>PYHX02000138.1:0-118423 GCA_004302925.2 Cochliomyia hominivorax | reverse complement strand
TTCATATAATTGGTTACCTTATATTGCAAAATGTGGGAAAAATAAGAGAACATTTTGTCTGAATTTTTAAGTTTTTCATATGAATTTTATAATTATATTTTGTGAAATCATAATTTTGTTACCATATTTTGTAAAATGCTAATTATGATTAAAAGTTACCTAATTGGTAAAATGTAAAACTGATTTATTTAACAGAATTTTTTCCATATTTTGTAAAAATGCAAAAAATAATTAGTTTAGAATTCTTAAAATTTTAATTTTTGAAGTCTCAATGTGTAAAAATTGTTATAATGTCTGTGTCCAATATAACACGTTGTGAAAATTTTAACTTGTAAATTTTTTTTGACCTAATATAATACATTTCCAGAAGTCAATAAAGTGTTTGAAGTACTTTAGTATATAAAACTACATTTTAAGGCTTCTAAATATAAATTTTTCACTAAGCTTTCGTTCATTAGAAAAAAACAATGTTCAAAAAAATATGAGCTTGTTAATAAAGTTTAACAAATGCGATTCTCATTCATAAAAAGAGTCAATCTGAAGAATATTTTTTGTTTTTTTTTTCTTAATTTTTTTATAGCACTATGATGTGGTGCAACAACATAGAGATATATAGAGATTTGTTTTGTACAGGTTTCCTGCCAGTTTCGTTTTTTTAAAATTTTAAGAATTGTAGATTTTGAAATTTTCATATAATTGGGTTACCACATATTGCAAAATGTGAAAAAATAAGAGAGAACATTTTTGTCTGAATTTTTAAGTTTTCATATGAATTTATAATTATATTTTGTGAATCATAGCTTTGTTACCATATTTTGTAAAATGTCCAATTATGAATTAAAAGTTACCGTATTTTTGTAAAGTGTAAACTATTTTTATTTTAACAGAATTTGTTTCCATATTTGTGTAAAATTGCAAAAAATATTAGTTTAGAATTCTTAAAATTTTAATTTCTTTGAAATCTCAATGTGGTAAAAATTCTAATATGCTGTTCCCAATAACAACGTTGAAAAATTTTAAACTTGTTGAAATTTTTCTATTGACCTATATAATACATTTCTAAAAGTCAATAAAGTTTTAAAGTACCTTTAGTATTATAAAAACTACATTTTAAGGTTTCTAAATATAAATTTTCACTAAGCTTCTTCATTAGAAAAAAAAACATATGTTCAAAAAATATGAACTTGTGAATAAGTTAAAACGATTCTCATGTGTAAAAAAAAATATGTCTCCAAACACGTTGAAAAATTTTAACGTTGTAAATTGTTCTATGACCTATATAATACATTTTCCAGAAGTCAGATAAAGTTTTTGAAGTACGTTTAGTATACAAAAACTACATTTTTAAGGCTTCTAAATATAAATTTTTCACTAAGGTTCTTCATTAGAATAAAAACATGTTCAAAATATGAACTTGTTAATAAAGTTTAACAAATCGATTCTCATTCATAAAAAGAGTCAATCTGAAGAATATTTTTTTGTTTTTTTTTTCTTAATTTTTTTATAGCACTATGATGTGGTGAACAACATAGAGATATATAGAGATTTTTATGTACAGGTTTCCTGCCAGTTTCGTTTTTTAAATTTTAAGAATTGTAGATTTTGAAAATTTTCACATAATTGGTTACCTTATATTGCAAATGTGAAAAATAAGAGAACATTTTTGTCTGAATTTTTAAGTTTTTCATATGAATTTATAATTATATTTTTGTGAAATCATAGCATTTGTTACCATATTTTTGTAAAATGTCCAATTATGATTAAAAGTTACCGTATTTTGTAAAGTGTAAACTATTTTTATTTTAACAGAATTTGTTTTCCATATTTTGTAAAATTGCAAAAATAATTAGTTTAAAATTCTTAAAAATTTTAATTTCTTGAAAATCTCAATGTTGTAAATTCTAATATTGCTGGTTCCAATATAACACGTTGAAAAATTTTAACTTGTAAATTTTTCTATTGACCTATATAATACATTTCCAGAAGTCAATAAAGTTTTGAAGTACTTTAGTATATAAAAACTAGATTTTAAGGTTTCTAAATATAAATTTTTCACTAAGGTTCTTCATTAGAAAAAAACAATGTTCAAAAAATATGAGCTTGTTAATAAAGTTTAACAAATCGATTCTCATTCATAAAAGAGTCAATCTGAAGAATATTTTTGTTTTTTTTTTTTTTTTCTTAATTTTTTATAACACTATGATGTGGTGAACAACATAGAGATATATAGAGATTTTTATGTACAGGTTTCCTGCCAGTTTCGTTTTTTTAAATTTTAAGAATTGTAGATTTTGAAAATTTCATATAATTGGTTACCTATATTGCAAAATGTGAAAAATAAGAGAACATTTTTGTCTGAATTTTTAAGTTTTTCATATGAATTTATAATTATATTTTGTGAAATCATAACTTTTGTTACCATATTTTGTAAAATGCTAATTATGATTAAAAGTTACCGTATTTTGTAAAATGTAAACTATTTTTATTTTAACAGAATTTGTTTCCATATTTTGTAAAATGCAAAAAATAATTAGTTAGAATTCTTAAATTTTAATTTTTTGAAAGTCTCAATGTGTAAAATTGTATATTGCTGTTCCAATATAACACGTTGAAAAATTTTAACTTGTAAATTTTTATTGACCTATATAATACATTTCCAGAAGTCAATAAAGTTTTGAAGTACTTTAGTATATAAAACTACATTTTAAGGTTTCTAAATATAAATTTTTCACTAAGGTTCTTCATTAGAAAAAAACAATGTTCAAAAAATATGAGCTTGTTAATAAAGTTTAACAAATCGATTCTCATTCATAAAAGAGTCAATCTGAAGAATATTTTTTGTTTTTTTTTTTCTTAATTTTTTATATCACTATGATGGGTGAACAACATAGAGATATATAGAGATTTTTTGTACAGGTTTCCTGCCAGTTTCGTTTTTTTAAATTTTAAGAATTGTAGATTTTGAAAATTTTCATATAATTGGTTACCACATATTGCAAAATGTGAAAAATAAGAGAACATTTTTGTCTGAATTTTTAAGTTTTTCATATGAACTTATGATTATATTTTGTGAAATCATAACTTTTGTTACCATATTTTGTAAAATGCTAATTATGATTAAAAGTTACCGTATTTTGTAAATGTAAACTATTTTTATTTTAACAGAATTTGTTTCCATATTTTGCTAAAAAATGCAAAAAATTAATTAGTTAGAATTCTTAAAATTTTAATTTTTGAAGTCTCAATGTGTAAAATTGTTTATATTCTGTTCCAAATATAACACGTTTGAAAAATTTTAACTTGTAAATTTTCTGAACCTATGTAAATACATTTCCAGAAAGATTCATATAAAGTTTTGAAAGTTACTTTAGGTATATAAAACCTACATTTTAAGGTTTCTATATAAAATTTTCGATAAGCTTCTCATTAGAAAAAAAACAAATGTTCAAAAAATATGAGCTTGGAATAAAGTTAACAAATCGATCTCATTCATAAAAGAGTCAATCTGAAGAATATTTTTTGTTTTTTTGTTTTTCTTAATTTTTTAATAATAGTTTAAAATTCCTTAAAAAATTTAATTTCTGAAAAATCTCAATGTGTTAAAATCTAAGATATTAGCTGTTCCTACAATATAACACGTTGAAAAATTTTAAACTTGTAAATTTTCTATTGAGCCTATTATAATAATCCATTTCCAGAAGTTCTAATAAAGTTTAATGAAGTAGCATTAAGGTATATAAAAACTACATTTTAAGGCTTCTAATATATAATTTTTCACTAAGGTTCTTCATTAGAAAAAAACAATGTTAAAAAAATATGAACTTGTTAATAAAGTTTAACAAATCGATTCTCATTCATAAAAGAGTCAATCTGAAGAATATTTTTTGTTTTTTTTTTCTTAATTTTTTTATATCACTATGATGTGGTGAACAACATAGAGATATATAGAGATTTTTATGTACAGGTTTCCTGCCAGTTTCGTTTTTTTAAATTTTAAGAATTGTAGATTTTGAAAATTTTCATATAATTGGTTACCTAATATTGCAAAATGTGAAAAATAAGAGAACATTTTTGTCTGAATTTTTAAGTTTTTCATATGAATTTATAATTATATTTTGTGAAATCATAAGCTTTTGTTACCATATTTTGTAAAATGCTAATTATGATTAAAAGTTACCGTATTTTGTAAAGTGTAAACTATTTTTATTTTAACAGAATTTGTTTCCATATTTTGTAAATTGCAAAAAATAATTAGTTAAAATTCTTAAAATTTTAATTTCTTGAAAATCTCAATGTGTAAAATTCTAATATTGCTGTTCCAATATAACACGTTGAAAAATTTTAACTTGTAAATTTTTCTATTGACCTATATAATACATTTCCAGAAGTCAATAAAGTTTTGAAGTACTTTAGTATATAAAACTACATTTTAAGGCTTCTAAATATAAATTTTTCACTAAGGTTCTTCATTAGAAAAAAACAATGTTAAAAAATATGAACTTGTTAATAAAGTTTAACAAATCGATTCTCATTCATAAAAGAGTCAATCTGAAGAATATTTTTTGTTTTTTTTTTCTTAATTTTTTATAGCACTATGATGTGGTGAACAACATAGAGATATATAGAGATTTTTATGTACAGGTTTCCTGCCAGTTTCGTTTTTTTAAATTTTAAGAATTGTAGATTTTGAAAATTTTCATATAATTGGTTACCACATATTGCAAAATGTGAAAAATAAGAGAACATTTTTGTCTGAATTTTTAAGTTTTTCATATGAATTTATAATTATATTTTGTGAAATCATAACTTTTGTTACCATATTTTGTAAAATGCTAATTATGATTAAAAGTTACCGTATTTTGTAAAATGTAAACTATTTTTATTTTAACAGAATTTGTTTCCATATTTTGTAAAATGCAAAAAATAATTAGTTAGAATTCTTAAAATTTTAATTTTTTGAAGTCTCAATGTGTAAAATTGTTTATTGCTGTTCCAATATAACACGTTGAAAAATTTTAACTTGTAAATTTTTCTATTGACCTATATAATACATTTCCAGAAGTCAATAAAGTTTTGAAGTACTTTAGTATATAAAACTACATTTTAAGGTTTCTAAATATAAATTTTTCACTAAGGTTCTTCATTAGAAAAAAACAATGTTCAAAAAATATGAGCTTGTTAATAAAGTTTAACAAATCGATTCTCATTCATAAAAGAGTCAATCTGAAGAATATTTTTTGTTTTTTTTTTCTTAATTTTTTTATAGCACTATGATGTGGTGAACAACATAGAGATATATAGAGATTTTTTTGTACAGGTTTCCTGCCAGTTTCGTTTTTTTAAATTTTAAGAATTGTAGATTTTGAAAATTTTCATATAATTGGTTACCACATATTGCAAAATGTGAAAAATAAGAGAACATTTTTGTCTGAATTTTTAAGTTTTTCATATGAATTTATAATTATATTTTGTGAAATCATAGCTTTTGTTACCATATTTTGTAAAATGCCAATTATGATTAAAAGTTACCGTATTTTGTAAAGTGTAAACTATTTTTATTTTAACAGAATTTGTTTCCATATTTTGTAAATTGCAAAAAATAATTAGTTAAAATTCTTAAAATTTTAATTTCTTGAAATCTCAATGTGTAAAATTCTAATATTGCTGTTCCAATATAACACGTTGAAAAATTTTAACTTGTAAATTTTTCTATTGACCTATATAATACATTTCCAGAAGTCAATAAAGTTTTGAAGTACTTTAGTATATAAAAACTACATTTTAAGGCTTCTAAATATAAATTTTTCACTAAGGTTCTTCATTAGAAAAAACAATGTTCAAAAAATATGAACTTGTTAATAAAGTTTAACAAATCGATTCTCATTCATAAAAGAGTCAATCTGAAGAATATTTTTTGTTTTTTTTTTTCTTAATTTTTTTATAGCACTATGATGTGGTGAACAACATAGAGATATATAGAGATTTTTATGTACAGGTTTCCTGCCAGTTTCGTTTTTTTAAATTTTAAGAATTGTAGATTTTGAAAATTTTCATATAATTGGTTACCTTATATTGCAAAATGTGAAAAATAAGAGAACATTTTTGTCTGAATTTTTAAGTTTTTCATATGAATTTATAATTATATTTTGTGAAATCATAACTTTTGTTACCATATTTTGTAAAATGCTAATTATGATTAAAAGTTACCGTATTTTGTAAAATGTAAACTATTTTTATTTTAACAGAATTTGTTTCCATATTTTGTAAAATGCAAAAAATAATTAGTTAGAATTCTTAAAATTTTAATTTTTTGAAGTCTCAATGTGTAAAATTGTTATATGTCTGTTCCAATATAACACGTTGAAAAATTTTAACTTGTAAATTTTTCTATTGACCTATATAATATATTTCCAGAAGTCAATAAAGTTTTGAAGTACTTTAGTATATAAAACTACATTTTAAGGCTTCTAAATATAAATTTTTCACTAAGGTTCTTCATTAGAAAAAAACAATGTTCAAAAAATATGAACTTGTTAATAAAGTTTAACAAATCGATTCTCATTCATAAAAGAGTCAATCTGAAGAATATTTTTTGTTTTTTTTTTTCTTAATTTTTTTATAGCACTATGATGTGGTGAACAACATAGAGATATATAGAGATTTTTATGTACAGGTTTCCTGCCAGTTTCGTTTTTTTAAATTTTAAGAATTGTAGATTTTGAAAATTTTCATATAATTGGTTACCCATATTGCAAAATGTGAAAAATAAGAGAACATTTTTGTCTGAATTTTTAAGTTTTTCATATGAATTTATAATTATATTTTGTGAAATCATAGCTTTTGTTACCATATTTTGTAAAATGCCAATTATGATTAAAAGTTACCGTATTTTGTAAAGTGTAAACTATTTTTATTTTAACAGAATTTGTTTCCATATTTTGTAAATTGCAAAAAATAATTAGTTAAAATTCTTAAAATTTTAATTTCTTGAAATCTCAATGTGTAAAATTCTAATATTGCTGTTCCAATATAACACGTTGAAAAATTTTAACTTGTAAATTTTTCTATTGACCTATATAATACATTTCCAGAAGTCAATAAAGTTTTGAAGTACTTTAGTATATAAAACTACATTTTAAGGCTTCTAAATATAAATTTTTCACTAAGGTTCTTCATTAGAAAAAAACAATGTTCAAAAAATATGAACTTGTTAATAAAGTTTAACAAATCGATTCTCATTCATAAAAGAGTCAATCTGAAGAATATTTTTTGTTTTTTTTTTCTTAATTTTTTTATAGCACTATGATGTGGTGAACAACATAGAGATATATAGAGATTTTTTTGTACAGGTTTCCTGCCAGTTTCGTTTTTTTAAATTTTAAGAATTGTAGATTTTGAAAATTTTCATATAATTGGTTACCACATATTGCAAAATGTGAAAAATAAGAGAACATTTTTGTCTGAATTTTTAAGTTTTTCATATGAATTTATAATTATATTTTGTGAAATCATAACTTTTGTTACCATATTTTGTAAAATGCTAATTATGATTAAAAGTTACCGTATTTTGTAAAATGTAAACTATTTTTATTTTAACAGAATTTGTTTCCATATTTTGTAAATTGCAAAAAATAATTAGTTAAAATTCTTAAAATTTTAATTTTTTGAAAGTCTCAATGTGTAAAATTCTATATTGCTGTTCCAATATAACACGTTGAAAAATTTTAACTTGTAAATTTTTCTATTGACCTATATAATACATTTCCAGAAGTCAATAAAGTTTTGAAGTACTTTAGTATATAAAAACTACATTTTAAGGCTTCTAAATATAAATTTTTCACTAAGGTTCTTCATTAGAAAAAAACAATGTTCAAAAAATATGAACTTGTTAATAAAGTTTAACAAATCGATTCTCATTCATAAAAGAGTCAATCTGAAGAATATTTTTTGTTTTTTTTTTTCTTAATTTTTTTATAGCACTATGATGTGGTGAACAACATAGAGATATATAGAGATTTTTATGTACAGGTTTCCTGCCAGTTTCGTTTTTTTAAATTTTAAGAATTGTAGATTTTGAAAATTTTCATATAATTGGTTACCTTATATTGCAAAATGTGAAAAATAAGAGAACATTTTTGTCTGAATTTTTAAGTTTTTCATATGAATTTATAATTATATTTTGTGAAATCATAACTTTTGTTACCATATTTTGTAAAATGCTAATTATGATTAAAAGTTACCGTATTTTGTAAAATGTAAACTATTTTTATTTTAACAGAATTTGTTTCCATATTTTGTAAATTGCAAAAAATAATTAGTTAAAATTCTTAAAATTTTAATTTCTTGAAATCTCAATGTGTAAAATTCTAATATTGCTGTTCCAATATAACACGTTGAAAAATTTTAACTTGTAAATTTTTCTATTGACCTATATAATACATTTCCAGAAGTCAATAAAGTTTTGAAGTACTTTAGTATATAAAACTACATTTTAAGGCTTCTAAATATAAATTTTTCACTAAGGTTCTTCATTAGAAAAAAACAATGTTCAAAAAATATGAACTTGTTAATAAAGTTTAACAAATCGATTCTCATTCATAAAAGAGTCAATCTGAAGAATATTTTTTGTTTTTTTTTTCTTAATTTTTTTATAGCACTATGATGTGGTGAACAACATAGAGATATATAGAGATTTTTTGTACAGGTTTCCTGCCAGTTTCGTTTTTTTAAATTTTAAGAATTGTAGATTTTGAAAATTTTCATATAATTGGTTACCACATATTGCAAAATGTGAAAAATAAGAGAACATTTTTGTCTGAATTTTTAAGTTTTTCATATGAATTTATAATTATATTTTGTGAAATCATAGCTTTTGTTACCATATTTTGTAAAATGCTAATTATGATTAAAAGTTACCGTATTTTGTAAAGTGTAAACTATTTTTATTTTAACAGAATTTGTTTCCATATTTTGTAAATTGCAAAAAATAATTAGTTAAAATTCTTAAAATTTTAATTTCTTGAAATCTCAATGTGTAAAATTCTAATATTGCTGTTCCAATATAACACGTTGAAAAATTTTAACTTGTAAATTTTTCTATTGACCTATATAATACATTTCCAGAAGTCAATAAAGTTTTGAAGTACTTTAGTATATAAAACTACATTTTAAGGCTTCTAAATATAAATTTTTCACTAAGGTTCTTCATTAGAAAAAAACAATGTTCAAAAAATATGAACTTGTTAATAAAGTTTAACAAATCGATTCTCATTCATAAAAGAGTCAATCTGAAGAATATTTTTTGTTTTTTTTTTTCTTAATTTTTTTATAGCACTATGATGTGGTGAACAACATAGAGATATATAGAGATTTTTATGTACAGGTTTCCTGCCAGTTTCGTTTTTTTAAATTTTAAGAATTGTAGATTTTGAAAATTTTCATATAATTGGTTACCACATATTGCAAAATGTGAAAAATAAGAGAACATTTTTGTCTGAATTTTTAAGTTTTTCATATGAATTTATAATTATATTTTGTGAAATCATAACTTTTGTTACCATATTTTGTAAAATGCTAATTATGATTAAAAGTTACCGTATTTTGTAAAATGTAAACTATTTTTATTTTAACAGAATTTGTTTCCATATTTTGTAAATTGCAAAAAATAATTAGTTAAAATTCTTAAAATTTTAATTTCTTGAAATCTCAATGTGTAAAATTCTAATATTGCTGTTCCAATATAACACGTTGAAAAATTTTAACTTGTAAATTTTTCTATTGACCTATATAATACATTTCCAGAAGTCAATAAAGTTTTGAAGTACTTTAGTATATAAAACTACATTTTAAGGCTTCTAAATATAAATTTTTCACTAAGGTTCTTCATTAGAAAAAAACAATGTTCAAAAAATATGAACTTGTTAATAAAGTTTAACAAATCGATTCTCATTCATAAAAGAGTCAATCTGAAGAATATTTTTTGTTTTTTTTTTCTTAATTTTTTTATAGCACTATGATGTGGTGAACAACATAGAGATATATAGAGATTTTTATGTACAGGTTTCCTGCCAGTTTCGTTTTTTTAAATTTTAAGAATTGTAGATTTTGAAAATTTTCATATAATTGGTTACCACATATTGCAAAATGTGAAAAATAAGAGAACATTTTTGTCTGAATTTTTAAGTTTTTCATATGAATTTATAATTATATTTTGTGAAATCATAGCTTTTGTTACCATATTTTGTAAAATGCTAATTATGATTAAAAGTTACCGTATTTTGTAAAGTGTAAACTATTTTTATTTTAACAGAATTTGTTTCCATATTTTGTAAATTGCAAAAAATAATTAGTTAAAATTCTTAAAATTTTAATTTCTTGAAATCTCAATGTGTAAAATTCTAATATTGCTGTTCCAATATAACACGTTGAAAAATTTTAACTTGTAAATTTTTCTATTGACCTATATAATACATTTCCAGAAGTCAATAAAGTTTTGAAGTACTTTAGTATATAAAAACTACATTTTAAGGCTTCTAAATATAAATTTTTCACTAAGGTTCTTCATTAGAAAAAAACAATGTTCAAAAAATATGAACTTGTTAATAAAGTTTAACAAATCGATTCTCATTCATAAAAGAGTCAATCTGAAGAATATTTTTTGTTTTTTTTTTCTTAATTTTTTTATAGCACTATGATGTGGTGAACAACATAGAGATATATAGAGATTTTTATGTACAGGTTTCCTGCCAGTTTCGTTTTTTTAAATTTTAAGAATTGTAGATTTTGAAAATTTTCATATAATTGGTTACCTTATATTGCAAAATGTGAAAAATAAGAGAACATTTTTGTCTGAATTTTTAAGTTTTTCATATGAATTTATAATTATATTTTGTGAAATCATAGCTTTTGTTACCATATTTTGTAAAATGCCAATTATGATTAAAAGTTACCGTATTTTGTAAAGTGTAAACTATTTTTATTTTAACAGAATTTGTTTCCATATTTTGTAAATTGCAAAAAATAATTAGTTAAAATTCTTAAAATTTTAATTTCTTGAAATCTCAATGTGTAAAATTCTAATATTGCTGTTCCAATATAACACGTTGAAAAATTTTAACTTGTAAATTTTTCTATTGACCTATATAATACATTTCCAGAAGTCAATAAAGTTTTGAAGTACTTTAGTATATAAAACTACATTTTAAGGCTTCTAAATATAAATTTTTCACTAAGGTTCTTCATTAGAAAAAAACAATGTTCAAAAAATATGAACTTGTTAATAAAGTTTAACAAATCGATTCTCATTCATAAAAGAGTCAATCTGAAGAATATTTTTTGTTTTTTTTTTCTTAATTTTTTTATAGCACTATGATGTGGTGAACAACATAGAGATATATAGAGATTTTTATGTACAGGTTTCCTGCCAGTTTCGTTTTTTTAAATTTTAAGAATTGTAGATTTTGAAAATTTTCATATAATTGGTTACCACATATTGCAAAATGTGAAAAATAAGAGAACATTTTTGTCTGAATTTTTAAGTTTTTCATATGAATTTATAATTATATTTTGTGAAATCATAGCTTTTGTTACCATATTTTGTAAAATGCCAATTATGATTAAAAGTTACCGTATTTTGTAAAGTGTAAACTATTTTTATTTTAACAGAATTTGTTTCCATATTTTGTAAATTGCAAAAAATAATTAGTTAAAATTCTTAAAATTTTAATTTCTTGAAATCTCAATGTGTAAAATTCTAATATTGCTGTTCCAATATAACACGTTGAAAAATTTTAACTTGTAAATTTTTCTATTGACCTATATAATACATTTCCAGAAGTCAATAAAGTTTTGAAGTACTTTAGTATATAAAAACTACATTTTAAGGCTTCTAAATATAAATTTTTCACTAAGGTTCTTCATTAGAAAAAAACAATGTTCAAAAAATATGAACTTGTTAATAAAGTTTAACAAATCGATTCTCATTCATAAAAGAGTCAATCTGAAGAATATTTTTTGTTTTTTTTTTTCTTAATTTTTTTATACACTATGATGTGGTGAACAACATAGAGATATATAGAGATTTTTATGTACAGGTTTCCTGCCAGTTTCGTTTTTTTAAATTTTAAGAATTGTAGATTTTGAAAATTTTCATATAATTGGTTACCTTATATTGCAAAATGTGAAAAATAAGAGAACATTTTTGTCTGAATTTTTAAGTTTTTCATATGAATTTATAATTATATTTTGTGAAATCATAACTTTTGTTACCATATTTTGTAAAATGCTAATTATGATTAAAAGTTACCGTATTTTGTAAAATGTAAACTATTTTTATTTTAACAGAATTTGTTTCCATATTTTGTAAATTGCAAAAAATAATTAGTTAAAATTCTTAAAATTTTAATTTCTTGAAATCTCAATGTGTAAAATTCTAATATGCTGTTCCAATATAACACGTTGAAAAATTTTAACTTGTAAATTTTTCTATTGACCTATATAATACATTTCCAGAAGTCAATAAAGTTTTGAAGTACTTTAGTATATAAAAACTACATTTTAAGGCTTCTAAATATAAATTTTTCACTAAGGTTCTTCATTAGAAAAAAACAATGTTCAAAAAATATGAACTTGTTAATAAAGTTTAACAAATCGATTCTCATTCATAAAAGAGTCAATCTGAAGAATATTTTTTGTTTTTTTTTTCTTAATTTTTTTATAGCACTATGATGTGGTGAACAACATAGAGATATATAGAGATTTTTATGTACAGGTTTCCTGCCAGTTTCGTTTTTTTAAATTTTAAGAATTGTAGATTTTGAAAATTTTCATATAATTGGTTACCTTATATTGCAAAATGTGAAAAATAAGAGAACATTTTTGTCTGAATTTTTAAGTTTTTCATATGAATTTATAATTATATTTTGTGAAATCATAGCTTTTGTTACCATATTTTGTAAAATGCTAATTATGATTAAAAGTTACCGTATTTTGTAAAGTGTAAACTATTTTTATTTTAACAGAATTTGTTTCCATATTTTGTAAATTGCAAAAAATAATTAGTTAAAATTCTTAAAATTTTAATTTCTTGAAATCTCAATGTGTAAAATTCTAATATTGCTGTTCCAATATAACACGTTGAAAAATTTTAACTTGTAAATTTTTCTATTGACCTATATAATACATTTCCAGAAGTCAATAAAGTTTTGAAGTACTTTAGTATATAAAACTACATTTTAAGGCTTCTAAATATAAATTTTTCACTAAGGTTCTTCATTAGAAAAAAACAATGTTCAAAAAATATGAACTTGTTAATAAAGTTTAACAAATCGATTCTCATTCATAAAAGAGTCAATCTGAAGAATATTTTTTGTTTTTTTTTTCTTAATTTTTTTATAGCACTATGATGTGGTGAACAACATAGAGATATATAGAGATTTTTTGTACAGGTTTCCTGCCAGTTTCGTTTTTTTAAATTTTAAGAATTGTAGATTTTGAAAATTTTCATATAATTGGTTACCACATATTGCAAAATGTGAAAAATAAGAGAACATTTTTGTCTGAATTTTTAAGTTTTTCATATGAATTTATAATTATATTTTGTGAAATCATAACTTTTGTTACCATATTTTGTAAAATGCTAATTATGATTAAAAGTTACCGTATTTTGTAAAATGTAAACTATTTTTATTTTAACAGAATTTGTTTCCATATTTTGTAAATTGCAAAAAATAATTAGTTAAAATTCTTAAAATTTTAATTTCTTGAAATCTCAATGTGTAAAATTCTAATATTGCTGTTCCAATATAACACGTTGAAAAATTTTAACTTGTAAATTTTTCTATTGACCTATATAATACATTTCCAGAAGTCAATAAAGTTTTGAAGTACTTTAGTATATAAAAACTACATTTTAAGGCTTCTAAATATAAATTTTTCACTAAGGTTCTTCATTAGAAAAAAACAATGTTCAAAAAATATGAACTTGTTAATAAAGTTTAACAAATCGATTCTCATTCATAAAAGAGTCAATCTGAAGAATATTTTTTGTTTTTTTTTTTCTTAATTTTTTTATAGCACTATGATGTGGTGAACAACATAGAGATATATAGAGATTTTTATGTACAGGTTTCCTGCCAGTTTCGTTTTTTTAAATTTTAAGAATTGTAGATTTTGAAAATTTTCATATAATTGGTTACCTTATATTGCAAAATGTGAAAAATAAGAGAACATTTTTGTCTGAATTTTTAAGTTTTTCATATGAATTTATAATTATATTTTGTGAAATCATAACTTTTGTTACCATATTTTGTAAAATGCTAATTATGATTAAAAGTTACCGTATTTTGTAAAATGTAAACTATTTTTATTTTAACAGAATTTGTTTCCATATTTTGTAAATTGCAAAAAATAATTAGTTAAAATTCTTAAAATTTTAATTTCTTGAAATCTCAATGTGTAAAATTCTAATATTGCTGTTCCAATATAACACGTTGAAAAATTTTAACTTGTAAATTTTTCTATTGACCTATATAATACATTTCCAGAAGTCAATAAAGTTTTGAAGTACTTTAGTATATAAAACTACATTTTAAGGCTTCTAAATATAAATTTTTCACTAAGGTTCTTCATTAGAAAAAAACAATGTTCAAAAAATATGAACTTGTTAATAAAGTTTAACAAATCGATTCTCATTCATAAAAGAGTCAATCTGAAGAATATTTTTTGTTTTTTTTTTCTTAATTTTTTTATAGCACTATGATGTGGTGAACAACATAGAGATATATAGAGATTTTTTGTACAGGTTTCCTGCCAGTTTCGTTTTTTTAAATTTTAAGAATTGTAGATTTTGAAAATTTTCATATAATTGGTTACCACATATTGCAAAATGTGAAAAATAAGAGAACATTTTTGTCTGAATTTTTAAGTTTTTCATATGAATTTATAATTATATTTTGTGAAATCATAACTTTTGTTACCATATTTTGTAAAATGCTAATTATGATTAAAAGTTACCGTATTTTGTAAAGTGTAAACTATTTTTATTTTAACAGAATTTGTTTCCATATTTTGTAAATTGCAAAAAATAATTAGTTAAAATTCTTAAAATTTTAATTTCTTGAAATCTCAATGTGTAAAATTCTAATATTGCTGTTCCAATATAACACGTTGAAAAATTTTAACTTGTAAATTTTTCTATTGACCTATATAATACATTTCCAGAAGTCAATAAAGTTTTGAAGTACTTTAGTATATAAAAACTACATTTTAAGGCTTCTAAATATAAATTTTTCACTAAGGTTCTTCATTAGAAAAAAACAATGTTCAAAAAATATGAACTTGTTAATAAAGTTTAACAAATCGATTCTCATTCATAAAAGAGTCAATCTGAAGAATATTTTTTGTTTTTTTTTTTCTTAATTTTTTATAGCACTATGATGTGGTGAACAACATAGAGATATATAGAGATTTTTATGTACAGGTTTCCTGCCAGTTTCGTTTTTTTAAATTTTAAGAATTGTAGATTTTGAAAATTTTCATATAATTGGTTACCTTATATTGCAAAATGTGAAAAATAAGAGAACATTTTTGTCTGAATTTTTAAGTTTTTCATATGAATTTATAATTATATTTTGTGAAATCATAACTTTTGTTACCATATTTTGTAAAATGCTAATTATGATTAAAAGTTACCGTATTTTGTAAAATGTAAACTATTTTTATTTTAACAGAATTTGTTTCCATATTTTGTAAATTGCAAAAAATAATTAGTTAAAATTCTTAAAATTTTAATTTTTGAAAGTCTCAATGTGTAAAATTCTTATATTGCTGTTCCAATATAACACGTTGAAAAATTTTAACTTGTAAATTTTTCTATTGACCTATATAATACATTTCCAGAAGTCAATAAAGTTTTGAAGTACTTTAGTATATAAAAACTACATTTTAAGGCTTCTAAATATAAATTTTTCACTAAGGTTCTTCATTAGAAAAAAACAATGTTCAAAAAATATGAACTTGTTAATAAAGTTTAACAAATCGATTCTCATTCATAAAAGAGTCAATCTGAAGAATATTTTTTGTTTTTTTTTTCTTAATTTTTTATAGCACTATGATGTGGTGAACAACATAGAGATATATAGAGATTTTTATGTACAGGTTTCCTGCCAGTTTCGTTTTTTTAAATTTTAAGAATTGTAGATTTTGAAAATTTTCATATAATTGGTTACCTATATTGCAAAATGTGAAAAATAAGAGAACATTTTTGTCTGAATTTTTAAGTTTTTCATATGAATTTATAATTATATTTTGTGAAATCATAGCTTTTGTTACCATATTTTGTAAAATGCTAATTATGATTAAAAGTTACCGTATTTTGTAAAGTGTAAACTATTTTTATTTTAACAGAATTTGTTTCCATATTTTGTAAATTGCAAAAAATAATTAGTTAAAATTCTTAAAATTTTAATTTCTTGAAATCTCAATGTGTAAAATTCTAATATTGCTGTTCCAATATAACACGTTGAAAAATTTTAACTTGTAAATTTTTCTATTGACCTATATAATACATTTCCAGAAGTCAATAAAGTTTTGAAGTACTTTAGTATATAAAACTACATTTTAAGGCTTCTAAATATAAATTTTTCACTAAGGTTCTTCATTAGAAAAAAACAATGTTCAAAAAATATGAACTTGTTAATAAAGTTTAACAAATCGATTCTCATTCATAAAAGAGTCAATCTGAAGAATATTTTTTGTTTTTTTTTTTCTTAATTTTTTTATAGCACTATGATGTGGTGAACAACATAGAGATATATAGAGATTTTTATGTACAGGTTTCCTGCCAGTTTCGTTTTTTTAAATTTTAAGAATTGTAGATTTTGAAAATTTTCATATAATTGGTTACCTTATATTGCAAAATGTGAAAAATAAGAGAACATTTTTGTCTGAATTTTTAAGTTTTTCATATGAATTTATAATTATATTTTGTGAAATCATAACTTTTGTTACCATATTTTGTAAAATGCTAATTATGATTAAAAGTTACCGTATTTTGTAAAATGTAAACTATTTTTATTTTAACAGAATTTGTTTCCATATTTTGTAAATTGCAAAAAATAATTAGTTAAATTCTTAAAATTTTAATTTCTTGAAATCTCAATGTGTAAAATTCTAATATTGCTGTTCCAATATAACACGTTGAAAAATTTTAACTTGTAAATTTTTCTATTGACCTATATAATACATTTCCAGAAGTCAATAAAGTTTTGAAGTACTTTAGTATATAAAACTACATTTTAAGGCTTCTAAATATAAATTTTTCACTAAGGTTCTTCATTAGAAAAAAACAATGTTCAAAAAATATGAACTTGTTAATAAAGTTTAACAAATCGATTCTCATTCATAAAAGAGTCAATCTGAAGAATATTTTTTGTTTTTTTTTTCTTAATTTTTTTATAGCACTATGATGTGGTGAACAACATAGAGATATATAGAGATTTTTATGTACAGGTTTCCTGCCAGTTTCGTTTTTTTAAATTTTAAGAATTGTAGATTTTGAAAATTTTCATATAATTGGTTACCTATATTGCAAAATGTGAAAAATAAGAGAACATTTTTGTCTGAATTTTTAAGTTTTTCATATGAATTTATAATTATATTTTGTGAAATCATAACTTTTGTTACCATATTTTGTAAAATGCTAATTATGATTAAAAGTTACCGTATTTTGTAAAGTGTAAACTATTTTTATTTTAACAGAATTTGTTTCCATATTTTGTAAATTGCAAAAAATAATTAGTTAAAATTCTTAAAATTTTAATTTCTTGAAATCTCAATGTGTAAAATTCTAATATTGCTGTTCCAATATAACACGTTGAAAAATTTTAACTTGTAAATTTTTCTATTGACCTATATAATACATTTCCAGAAGTCAATAAAGTTTTGAAGTACTTTAGTATATAAAAACTACATTTTAAGGCTTCTAAATATAAATTTTTCACTAAGGTTCTTCATTAGAAAAAAACAATGTTCAAAAAATATGAACTTGTTAATAAAGTTTAACAAATCGATTCTCATTCATAAAAGAGTCAATCTGAAGAATATTTTTTGTTTTTTTTTTTCTTAATTTTTTTATAGCACTATGATGTGGTGAACAACATAGAGATATATAGAGATTTTTATGTACAGGTTTCCTGCCAGTTTCGTTTTTTTAAATTTTAAGAATTGTAGATTTTGAAAATTTTCATATAATTGGTTACCTTATATTGCAAAATGTGAAAAATAAGAGAACATTTTTGTCTGAATTTTTAAGTTTTTCATATGAATTTATAATTATATTTTGTGAAATCATAACTTTTGTTACCATATTTTGTAAAATGCTAATTATGATTAAAAGTTACCGTATTTTGTAAAATGTAAACTATTTTTATTTTAACAGAATTTGTTTCCATATTTTGTAAATTGCAAAAAATAATTAGTTAAAATTCTTAAAATTTTAATTTCTTGAAATCTCAATGTGTAAAATTCTAATATTGCTGTTCCAATATAACACGTTGAAAAATTTTAACTTGTAAATTTTTCTATTGACCTATATAATACATTTCCAGAAGTCAATAAAGTTTTGAAGTACTTTAGTATATAAAAACTACATTTTAAGGCTTCTAAATATAAATTTTTCACTAAGGTTCTTCATTAGAAAAAAACAATGTTCAAAAAATATGAACTTGTTAATAAAGTTTAACAAATCGATTCTCATTCATAAAAGAGTCAATCTGAAGAATATTTTTTGTTTTTTTTTTTCTTAATTTTTTTATAGCACTATGATGTGGTGAACAACATAGAGATATATAGAGATTTTTATGTACAGGTTTCCTGCCAGTTTCGTTTTTTTAAATTTTAAGAATTGTAGATTTTGAAAATTTTCATATAATTGGTTACCTTATATTGCAAAATGTGAAAAATAAGAGAACATTTTTGTCTGAATTTTTAAGTTTTTCATATGAATTTATAATTATATTTTGTGAAATCATAACTTTTGTTACCATATTTTGTAAAATGCTAATTATGATTAAAAGTTACCGTATTTTGTAAAATGTAAACTATTTTTATTTTAACAGAATTTGTTTCCATATTTTGTAAATTGCAAAAAATAATTAGTTAAAATTCTTAAAATTTTAATTTCTTGAAATCTCAATGTGTAAAATTCTAATATTGCTGTTCCAATATAACACGTTGAAAAATTTTAACTTGTAAATTTTTCTATTGACCTATATAATACATTTCCAGAAGTCAATAAAGTTTTGAAGTACTTTAGTATATAAAAACTACATTTTAAGGCTTCTAAATATAAATTTTTCACTAAGGTTCTTCATTAGAAAAAAACAATGTTCAAAAAATATGAACTTGTTAATAAAGTTTAACAAATCGATTCTCATTCATAAAAGAGTCAATCTGAAGAATATTTTTTGTTTTTTTTTTTCTTAATTTTTTTATAGCACTATGATGTGGTGAACAACATAGAGATATATAGAGATTTTTATGTACAGGTTTCCTGCCAGTTTCGTTTTTTTAAATTTTAAGAATTGTAGATTTTGAAAATTTTCATATAATTGGTTACCTTATATTGCAAAATGTGAAAAATAAGAGAACATTTTTGTCTGAATTTTTAAGTTTTTCATATGAATTTATAATTATATTTTGTGAAATCATAACTTTTGTTACCATATTTTGTAAAATGCTAATTATGATTAAAAGTTACCGTATTTTGTAAAATGTAAACTATTTTTATTTTAACAGAATTTGTTTCCATATTTTGTAAATTGCAAAAAATAATTAGTTAAAATTCTTAAAATTTTAATTTCTTGAAATCTCAATGTGTAAAATTCTAATATTGCTGTTCCAATATAACACGTTGAAAAATTTTAACTTGTAAATTTTTCTATTGACCTATATAATACATTTCCAGAAGTCAATAAAGTTTTGAAGTACTTTAGTATATAAAAACTACATTTTAAGGCTTCTAAATATAAATTTTTCACTAAGGTTCTTCATTAGAAAAAAACAATGTTCAAAAAATATGAACTTGTTAATAAAGTTTAACAAATCGATTCTCATTCATAAAAGAGTCAATCTGAAGAATATTTTTTGTTTTTTTTTTTCTTAATTTTTTATAGCACTATGATGTGGTGAACAACATAGAGATATATAGAGATTTTTATGTACAGGTTTCCTGCCAGTTTCGTTTTTTTAAATTTTAAGAATTGTAGATTTTGAAAATTTTCATATAATTGGTTACCTTATATTGCAAAATGTGAAAAATAAGAGAACATTTTTGTCTGAATTTTTAAGTTTTTCATATGAATTTATAATTATATTTTGTGAAATCATAACTTTTGTTACCATATTTTGTAAAATGCTAATTATGATTAAAAGTTACCGTATTTTGTAAAATGTAAACTATTTTTATTTTAACAGAATTTGTTTCCATATTTTGTAAATTGCAAAAAATAATTAGTTAAAATTCTTAAAATTTTAATTTCTTGAAATCTCAATGTGTAAAATTCTAATATTGCTGTTCCAATATAACACGTTGAAAAATTTTAACTTGTAAATTTTTCTATTGACCTATATAATACATTTCCAGAAGTCAATAAAGTTTTGAAGTACTTTAGTATATAAAACTACATTTTAAGGCTTCTAAATATAAATTTTTCACTAAGGTTCTTCATTAGAAAAAAACAATGTTCAAAAAATATGAACTTGTTAATAAAGTTTAACAAATCGATTCTCATTCATAAAAGAGTCAATCTGAAGAATATTTTTTGTTTTTTTTTTTCTTAATTTTTTTATAGCACTATGATGTGGTGAACAACATAGAGATATATAGAGATTTTTATGTACAGGTTTCCTGCCAGTTTCGTTTTTTTAAATTTTAAGAATTGTAGATTTTGAAAATTTTCATATAATTGGTTACCTTATATTGCAAAATGTGAAAAATAAGAGAACATTTTTGTCTGAATTTTTAAGTTTTTCATATGAATTTATAATTATATTTTGTGAAATCATAACTTTTGTTACCATATTTTGTAAAATGCTAATTATGATTAAAAGTTACCGTATTTTGTAAAATGTAAACTATTTTTATTTTAACAGAATTTGTTTCCATATTTTGTAAATTGCAAAAAATAATTAGTTAAAATTCTTAAAATTTTAATTTCTTGAAATCTCAATGTGTAAAATTCTAATATTGCTGTTCCAATATAACACGTTGAAAAATTTTAACTTGTAAATTTTTCTATTGACCTATATAATACATTTCCAGAAGTCAATAAAGTTTTGAAGTACTTTAGTATATAAAAACTACATTTTAAGGCTTCTAAATATAAATTTTTCACTAAGGTTCTTCATTAGAAAAAAACAATGTTCAAAAAATATGAACTTGTTAATAAAGTTTAACAAATCGATTCTCATTCATAAAAGAGTCAATCTGAAGAATATTTTTTGTTTTTTTTTTTCTTAATTTTTTTATAGCACTATGATGTGGTGAACAACATAGAGATATATAGAGATTTTTATGTACAGGTTTCCTGCCAGTTTCGTTTTTTTAAATTTTAAGAATTGTAGATTTTGAAAATTTTCATATAATTGGTTACCTTATATTGCAAAATGTGAAAAATAAGAGAACATTTTTGTCTGAATTTTTAAGTTTTTCATATGAATTTATAATTATATTTTGTGAAATCATAACTTTTGTTACCATATTTTGTAAAATGCTAATTATGATTAAAAGTTACCGTATTTTGTAAAATGTAAACTATTTTTATTTTAACAGAATTTGTTTCCATATTTTGTAAATTGCAAAAAATAATTAGTTAAAATTCTTAAAATTTTAATTTCTTGAAATCT
Organism: Cochliomyia hominivorax; assembly: GCA_004302925.2. Classification (NCBI taxonomy): domain Eukaryota; kingdom Metazoa; phylum Arthropoda; class Insecta; order Diptera; family Calliphoridae; genus Cochliomyia; species Cochliomyia hominivorax. Next base: position 96,520 of record PYHX02000138.1, on the reverse strand, counting down.
CAATGTGTAAAATTCTAATATTGCTGTTCCAATATAACACGTTGAAAAATTTTAACTTGTAAATTTTTCTATTGACCTATATAATACATTTCCAGAAGTCAATAAAGTTTTGAAGTACTTTAGTATATAAAAACTACATTTTAAGGCTTCTAAATATAAATTTTTCACTAAGGTTCTTCATTAGAAAAAAACAATGTTCAAAAAATATGAACTTGTTAATAAAGTTTAACAAATCGATTCTCATTCATAAAAGAGTCAATCTGAAGAATATTTTTTGTTTTTTTTTTCTTAATTTTTTTATAGCACTATGATGTGGTGAACAACATAGAGATATATAGAGATTTTTATGTACAGGTTTCCTGCCAGTTTCGTTTTTTTAAATTTTAAGAATTGTAGATTTTGAAAATTTTCATATAATTGGTTACCTTATATTGCAAAATGTGAAAAATAAGAGAACATTTTTGTCTGAATTTTTAAGTTTTTCATATGAATTTATAATTATATTTTGTGAAATCATAGCTTTTGTTACCATATTTTGTAAAATGCTAATTATGATTAAAAGTTACCGTATTTTGTAAAGTGTAAACTATTTTTATTTTAACAGAATTTGTTTCCATATTTTGTAAATTGCAAAAAATAATTAGTTAAAATTCTTAAAATTTTAATTTCTTGAAATCTCAATGTGTAAAATTCTAATATTGCTGTTCCAATATAACACGTTGAAAAATTTTAACTTGTAAATTTTTCTATTGACCTATATAATACATTTCCAGAAGTCAATAAAGTTTTGAAGTACTTTAGTATACAAAAACTACATTTTAAGGCTTCTAAATATAAATTTTTCACTAAGGTTCTTCATTAGAAAAAAACAATGTTCAAAAAATATGAACTTGTTAATAAAGTTTAACAAATCGATTCTCATTCATAAAAGAGTCAATCTGAAGAATATTTTTTGTTTTTTTTTTTCTTAATTTTTTTATAACACTATGATGTGGTGAACAACATAGAGATATATAGAGATTTTTATGTACAGGTTTCCTGCCAGTTTCGTTTTTTTAAATTTTAAGAATTGTAGATTTTGAAAATTTTCATATAATTGGTTACCTTATATTGCAAAATGTGAAAAATAAGAGAACATTTTTGTCTGAATTTTTAAGTTTTTCATATGAATTTATAATTATATTTTGTGAAATCATAACTTTTGTTACCATATTTTGTAAAATGCTAATTATGATTAAAAGTTACCGTATTTTGTAAAATGTAAACTATTTTTATTTTAACAGAATTTGTTTCCATATTTTGTAAATTGCAAAAAATAATTAGTTAAAATTCTTAAAATTTTAATTTTTTGAAATCTCAATGTGTAAAATTCTAATATTGCTGTTCCAATATAACACGTTGAAAAATTTTAACTTGTAAATTTTTCTATTGACCTATATAATACATTTCCAGAAGTCAATAAAGTTTTGAAGTACTTTAGTATATAAAAACTACATTTTAAGGCTTCTAAATATAAATTTTTCACTAAGGTTCTTCATTAGAAAAAAACAATGTTCAAAAAATATGAACTTGTTAATAAAGTTTAACAAATCGATTCTCATTCATAAAAGAGTCAATCTGAAGAATATTTTTTGTTTTTTTTTTCTTAATTTTTTTATAGCACTATGATGTGGTGAACAACATAGAGATATATAGAGATTTTTATGTACAGGTTTCCTGCCAGTTTCGTTTTTTTAAATTTTAAGAATTGTAGATTTTGAAAATTTTCATATAATTGGTTACCTATATTGCAAAATGTGAAAAATAAGAGAACATTTTTGTCTGAATTTTTAAGTTTTTCATATGAATTTATAATTATATTTTGTGAAATCATAGCTTTTGTTACCATATTTTGTAAAATGCTAATTATGATTAAAAGTTACCGTATTTTGTAAAGTGTAAACTATTTTTATTTTAACAGAATTTGTTTCCATATTTTGTAAATTGCAAAAAATAATTAGTTAAAATTCTTAAAATTTTAATTTCTTGAAATCTCAATGTGTAAAATTCTAATATTGCTGTTCCAATATAACACGTTGAAAAATTTTAACTTGTAAATTTTTCTATTGACCTATATAATACATTTCCAGAAGTCAATAAAGTTTTGAAGTACTTTAGTATATAAAAACTACATTTTAAGGCTTCTAAATATAAATTTTTCACTAAGGTTCTTCATTAGAAAAAAACAATGTTCAAAAAATATGAACTTGTTAATAAAGTTTAACAAATCGATTCTCATTCATAAAAGAGTCAATCTGAAGAATATTTTTTGTTTTTTTTTTTTCTTAATTTTTTTATAGCACTATGATGTGGTGAACAACATAGAGATATATAGAGATTTTTATGTACAGGTTTCCTGCCAGTTTCGTTTTTTTAAATTTTAAGAATTGTAGATTTTGAAAATTTTCATATAATTGGTTACCTTATATTGCAAAATGTGAAAAATAAGAGAACATTTTTGTCTGAATTTTTAAGTTTTTCATATGAATTTATAATTATATTTTGTGAAATCATAACTTTTGTTACCATATTTTGTAAAATGCTAATTATGATTAAAAGTTACCGTATTTTGTAAAATGTAAACTATTTTTATTTTAACAGAATTTGTTTCCATATTTTGTAAATTGCAAAAAATAATTAGTTAAAATTCTTAAAATTTTAATTTCTTGAAATCTCAATGTGTAAAATTCTAATATTGCTGTTCCAATATAACACGTTGAAAAATTTTAACTTGTAAATTTTTCTATTGACCTATATAATACATTTCCAGAAGTCAATAAAGTTTTGAAGTACTTTAGTATATAAAACTACATTTTAAGGCTTCTAAATATAAATTTTTCACTAAGGTTCTTCATTAGAAAAAAACAATGTTCAAAAAATATGAACTTGTTAATAAAGTTTAACAAATCGATTCTCATTCATAAAAGAGTCAATCTGAAGAATATTTTTTGTTTTTTTTTTTCTTAATTTTTTTATAGCACTATGATGTGGTGAACAACATAGAGATATATAGAGATTTTTATGTACAGGTTTCCTGCCAGTTTCGTTTTTTTAAATTTTAAGAATTGTAGATTTTGAAAATTTTCATATAATTGGTTACCTTATATTGCAAAATGTGAAAAATAAGAGAACATTTTTGTCTGAATTTTTAAGTTTTTCATATGAATTTATAATTATATTTTGTGAAATCATAACTTTTGTTACCATATTTTGTAAAATGCTAATTATGATTAAAAGTTACCGTATTTTGTAAAGTGTAAACTATTTTTATTTTAACAGAATTTGTTTCCATATTTTGTAAATTGCAAAAAATAATTAGTTAAAATTCTTAAAATTTTAATTTCTTGAAATCTCAATGTGTAAAATTCTAATATTGCTGTTCCAATATAACACGTTGAAAAATTTTAACTTGTAAATTTTTCTATTGACCTATATAATACATTTCCAGAAGTCAATAAAGTTTTGAAGTACTTTAGTATATAAAAACTACATTTTAAGGCTTCTAAATATAAATTTTTCACTAAGGTTCTTCATTAGAAAAAAACAATGTTCAAAAAATATGAACTTGTTAATAAAGTTTAACAAATCGATTCTCATTCATAAAAGAGTCAATCTGAAGAATATTTTTTGTTTTTTTTTTTCTTAATTTTTTTATAGCACTATGATGTGGTGAACAACATAGAGATATATAGAGATTTTTATGTACAGGTTTCCTGCCAGTTTCGTTTTTTTAAATTTTAAGAATTGTAGATTTTGAAAATTTTCATATAATTGGTTACCTTATATTGCAAAATGTGAAAAATAAGAGAACATTTTTGTCTGAATTTTTAAGTTTTTCATATGAATTTATAATTATATTTTGTGAAATCATAACTTTTGTTACCATATTTTGTAAAATGCTAATTATGATTAAAAGTTACCGTATTTTGTAAAATGTAAACTATTTTTATTTTAACAGAATTTGTTTCCATATTTTGTAAATTGCAAAAAATAATTAGTTAAAATTCTTAAAATTTTAATTTCTTGAAATCTCAATGTGTAAAATTCTAATATTGCTGTTCCAATATAACACGTTGAAAAATTTTAACTTGTAAATTTTTCTATTGACCTATATAATACATTTCCAGAAGTCAATAAAGTTTTGAAGTACTTTAGTATATAAAACTACATTTTAAGGCTTCTAAATATAAATTTTTCACTAAGGTTCTTCATTAGAAAAAAACAATGTTCAAAAAATATGAACTTGTTAATAAAGTTTAACAAATCGATTCTCATTCATAAAAGAGTCAATCTGAAGAATATTTTTTGTTTTTTTTTTTCTTAATTTTTTTATAGCACTATGATGTGGTGAACAACATAGAGATATATAGAGATTTTTATGTACAGGTTTCCTGCCAGTTTCGTTTTTTTAAATTTTAAGAATTGTAGATTTTGAAAATTTTCATATAATTGGTTACCTTATATTGCAAAATGTGAAAAATAAGAGAACATTTTTGTCTGAATTTTTAAGTTTTTCATATGAATTTATAATTATATTTTGTGAAATCATAGCTTTTGTTACCATATTTTGTAAAATGCTAATTATGATTAAAAGTTACCGTATTTTGTAAAGTGTAAACTATTTTTATTTTAACAGAATTTGTTTCCATATTTTGTAAATTGCAAAAAATAATTAGTTAAAATTCTTAAAATTTTAATTTCTTGAAATCTCAATGTGTAAAATTCTAATATTGCTGTTCCAATATAACACGTTGAAAAATTTTAACTTGTAAATTTTTCTATTGACCTATATAATACATTTCCAGAAGTCAATAAAGTTTTGAAGTACTTTAGTATATAAAAACTACATTTTAAGGCTTCTAAATATAAATTTTTCACTAAGGTTCTTCATTAGAAAAAAACAATGTTCAAAAAATATGAACTTGTTAATAAAGTTTAACAAATCGATTCTCATTCATAAAAGAGTCAATCTGAAGAATATTTTTTGTTTTTTTTTTTCTTAATTTTTTTATAGCACTATGATGTGGTGAACAACATAGAGATATATAGAGATTTTTATGTACAGGTTTCCTGCCAGTTTCGTTTTTTTAAATTTTAAGAATTGTAGATTTTGAAAATTTTCATATAATTGGTTACCTTATATTGCAAAATGTGAAAAATAAGAGAACATTTTTGTCTGAATTTTTAAGTTTTTCATATGAATTTATAATTATATTTTGTGAAATCATAACTTTTGTTACCATATTTTGTAAAATGCTAATTATGATTAAAAGTTACCGTATTTTGTAAAATGTAAACTATTTTTATTTTAACAGAATTTGTTTCCATATTTTGTAAATTGCAAAAAATAATTAGTTAAAATTCTTAAAATTTTAATTTCTTGAAATCTCAATGTGTAAAATTCTAATATTGCTGTTCCAATATAACACGTTGAAAAATTTTAACTTGTAAATTTTTCTATTGACCTATATAATACATTTCCAGAAGTCAATAAAGTTTTGAAGTACTTTAGTATATAAAAACTACATTTTAAGGCTTCTAAATATAAATTTTTCACTAAGGTTCTTCATTAGAAAAAAACAATGTTCAAAAAATATGAACTTGTTAATAAAGTTTAACAAATCGATTCTCATTCATAAAAGAGTCAATCTGAAGAATATTTTTTGTTTTTTTTTTTCTTAATTTTTTATAGCACTATGATGTGGTGAACAACATAGAGATATATAGAGATTTTTATGTACAGGTTTCCTGCCAGTTTCGTTTTTTTAAATTTTAAGAATTGTAGATTTTGAAAATTTTCATATAATTGGTTACCTTATATTGCAAAATGTGAAAAATAAGAGAACATTTTTGTCTGAATTTTTAAGTTTTTCATATGAATTTATAATTATATTTTGTGAAATCATAACTTTTGTTACCATATTTTGTAAAATGCTAATTATGATTAAAAGTTACCGTATTTTGTAAAATGTAAACTATTTTTATTTTAACAGAATTTGTTTCCATATTTTGTAAATTGCAAAAAATAATTAGTTAAAATTCTTAAAATTTTAATTTCTTGAAATCTCAATGTGTAAAATTCTAATATTGCTGTTCCAATATAACACGTTGAAAAATTTTAACTTGTAAATTTTTCTATTGACCTATATAATACATTTCCAGAAGTCAATAAAGTTTTGAAGTACTTTAGTATATAAAAACTACATTTTAAGGCTTCTAAATATAAATTTTTCACTAAGGTTCTTCATTAGAAAAAAACAATGTTCAAAAAATATGAACTTGTTAATAAAGTTTAACAAATCGATTCTCATTCATAAAAGAGTCAATCTGAAGAATATTTTTTGTTTTTTTTTTTCTTAATTTTTTTATAGCACTATGATGTGGTGAACAACATAGAGATATATAGAGATTTTTATGTACAGGTTTCCTGCCAGTTTCGTTTTTTTAAATTTTAAGAATTGTAGATTTTGAAAATTTTCATATAATTGGTTACCTATATTGCAAAATGTGAAAAATAAGAGAACATTTTTGTCTGAATTTTTAAGTTTTTCATATGAATTTATAATTATATTTTGTGAAATCATAACTTTTGTTACCATATTTTGTAAAATGCTAATTATGATTAAAAGTTACCGTATTTTGTAAAATGTAAACTATTTTTATTTTAACAGAATTTGTTTCCATATTTTGTAAATTGCAAAAAATAATTAGTTAAAATTCTTAAAATTTTAATTTCTTGAAATCTCAATGTGTAAAATTCTAATATTGCTGTTCCAATATAACACGTTGAAAAATTTTAACTTGTAAATTTTTCTATTGACCTATATAATACATTTCCAGAAGTCAATAAAGTTTTGAAGTACTTTAGTATATAAAAACTACATTTTAAGGCTTCTAAATATAAATTTTTCACTAAGGTTCTTCATTAGAAAAAAACAATGTTCAAAAAATATGAACTTGTTAATAAAGTTTAACAAATCGATTCTCATTCATAAAAGAGTCAATCTGAAGAATATTTTTTGTTTTTTTTTTTCTTAATTTTTTTATAGCACTATGATGTGGTGAACAACATAGAGATATATAGAGATTTTTATGTACAGGTTTCCTGCCAGTTTCGTTTTTTTAAATTTTAAGAATTGTAGATTTTGAAAATTTTCATATAATTGGTTACCTATATTGCAAAATGTGAAAAATAAGAGAACATTTTTGTCTGAATTTTTAAGTTTTTCATATGAATTTATAATTATATTTTGTGAAATCATAACTTTTGTTACCATATTTTGTAAAATGCTAATTATGATTAAAAGTTACCGTATTTTGTAAAATGTAAACTATTTTTATTTTAACAGAATTTGTTTCCATATTTTGTAAATTGCAAAAAATAATTAGTTAAAATTCTTAAAATTTTAATTTCTTGAAATCTCAATGTGTAAAATTCTAATATTGCTGTTCCAATATAACACGTTGAAAAATTTTAACTTGTAAATTTTTCTATTGACCTATATAATACATTTCCAGAAGTCAATAAAGTTTTGAAGTACTTTAGTATATAAAAACTACATTTTAAGGCTTCTAAATATAAATTTTTCACTAAGGTTCTTCATTAGAAAAAAACAATGTTCAAAAAATATGAACTTGTTAATAAAGTTTAACAAATCGATTCTCATTCATAAAAGAGTCAATCTGAAGAATATTTTTTGTTTTTTTTTTTTCTTAATTTTTTTATAGCACTATGATGTGGTGAACAACATAGAGATATATAGAGATTTTTATGTACAGGTTTCCTGCCAGTTTCGTTTTTTTAAATTTTAAGAATTGTAGATTTTGAAAATTTTCATATAATTGGTTACCTTATATTGCAAAATGTGAAAAATAAGAGAACATTTTTGTCTGAATTTTTAAGTTTTTCATATGAATTTATAATTATATTTTGTGAAATCATAACTTTTGTTACCATATTTTGTAAAATGCTAATTATGATTAAAAGTTACCGTATTTTGTAAAATGTAAACTATTTTTATTTTAACAGAATTTGTTTCCATATTTTGTAAAATGCAAAAAATAATTAGTTAAAATTCTTAAAATTTTAATTTTTGAAATCTCAATGTGTAAAATTCTAATATTGCTGTTCCAATATAACACGTTGAAAAATTTTAACTTGTAAATTTTTCTATTGACCTATATAATACATTTCCAGAAGTCAATAAAGTTTTGAAGTACTTTAGTATATAAAACTACATTTTAAGGCTTCTAAATATAAATTTTTCACTAAGGTTCTTCATTAGAAAAAAACAATGTTCAAAAAATATGAACTTGTTAATAAAGTTTAACAAATCGATTCTCATTCATAAAAGAGTCAATCTGAAGAATATTTTTTGTTTTTTTTTTCTTAATTTTTTTATAGCACTATGATGTGGTGAACAACATAGAGATATATAGAGATTTTTTGTACAGGTTTCCTGCCAGTTTCGTTTTTTTAAATTTTAAGAATTGTAGATTTTGAAAATTTTCATATAATTGGTTACCACATATTGCAAAATGTGAAAAATAAGAGAACATTTTTGTCTGAATTTTTAAGTTTTTCATATGAATTTATAATTATATTTTGTGAAATCATAACTTTTGTTACCATATTTTGTAAAATGCTAATTATGATTAAAAGTTACCGTATTTTGTAAAATGTAAACTATTTTTATTTTAACAGAATTTGTTTCCATATTTTGTAAATTGCAAAAAATAATTAGTTAAAATTCTTAAAATTTTAATTTCTTGAAATCTCAATGTGTAAAATTCTAATATTGCTGTTCCAATATAACACGTTGAAAAATTTTAACTTGTAAATTTTTCTATTGACCTATATAATACATTTCCAGAAGTCAATAAAGTTTTGAAGTACTTTAGTATATAAAAACTACATTTTAAGGCTTCTAAATATAAATTTTTCACTAAGGTTCTTCATTAGAAAAAAACAATGTTCAAAAAATATGAACTTGTTAATAAAGTTTAACAAATCGATTCTCATTCATAAAAGAGTCAATCTGAAGAATATTTTTTGTTTTTTTTTTTCTTAATTTTTTTATAGCACTATGATGTGGTGAACAACATAGAGATATATAGAGATTTTTATGTACAGGTTTCCTGCCAGTTTCGTTTTTTTAAATTTTAAGAATTGTAGATTTTGAAAATTTTCATATAATTGGTTACCTATATTGCAAAATGTGAAAAATAAGAGAACATTTTTGTCTGAATTTTTAAGTTTTTCATATGAATTTATAATTATATTTTGTGAAATCATAACTTTTGTTACCATATTTTGTAAAATGCTAATTATGATTAAAAGTTACCGTATTTTGTAAAATGTAAACTATTTTTATTTTAACAGAATTTGTTTCCATATTTTGTAAATTGCAAAAAATAATTAGTTAAAATTCTTAAAATTTTAATTTCTTGAAATCTCAATGTGTAAAATTCTAATATTGCTGTTCCAATATAACACGTTGAAAAATTTTAACTTGTAAATTTTTCTATTGACCTATATAATACATTTCCAGAAGTCAATAAAGTTTTGAAGTACTTTAGTATATAAAAACTACATTTTAAGGCTTCTAAATATAAATTTTTCACTAAGGTTCTTCATTAGAAAAAAACAATGTTCAAAAAATATGAACTTGTTAATAAAGTTTAACAAATCGATTCTCATTCATAAAAGAGTCAATCTGAAGAATATTTTTTGTTTTTTTTTTTCTTAATTTTTTTATAGCACTATGATGTGGTGAACAACATAGAGATATATAGAGATTTTTATGTACAGGTTTCCTGCCAGTTTCGTTTTTTTAAATTTTAAGAATTGTAGATTTTGAAAATTTTCATATAATTGGTTACCTTATATTGCAAAATGTGAAAAATAAGAGAACATTTTTGTCTGAATTTTTAAGTTTTTCATATGAATTTATAATTATATTTTGTGAAATCATAACTTTTGTTACCATATTTTGTAAAATGCTAATTATGATTAAAAGTTACCGTATTTTGTAAAATGTAAACTATTTTTATTTTAACAGAATTTGTTTCCATATTTTGTAAATGCAAAAAATAATTAGTTAGAATTCTTAAAATTTTAATTTCTTGAAATCTCAATGTGTAAAATTCTAATATTGCTGTTCCAATATAACACGTTGAAAAATTTTAACTTGTAAATTTTTCTATTGACCTATATAATACATTTCCAGAAGTCAATAAAGTTTTGAAGTACTTTAGTATATAAAAACTACATTTTAAGGCTTCTAAATATAAATTTTTCACTAAGGTTCTTCATTAGAAAAAAACAATGTTCAAAAAATATGAACTTGTTAATAAAGTTTAACAAATCGATTCTCATTCATAAAAGAGTCAATCTGAAGAATATTTTTTGTTTTTTTTTTTCTTAATTTTTTTATAGCACTATGATGTGGTGAACAACATAGAGATATATAGAGATTTTTATGTACAGGTTTCCTGCCAGTTTCGTTTTTTTAAATTTTAAGAATTGTAGATTTTGAAAATTTTCATATAATTGGTTACCTTATATTGCAAAATGTGAAAAATAAGAGAACATTTTTGTCTGAATTTTTAAGTTTTTCATATGAATTTATAATTATATTTTGTGAAATCATAACTTTTGTTACCATATTTTGTAAAATGCTAATTATGATTAAAAGTTACCGTATTTTGTAAAATGTAAACTATTTTTATTTTAACAGAATTTGTTTCCATATTTTGTAAATTGCAAAAAATAATTAGTTAAAATTCTTAAAATTTTAATTTCTTGAAATCTCAATGTGTAAAATTCTAATATTGCTGTTCCAATATAACACGTTGAAAAATTTTAACTTGTAAATTTTTCTATTGACCTATATAATACATTTCCAGAAGTCAATAAAGTTTTGAAGTACTTTAGTATATAAAACTACATTTTAAGGCTTCTAAATATAAATTTTTCACTAAGGTTCTTCATTAGAAAAAAACAATGTTCAAAAAATATGAACTTGTTAATAAAGTTTAACAAATCGATTCTCATTCATAAAAGAGTCAATCTGAAGAATATTTTTTGTTTTTTTTTTTCTTAATTTTTTATAGCACTATGATGTGGTGAACAACATAGAGATATATAGAGATTTTTTTGTACAGGTTTCCTGCCAGTTTCGTTTTTTTAAATTTTAAGAATTGTAGATTTTGAAAATTTTCATATAATTGGTTACCTATATTGCAAAATGTGAAAAATAAGAGAACATTTTTGTCTGAATTTTTAAGTTTTTCATATGAATTTATAATTATATTTTGTGAAATCATAACTTTTGTTACCATATTTTGTAAAATGCCAATTATGATTAAAAGTTACCGTATTTTGTAAAATGTAAACTATTTTTATTTTAACAGAATTTGTTTCCATATTTTGTAAATTGCAAAAAATAATTAGTTAAAATTCTTAAAATTTTAATTTCTTGAAATCTCAATGTGTAAAATTCTAATATTGCTGTTCCAATATAACACGTTGAAAAATTTTAACTTGTAAATTTTTCTATTGACCTATATAATACATTTCCAGAAGTCAATAAAGTTTTGAAGTACTTTAGTATATAAAAACTACATTTTAAGGCTTCTAAATATAAATTTTTCACTAAGGTTCTTCATTAGAAAAAAACAATGTTCAAAAAATATGAACTTGTTAATAAAGTTTAACAAATCGATTCTCATTCATAAAAGAGTCAATCTGAAGAATATTTTTTGTTTTTTTTTTTCTTAATTTTTTTATAACACTATGATGTGGTGAACAACATAGAGATATATAGAGATTTTTATGTACAGGTTTCCTGCCAGTTTCGTTTTTTTAAATTTTAAGAATTGTAGATTTTGAAAATTTTCATATAATTGGTTACCTTATATTGCAAAATGTGAAAAATAAGAGAACATTTTTGTCTGAATTTTTAAGTTTTTCATATGAATTTATAATTATATTTTGTGAAATCATAACTTTTGTTACCATATTTTGTAAAATGCTAATTATGATTAAAAGTTACCGTATTTTGTAAAATGTAAACTATTTTTATTTTAACAGAATTTGTTTCCATATTTTGTAAATTGCAAAAAATAATTAGTTAAAATTCTTAAAATTTTAATTTCTTGAAATCTCAATGTGTAAAATTCTAATATTGCTGTTCCAATATAACACGTTGAAAAATTTTAACTTGTAAATTTTTCTATTGACCTATATAATACATTTCCAGAAGTCAATAAAGTTTTGAAGTACTTTAGTATATAAAACTACATTTTAAGGCTTCTAAATATAAATTTTTCACTAAGGTTCTTCATTAGAAAAAAACAATGTTCAAAAAATATGAACTTGTTAATAAAGTTTAACAAATCGATTCTCATTCATAAAAGAGTCAATCTGAAGAATATTTTTTGTTTTTTTTTTCTTAATTTTTTTATAGCACTATGATGTGGTGAACAACATAGAGATATATAGAGATTTTTATGTACAGGTTTCCTGCCAGTTTCGTTTTTTTAAATTTTAAGAATTGTAGATTTTGAAAATTTTCATATAATTGGTTACCACATATTGCAAAATGTGAAAAATAAGAGAACATTTTTGTCTGAATTTTTAAGTTTTTCATATGAATTTATAATTATATTTTGTGAAATCATAACTTTTGTTACCATATTTTGTAAAATGCTAATTATGATTAAAAGTTACCGTATTTTGTAAAATGTAAACTATTTTTATTTTAACAGAATTTGTTTCCATATTTTGTAAATTGCAAAAAATAATTAGTTAAAATTCTTAAAATTTTAATTTCTTGAAATCTCAATGTGTAAAATTCTAATATTGCTGTTCCAATATAACACGTTGAAAAATTTTAACTTGTAAATTTTTCTATTGACCTATATAATACATTTCCAGAAGTCAATAAAGTTTTGAAGTACTTTAGTATACAAAAACTACATTTTAAGGCTTCTAAATATAAATTTTTCACTAAGGTTCTTCATTAGAAAAAAACAATGTTCAAAAAATATGAACTTGTTAATAAAGTTTAACAAATCGATTCTCATTCATAAAAGAGTCAATCTGAAGAATATTTTTTGTTTTTTTTTTTCTTAATTTTTTTATAACACTATGATGTGGTGAACAACATAGAGATATATAGAGATTTTTATGTACAGGTTTCCTGCCAGTTTCGTTTTTTTAAATTTTAAGAATTGTAGATTTTGAAAATTTTCATATAATTGGTTACCTTATATTGCAAAATGTGAAAAATAAGAGAACATTTTTGTCTGAATTTTTAAGTTTTTCATATGAATTTATAATTATATTTTGTGAAATCATAACTTTTGTTACCATATTTTGTAAAATGCTAATTATGATTAAAAGTTACCGTATTTTGTAAAATGTAAACTATTTTTATTTTAACAGAATTTGTTTCCATATTTTGTAAATTGCAAAAAATAATTAGTTAAAATTCTTAAAATTTTAATTTCTTGAAATCTCAATGTGTAAAATTCTAATATTGCTGTTCCAATATAACACGTTGAAAAATTTTAACTTGTAAATTTTTCTATTGACCTATATAATACATTTCCAGAAGTCAATAAAGTTTTGAAGTACTTTAGTATATAAAACTACATTTTAAGGCTTCTAAATATAAATTTTTCACTAAGGTTCTTCATTAGAAAAAAACAATGTTCAAAAAATATGAACTTGTTAATAAAGTTTAACAAATCGATTCTCATTCATAAAAGAGTCAATCTGAAGAATATTTTTTGTTTTTTTTTTTCTTAATTTTTTATAGCACTATGATGTGGTGAACAACATAGAGATATATAGAGATTTTTATGTACAGGTTTCCTGCCAGTTTCGTTTTTTTAAATTTTAAGAATTGTAGATTTTGAAAATTTTCATATAATTGGTTACCTTATATTGCAAAATGTGAAAAATAAGAGAACATTTTTGTCTGAATTTTTAAGTTTTTCATATGAATTTATAATTATATTTTGTGAAATCATAACTTTTGTTACCATATTTTGTAAAATGCTAATTATGATTAAAAGTTACCGTATTTTGTAAAATGTAAACTATTTTTATTTTAACAGAATTTGTTTCCATATTTTGTAAATTGCAAAAAATAATTAGTTAAAATTCTTAAAATTTTAATTTCTTGAAAATCTCAATGTGTAAAATTCTAATATTGCTGTTCCAATATAACACGTTGAAAAATTTTAACTTGTAAATTTTTCTATTGACCTATATAATACATTTCCAGAAGTCAATAAAGTTTTGAAGTACTTTAGTATATAAAACTACATTTTAAGGCTTCTAAATATAAATTTTTCACTAAGGTTCTTCATTAGAAAAAAACAATGTTCAAAAAATATGAACTTGTTAATAAAGTTTAACAAATCGATTCTCATTCATAAAAGAGTCAATCTGAAGAATATTTTTTGTTTTTTTTTTTCTTAATTTTTTTATAACACTATGATGTGGTGAACAACATAGAGATATATAGAGATTTTTATGTACAGGTTTCCTGCCAGTTTCGTTTTTTTAAATTTTAAGAATTGTAGATTTTGAAAATTTTCATATAATTGGTTACCTATATTGCAAAATGTGAAAAATAAGAGAACATTTTTGTCTGAATTTTTAAGTTTTTCATATGAATTTATAATTATATTTTGTGAAATCATAACTTTTGTTACCATATTTTGTAAAATGCTAATTATGATTAAAAGTTACCGTATTTTGTAAAATGTAAACTATTTTTATTTTAACAGAATTTGTTTCCATATTTTGTAAATTGCAAAAAATAATTAGTTAAAATTCTTAAAATTTTAATTTCTTGAAAATCTCAATGTGTAAAATTCTAATATTGCTGTTCCAATATAACACGTTGAAAAATTTTAACTTGTAAATTTTTCTATTGACCTATATAATACATTTCCAGAAGTCAATAAAGTTTTGAAGTACTTTAGTATATAAAACTACATTTTAAGGTTTCTAAATATAAATTTTTCACTAAGGTTCTTCATTAGAAAAAAACAATGTTCAAAAAATATGAGCTTGTTAATAAAGTTTAACAAATCGATTCTCATTCATAAAAGAGTCAATCTGAAGAATATTTTTTGTTTTTTTTTTTCTTAATTTTTTTATAGCACTATGATGTGGTGAACAACATAGAGATATATAGAGATTTTTTGTACAGGTTTCCTGCCAGTTTCGTTTTTTTAAATTTTAAGAATTGTAGATTTTGAAAATTTTCATATAATTGGTTACCACATATTGCAAAATGTGAAAAATAAGAGAACATTTTTGTCTGAATTTTTAAGTTTTTCATATGAATTTATAATTATATTTTGTGAAATCATAACTTTTGTTACCATATTTTGTAAAATGCTAATTATGATTAAAAGTTACCGTATTTTGTAAATGTAAACTATTTTTATTTTAACAGAATTTGTTTCCATATTTTGTAAATTGCAAAAAATAATTAGTTAAAATTCTTAAAATTTTAATTTCTTGAAATCTCAATGTGTAAAATTCTAATATTGCTGTTCCAATATAACACGTTGAAAAATTTTAACTTGTAAATTTTTCTATTGACCTATATAATACATTTCCAGAAGTCAATAAAGTTTTGAAGTACTTTAGTATATAAAAACTACATTTTAAGGCTTCTAAATATAAATTTTTCACTAAGGTTCTTCATTAGAAAAAAACAATGTTCAAAAAATATGAGCTTGTTAATAAAGTTTAACAAATCGATTCTCATTCATAAAAGAGTCAATCTGAAGAATATTTTTTGTTTTTTTTTTTCTTAATTTTTTTATAACACTATGATGTGGTGAACAACATAGAGATATATAGAGATTTTTATGTACAGGTTTCCTGCCAGTTTCGTTTTTTTAAATTTTAAGAATTGTAGATTTTGAAAATTTTCATATAATTGGTTACCTTATATTGCAAAATGTGAAAAATAAGAGAACATTTTTGTCTGAATTTTTAAGTTTTTCATATGAATTTATAATTATATTTTGTGAAATCATAACTTTTGTTACCATATTTTGTAAAATGCTAATTATGATTAAAAGTTACCGTATTTTGTAAAATGTAAACTATTTTTATTTTAACAGAATTTGTTTCCATATTTTGTAAATTGCAAAAAATAATTAGTTAGAATTCTTAAAATTTTAATTTTTTGAAATCTCAATGTGTAAAATTCTAATATTGCTGTTCCAATATAACACGTTGAAAAATTTTAACTTGTAAATTTTTCTATTGACCTATATAATACATTTCCAGAAGTCAATAAAGTTTTGAAGTACTTTAGTATATAAAACTACATTTTAAGGCTTCTAAATATAAATTTTTCACTAAGGTTCTTCATTAGAAAAAAACAATGTTCAAAAAATATGAACTTGTTAATAAAGTTTAACAAATCGATTCTCATTCATAAAAGAGTCAATCTGAAGAATATTTTTTGTTTTTTTTTTTCTTAATTTTTTATAGCACTATGATGTGGTGAACAACATAGAGATATATAGAGATTTTTATGTACAGGTTTCCTGCCAGTTTCGTTTTTTTAAATTTTAAGAATTGTAGATTTTGAAAATTTTCATATAATTGGTTACCTTATATTGCAAAATGTGAAAAATAAGAGAACATTTTTGTCTGAATTTTTAAGTTTTTCATATGAATTTATAATTATATTTTGTGAAATCATAACTTTTGTTACCATATTTTGTAAAATGCTAATTATGATTAAAAGTTACCGTATTTTGTAAAGTGTAAACTATTTTTATTTTAACAGAATTTGTTTCCATATTTTGTAAATTGCAAAAAATAATTAGTTAAAATTCTTAAAATTTTAATTTCTTGAAATCTCAATGTGTAAAATTCTAATATTGCTGTTCCAATATAACACGTTGAAAAATTTTAACTTGTAAATTTTTCTATTGACCTATATAATACATTTCCAGAAGTCAATAAAGTTTTGAAGTACTTTAGTATATAAAACTACATTTTAAGGCTTCTAAATATAAATTTTTCACTAAGGTTCTTCATTAGAAAAAAACAATGTTCAAAAAATATGAACTTGTTAATAAAGTTTAACAAATCGATTCTCATTCATAAAAGAGTCAATCTGAAGAATATTTTTGTTTTTTTTTTTCTTAATTTTTTATAGCACTATGATGTGGTGAACAACATAGAGATATATAGAGATTTTTTGTACAGGTTTCCTGCCAGTTTCGTTTTTTTAAATTTTAAGAATTGTAGATTTTGAAAATTTTCATATAATTGGTTACCACATATTGCAAAATGTGAAAAATAAGAGAACATTTTTGTCTGAATTTTTAAGTTTTTCATATGAATTTATAATTATATTTTGTGAAATCATAGCTTTTGTTACCATATTTTGTAAAATCCAATTATGATTAAAAGTTACCGTATTTTGTAAAGTGTAAACTATTTTATTTTAACAGAATTTGTTTCCATATTTTGTAAATTGCAAAAAATAATTAGTTAAAATTCTTAAAATTTTAATTTCTTGAAATCTCAATGTGTAAAATTCTAATATTGCTGTTCCAATATAACACGTTGAAAAATTTTAACTTGTAAATTTTTCTATTGACCTATATAATACATTTCCAGAAGTCAATAAAGTTTTGAAGTACTTTAGTATACAAAAACTACATTTTAAGGCTTCTAAATATAAATTTTTCACTAAGGTTCTTCATTAGAAAAAAACAATGTTCAAAAAATATGAACTTGTTAATAAAGTTTAACAAATCGATTCTCATTCATAAAAGAGTCAATCTGAAGAATATTTTTTGTTTTTTTTTTTTCTTAATTTTTTATAACACTATGATGTGGTGAACAACATAGAGATATATAGAGATTTTTATGTACAGGTTTCCTGCCAGTTTCGTTTTTTTAAATTTTAAGAATTGTAGATTTTGAAAATTTTCATATAATTGGTTACCTTATATTGCAAAATGTGAAAAATAAGAGAACATTTTTGTCTGAATTTTTAAGTTTTTCATATGAATTTATAATTATATTTTGTGAAATCATAACTTTTGTTACCATATTTTGTAAAATGCTAATTATGATTAAAAGTTACCGTATTTTGTAAAATGTAAACTATTTTTATTTTAACAGAATTTGTTTCCATATTTTGTAAAATGCAAAAAATAATTAGTTAGAATTCTTAAAATTTTAATTTTTGAAGTCTCAATGTGTAAAATTGTTATATGTCTGTTCCAATATAACACGTTGAAAAATTTTAACTTGTAAATTTTTCTATTGACCTATATAATACATTTCCAGAAGTCAATAAAGTTTTGAAGTACTTTAGTATATAAAAACTACATTTTAAGGCTTCTAAATATAAATTTTTCACTAAGGTTCTTCATTAGAAAAAAACAATGTTCAAAAAATATGAACTTGTTAATAAAGTTTAACAAATCGATTCTCATTCATAAAAGAGTCAATCTGAAGAATATTTTTTGTTTTTTTTTTTCTTAATTTTTTATAGCACTATGATGTGGTGAACAACATAGAGATATATAGAGATTTTTATGTACAGGTTTCCTGCCAGTTTCGTTTTTTTAAATTTTAAGAATTGTAGATTTTGAAAATTTTCATATAATTGGTTACCACTATATTGCAAAATGTGAAAAATAAGAGAACATTTTTGTCTGAATTTTTAAGTTTTTCATATGAATTTATAATTATATTTTGTGAAATCATAGCTTTTGTTACCATATTTTGTAAAATGCTAATTATGATTAAAAGTTACCGTATTTTGTAAAATGTAAACTATTTTTATTTTAACAGAATTTGTTTCCATATTTTGTAAATTGCAAAAAATAATTAGTTAAAATTCTTAAAATTTTAATTTCTTGAAAATCTCAATGTGTAAAATTCTAATATTGCTGTTCCAATATAACACGTTGAAAAATTTTAACTTGTAAATTTTTCTATTGACCTATATAATACATTTCCAGAAGTCAATAAAGTTTTGAAGTACTTTAGTATATAAAAACTACATTTTAAGGCTTCTAAATATAAATTTTTCACTAAGGTTCTTCATTAGAAAAAAACAATGTTCAAAAAATATGAACTTGTTAATAAAGTTTAACAAATCGATTCTCATTCATAAAAGAGTCAATCTGAAGAATATTTTTTGTTTTTTTTTTTCTTAATTTTTTTATAGCACTATGATGTGGTGAACAACATAGAGATATATAGAGATTTTTATGTACAGGTTTCCTGCCAGTTTCGTTTTTTTAAATTTTAAGAATTGTAGATTTTGAAAATTTTCATATAATTGGTTACCTTATATTGCAAAATGTGAAAAATAAGAGAACATTTTTGTCTGAATTTTTAAGTTTTTCATATGAATTTATAATTATATTTTGTGAAATCATAACTTTTGTTACCATATTTTGTAAAATGCTAATTATGATTAAAAGTTACCGTATTTTGTAAAATGTAAACTATTTTTATTTTAACAGAATTTGTTTCCATATTTTGTAAATTGCAAAAAATAATTAGTTAAAATTCTTAAAATTTTAATTTCTTGAAAATCTCAATGTGTAAAATTCTAATATTGCTGTTCCAATATAACACGTTGAAAAATTTTAACTTGTAAATTTTTCTATTGACCTATATAATACATTTCCAGAAGTCAATAAAGTTTTGAAGTACTTTAGTATATAAAAACTACATTTTAAGGCTTCTAAATATAAATTTTTCACTAAGGTTCTTCATTAGAAAAAAACAATGTTCAAAAAATATGAACTTGTTAATAAAGTTTAACAAATCGATTCTCATTCATAAAAGAGTCAATCTGAAGAATATTTTTTGTTTTTTTTTTTCTTAATTTTTTTATAGCACTATGATGTGGTGAACAACATAGAGATATATAGAGATTTTTATGTACAGGTTTCCTGCCAGTTTCGTTTTTTTAAATTTTAAGAATTGTAGATTTTGAAAATTTTCATATAATTGGTTACCTTATATTGCAAAATGTGAAAAATAAGAGAACATTTTTGTCTGAATTTTTAAGTTTTTCATATGAATTTATAATTATATTTTGTGAAATCATAGCTTTTGTTACCATATTTTGTAAAATTCCAATTATGATTAAAAGTTACCGTATTTTGTAAAGTGTAAACTATTTTTATTTTAACAGAATTTGTTTCCATATTTTGTAAATTGCAAAAAATAATTAGTTAAAATTCTTAAAATTTTAATTTCTTGAAAATCTCAATGTGTAAAATTCTTATATTGCTGTTCCAATATAACACGTTGAAAAATTTTAACTTGTAAATTTTTCTATTGACCTATATAATACATTTCCAGAAGTCAATAAAGTTTTGAAGTACTTTAGTATATAAAAACTACATTTTAAGGCTTCTAAATATAAATTTTTCACTAAGGTTCTTCATTAGAAAAAACAATGTTCAAAAAATATGAACTTGTTAATAAAGTTTAACAAATCGATTCTCATTCATAAAAGAGTCAATCTGAAGAATATTTTTTGTTTTTTTTTTTCTTAATTTTTTATAGCACTATGATGTGGTGAACAACATAGAGATATATAGAGATTTTTATGTACAGGTTTCCTGCCAGTTTCGTTTTTTTAAATTTTAAGAATTGTAGATTTTGAAAATTTTCATATAATTGGTTACCTTATATTGCAAAATGTGAAAAATAGAGAATTGATTAACATTTTGTCTGAATTTTTAAGTTTTCATATGAATTTATAATTATATTTTGTGAAATCATAGCTTTTGTTACCATATTTTGTAAAATGCTAATTATGATTAAAAGTTACCGTATTTTGTAAAATGTAAACTATTTTTATTTTAACAGAATTTGTTTCCATATTTTGTAAATTGCAAAAAATAATTAGTTAAAATTCTTAAAATTTTAATTTCTTGAAAATCTCAATGTGTAAAATTCTAATATTGCTGTTCCAATATAACACGTTGAAAAATTTTAACTTGTAAATTTTTCTATTGACCTATATAATACATTTCCAGAAGTCAATAAAGTTTTGAAGTACTTTAGTATATAAAACTACATTTTAAGGCTTCTAAATATAAATTTTTTCACTAAGGTTCTTCATTAGAAAAAAACAATGTTCAAAAAATATGAACTTGTTAATAAAGTTTAACAAATCGATTCTCATTCATAAAAGAGTCAATCTGAAGAATATTTTTTGTTTTTTTTTTTCTTAATTTTTTATAGCACTATGATGTGGTGAACAACATAGAGATATATAGAGATTTTTTGTACAGGTTTCCTGCCAGTTTCGTTTTTTTAAATTTTAAGAATTGTAGATTTTGAAAATTTTCATATAATTGGTTACCACATATTGCAAAATGTGAAAAATAAGAGAACATTTTTGTCTGAATTTTTAAGTTTTTCATATGAATTTATAATTATATTTTGTGAAATCATAGCTTTTGTTACCATATTTTGTAAAATGCTAATTATGATTAAAAGTTACCGTATTTTGTAAAATGTAAACTATTTTTATTTTAACAGAATTTGTTTCCATATTTTGTAAATTGCAAAAAATAATTAGTTAAAATTCTTAAAATTTTAATTTCTTGAAATCTCAATGTGTAAAATTCTAATATTGCTGTTCCAATATAACACGTTGAAAAATTTTAACTTGTAAATTTTTCTATTGACCTATATAATACATTTCCAGAAGTCAATAAAGTTTTGAAGTACTTTAGTATATAAAAACTACATTTTAAGGCTTCTAAATATAAATTTTTCACTAAGGTTCTTCATTAGAAAAAAACAATGTTCAAAAAATATGAACTTGTTAATAAAGTTTAACAAATCGATTCTCATTCATAAAAGAGTCAATCTGAAGAATATTTTTTGTTTTTTTTTTTCTTAATTTTTTATAGCACTATGATGTGGTGAACAACATAGAGATATATAGAGATTTTTATGTACAGGTTTCCTGCCAGTTTCGTTTTTTTAAATTTTAAGAATTGTAGATTTTGAAAATTTTCATATAATTGGTTACCTATATTGCAAAATGTGAAAAATAAGAGAACATTTTTGTCTGAATTTTTAAGTTTTTCATATGAATTTATAATTATATTTTGTGAAATCATAACTTTTGTTACCATATTTTGTAAAATGCTAATTATGATTAAAAGTTACCGTATTTTGTAAAATGTAAACTATTTTTATTTTAACAGAATTTGTTTCCATATTTTGTAAATGCAAAAAATAATTAGTTAAATTCTTAAAATTTTAATTTCTTGAAATCTCAATGTGTAAAATTCTATATTGCTGTTCCAATATAACACGTTGAAAAATTTTAACTTGTAAATTTTTCTATTGACCTATATAATACATTTCCAGAAGTCAATAAAGTTTTGAAGTACTTTAGTATATAAAACTACATTTTAAGGCTTCTAAATATAAATTTTTCACTAAGGTTCTTCATTAGAAAAAAACAATGTTCAAAAAATATGAACTTGTTAATAAAGTTTAACAAATCGATTCTCATTCATAAAAGAGTCAATCTGAAGAATATTTTTTGTTTTTTTTTTTCTTAATTTTTTTATAGCACTATGATGTGGTGAACAACATAGAGATATATAGAGATTTTTATGTACAGGTTTCCTGCCAGTTTCGTTTTTTTAAATTTTAAGAATTGTAGATTTTGAAAATTTTCATATAATTGGTTACCTATATTGCAAAATGTGAAAAATAAGAGAACATTTTTGTCTGAATTTTTAAGTTTTTCATATGAATTTATAATTATATTTTGTGAAATCATAGCTTTTGTTACCATATTTTGTAAAATGCCAATTATGATTAAAAGTTACCGTATTTTGTAAAGTGTAAACTATTTTTATTTTAACAGAATTTGTTTCCATATTTTGTAAATTGCAAAAAATAATTAGTTAAAATTCTTAAAATTTTAATTTCTTGAAATCTCAATGTGTAAAATTCTAATATTGCTGTTCCAATATAACACGTTGAAAAATTTTAACTTGTAAATTTTTCTATTGACCTATATAATACATTTCCAGAAGTCAATAAAGTTTTGAAGTACTTTAGTATATAAAACTACATTTTAAGGCTTCTAAATATAAATTTTTCACTAAGGTTCTTCATTAGAAAAAAACAATGTTCAAAAAATATGAACTTGTTAATAAAGTTTAACAAATCGATTCTCATTCATAAAAGAGTCAATCTGAAGAATATTTTTTGTTTTTTTTTTTCTTAATTTTTTTATAGCACTATGATGTGGTGAACAACATAGAGATATATAGAGATTTTTTTGTACAGGTTTCCTGCCAGTTTCGTTTTTTTAAATTTTAAGAATTGTAGATTTTGAAAATTTTCATATAATTGGTTACCACATATTGCAAAATGTGAAAAATAAGAGAACATTTTTGTCTGAATTTTTAAGTTTTTCATATGAATTTATAATTATATTTTGTGAAATCATAGCTTTTGTTACCATATTTTGTAAAATGCCAATTATGATTAAAAGTTACCGTATTTTGTAAAGTGTAAACTATTTTTATTTTAACAGAATTTGTTTCCATATTTTGTAAATTGCAAAAAATAATTAGTTAAAATTCTTAAAATTTTAATTTCTTGAAATCTCAATGTGTAAAATTCTAATATTGCTGTTCCAATATAACACGTTGAAAAATTTTAACTTGTAAATTTTTCTATTGACCTATATAATACATTTCCAGAAGTCAATAAAGTTTTGAAGTACTTTAGTATATAAAAACTACATTTTAAGGCTTCTAAATATAAATTTTTCACTAAGGTTCTTCATTAGAAAAAAACAATGTTCAAAAAATATGAACTTGTTAATAAAGTTTAACAAATCGATTCTCATTCATAAAAGAGTCAATCTGAAGAATATTTTTTGTTTTTTTTTTTTCTTAATTTTTTTATAGCACTATGATGTGGTGAACAACATAGAGATATATAGAGATTTTTATGTACAGGTTTCCTGCCAGTTTCGTTTTTTTAAATTTTAAGAATTGTAGATTTTGAAAATTTTCATATAATTGGTTACCTTATATTGCAAAATGTGAAAAATAAGAGAACATTTTTGTCTGAATTTTTAAGTTTTTCATATGAATTTATAATTATATTTTGTGAAATCATAGCTTTTGTTACCATATTTTGTAAAATGCCAATTATGATTAAAAGTTACCGTATTTTGTAAAGTGTAAACTATTTTTATTTTAACAGAATTTGTTTCCATATTTTGTAAATTGCAAAAAATAATTAGTTAAAATTCTTAAAATTTTAATTTCTTGAAAATCTCAATGTGTAAAATTCTAATATTGCTGTTCCAATATAACACGTTGAAAAATTTTAACTTGTAAATTTTTCTATTGACCTATATAATACATTTCCAGAAGTCAATAAAGTTTTGAAGTACTTTAGTATATAAAACTACATTTTAAGGCTTCTAAATATAAATTTTTCACTAAGGTTCTTCATTAGAAAAAAACAATGTTCAAAAAATATGAACTTGTTAATAAAGTTTAACAAATCGATTCTCATTCATAAAAGAGTCAATCTGAAGAATATTTTTTGTTTTTTTTTTCTTAATTTTTTTATAGCACTATGATGTGGTGAACAACATAGAGATATATAGAGATTTTTATGTACAGGTTTCCTGCCAGTTTCGTTTTTTTAAATTTTAAGAATTGTAGATTTTGAAAATTTTCATATAATTGGTTACCACATATTGCAAAATGTGAAAAATAAGAGAACATTTTTGTCTGAATTTTTAAGTTTTTCATATGAATTTATAATTATATTTTGTGAAATCATAGCTTTTGTTACCATATTTTGTAAAATGCCAATTATGATTAAAAGTTACCGTATTTTGTAAAGTGTAAACTATTTTTATTTTAACAGAATTTGTTTCCATATTTTGTAAATTGCAAAAAATAATTAGTTAAAATTCTTAAAATTTTAATTTCTTGAAATCTCAATGTGTAAAATTCTAATATTGCTGTTCCAATATAACACGTTGAAAAATTTTAACTTGTAAATTTTTCTATTGACCTATATAATACATTTCCAGAAGTCAATAAAGTTTTGAAGTACTTTAGTATATAAAACTACATTTTAAGGCTTCTAAATATAAATTTTTCACTAAGGTTCTTCATTAGAAAAAAACAATGTTCAAAAAATATGAACTTGTTAATAAAGTTTAACAAATCGATTCTCATTCATAAAAGAGTCAATCTGAAGAATATTTTTTGTTTTTTTTTTTCTTAATTTTTTTATAGCACTATGATGTGGTGAACAACATAGAGATATATAGAGATTTTTATGTACAGGTTTCCTGCCAGTTTCGTTTTTTTAAATTTTAAGAATTGTAGATTTTGAAAATTTTCATATAATTGGTTACCACATATTGCAAAATGTGAAAAATAAGAGAACATTTTTGTCTGAATTTTTAAGTTTTTCATATGAATTTATAATTATATTTTGTGAAATCATAGCTTTTGTTACCATATTTTGTAAAATGCCAATTATGATTAAAAGTTACCGTATTTTGTAAAGTGTAAACTATTTTTATTTTAACAGAATTTGTTTCCATATTTTGTAAATTGCAAAAAATAATTAGTTAAAATTCTTAAAATTTTAATTTCTTGAAATCTCAATGTGTAAAATTCTAATATTGCTGTTCCAATATAACACGTTGAAAAATTTTAACTTGTAAATTTTTCTATTGACCTATATAATACATTTCCAGAAGTCAATAAAGTTTTGAAGTACTTTAGTATATAAAAACTACATTTTAAGGCTTCTAAATATAAATTTTTCACTAAGGTTCTTCATTAGAAAAAAACAATGTTCAAAAAATATGAACTTGTTAATAAAGTTTAACAAATCGATTCTCATTCATAAAAGAGTCAATCTGAAGAATATTTTTTGTTTTTTTTTTTCTTAATTTTTTTATAGCACTATGATGTGGTGAACAACATAGAGATATATAGAGATTTTTATGTACAGGTTTCCTGCCAGTTTCGTTTTTTTAAATTTTAAGAATTGTAGATTTTGAAAATTTTCATATAATTGGTTACCACATATTGCAAAATGTGAAAAATAAGAGAACATTTTTGTCTGAATTTTTAAGTTTTTCATATGAATTTATAATTATATTTTGTGAAATCATAGCTTTTGTTACCATATTTTGTAAAATGCCAATTATGATTAAAAGTTACCGTATTTTGTAAAGTGTAAACTATTTTTATTTTAACAGAATTTGTTTCCATATTTTGTAAATTGCAAAAAATAATTAGTTAAAATTCTTAAAATTTTAATTTCTTGAAATCTCAATGTGTAAAATTCTAATATTGCTGTTCCAATATAACACGTTGAAAAATTTTAACTTGTAAATTTTTCTATTGACCTATATAATACATTTCCAGAAGTCAATAAAGTTTTGAAGTACTTTAGTATATAAAAACTACATTTTAAGGCTTCTAAATATAAATTTTTCACTAAGGTTCTTCATTAGAAAAAAACAATGTTCAAAAAATATGAACTTGTTAATAAAGTTTAACAAATCGATTCTCATTCATAAAAGAGTCAATCTGAAGAATATTTTTTGTTTTTTTTTTTCTTAATTTTTTTATAGCACTATGATGTGGTGAACAACATAGAGATATATAGAGATTTTTATGTACAGGTTTCCTGCCAGTTTCGTTTTTTTAAATTTTAAGAATTGTAGATTTTGAAAATTTTCATATAATTGGTTACCACATATTGCAAAATGTGAAAAATAAGAGAACATTTTTGTCTGAATTTTTAAGTTTTTCATATGAATTTATAATTATATTTTGTGAAATCATAGCTTTTGTTACCATATTTTGTAAAATGCCAATTATGATTAAAAGTTACCGTATTTTGTAAAGTGTAAACTATTTTTATTTTAACAGAATTTGTTTCCATATTTTGTAAATTGCAAAAAATAATTAGTTAAAATTCTTAAAATTTTAATTTCTTGAAAATCTCAATGTGTAAAATTCTAATATTGCTGTTCCAATATAACACGTTGAAAAATTTTAACTTGTAAATTTTTCTATTGACCTATATAATACATTTCCAGAAGTCAATAAAGTTTTGAAGTACTTTAGTATATAAAAACTACATTTTAAGGCTTCTAAATATAAATTTTTCACTAAGGTTCTTCATTAGAAAAAAACAATGTTCAAAAAATATGAACTTGTTAATAAAGTTTAACAAATCGATTCTCATTCATAAAAGAGTCAATCTGAAGAATATTTTTTGTTTTTTTTTTTCTTAATTTTTTATAGCACTATGATGTGGTGAACAACATAGAGATATATAGAGATTTTTTGTACAGGTTTCCTGCCAGTTTCGTTTTTTTAAATTTTAAGAATTGTAGATTTTGAAAATTTTCATATAATTGGTTACCACATATTGCAAAATGTGAAAAATAAGAGAACATTTTTGTCTGAATTTTTAAGTTTTTCATATGAATTTATAATTATATTTTGTGAAATCATAGCTTTTGTTACCATATTTTGTAAAATGCCAATTATGATTAAAAGTTACCGTATTTTGTAAAGTGTAAACTATTTTTATTTTAACAGAATTTGTTTCCATATTTTGTAAATTGCAAAAAATAATTAGTTAAAATTCTTAAAATTTTAATTTCTTGAAAATCTCAATGTGTAAAATTCTAATATTGCTGTTCCAATATAACACGTTGAAAAATTTTAACTTGTAAATTTTTCTATTGACCTATATAATACATTTCCAGAAGTCAATAAAGTTTTGAAGTACTTTAGTATATAAAAACTACATTTTAAGGCTTCTAAATATAAATTTTTCACTAAGGTTCTTCATTAGAAAAAAACAATGTTCAAAAAATATGAACTTGTTAATAAAGTTTAACAAATCGATTCTCATTCATAAAAGAGTCAATCTGAAGAATATTTTTTGTTTTTTTTTTTCTTAATTTTTTATAGCACTATGATGTGGTGAACAACATAGAGATATATAGAGATTTTTTGTACAGGTTTCCTGCCAGTTTCGTTTTTTTAAATTTTAAGAATTGTAGATTTTGAAAATTTTCATATAATTGGTTACCACATATTGCAAAATGTGAAAAATAAGAGAACATTTTTGTCTGAATTTTTAAGTTTTTCATATGAATTTATAATTATATTTTGTGAAATCATAGCTTTTGTTACCATATTTTGTAAAATGCCAATTATGATTAAAAGTTACCGTATTTTGTAAAGTGTAAACTATTTTTATTTTAACAGAATTTGTTTCCATATTTTGTAAATTGCAAAAAATAATTAGTTAAAATTCTTAAAATTTTAATTTCTTGAAAATCTCAATGTGTAAAATTCTAATATTGCTGTTCCAATATAACACGTTGAAAAATTTTAACTTGTAAATTTTTCTATTGACCTATATAATACATTTCCAGAAGTCAATAAAGTTTTGAAGTACTTTAGTATATAAAAACTACATTTTAAGGCTTCTAAATATAAATTTTTCACTAAGGTTCTTCATTAGAAAAAAACAATGTTCAAAAAATATGAACTTGTTAATAAAGTTTAACAAATCGATTCTCATTCATAAAAGAGTCAATCTGAAGAATATTTTTTGTTTTTTTTTTCTTAATTTTTTATAGCACTATGATGTGGTGAACAACATAGAGATATATAGAGATTTTTATGTACAGGTTTCCTGCCAGTTTCGTTTTTTTAAATTTTAAGAATTGTAGATTTTGAAAATTTTCATATAATTGGTTACCACATATTGCAAAATGTGAAAAATAAGAGAACATTTTTGTCTGAATTTTTAAGTTTTTCATATGAATTTATAATTATATTTTGTGAAATCATAGCTTTTGTTACCATATTTTGTAAAATGCCAATTATGATTAAAAGTTACCGTATTTTGTAAAGTGTAAACTATTTTTATTTTAACAGAATTTGTTTCCATATTTTGTAAATTGCAAAAAATAATTAGTTAAAATTCTTAAAATTTTAATTTCTTGAAATCTCAATGTGTAAAATTCTAATATTGCTGTTCCAATATAACACGTTGAAAAATTTTAACTTGTAAATTTTTCTATTGACCTATATAATACATTTCCAGAAGTCAATAAAGTTTTGAAGTACTTTAGTATATAAAAACTACATTTTAAGGCTTCTAAATATAAATTTTTCACTAAGGTTCTTCATTAGAAAAAAACAATGTTCAAAAAATATGAACTTGTTAATAAAGTTTAACAAATCGATTCTCATTCATAAAAGAGTCAATCTGAAGAATATTTTTTGTTTTTTTTTTTCTTAATTTTTTATAGCACTATGATGTGGTGAACAACATAGAGATATATAGAGATTTTTATGTACAGGTTTCCTGCCAGTTTCGTTTTTTTAAATTTTAAGAATTGTAGATTTTGAAAATTTTCATATAATTGGTTACCACATATTGCAAAATGTGAAAAATAAGAGAACATTTTTGTCTGAATTTTTAAGTTTTTCATATGAATTTATAATTATATTTTGTGAAATCATAACTTTTGTTACCATATTTTGTAAAATGCTAATTATGATTAAAAGTTACCGTATTTTGTAAAATGTAAACTATTTTTATTTTAACAGAATTTGTTTCCATATTTTGTAAATTGCAAAAAATAATTAGTTAAAATTCTTAAAATTTTAATTTCTTGAAATCTCAATGTGTAAAATTCTAATATTGCTGTTCCAATATAACACGTTGAAAAATTTTAACTTGTAAATTTTTCTATTGACCTATATAATACATTTCCAGAAGTCAATAAAGTTTTGAAGTACTTTAGTATATAAAAACTACATTTTAAGGCTTCTAAATATAAATTTTTCACTAAGGTTCTTCATTAGAAAAAAACAATGTTCAAAAAATATGAACTTGTTAATAAAGTTTAACAAATCGATTCTCATTCATAAAAGAGTCAATCTGAAGAATATTTTTTGTTTTTTTTTTCTTAATTTTTTTATAGCACTATGATGTGGTGAACAACATAGAGATATATAGAGATTTTTATGTACAGGTTTCCTGCCAGTTTCGTTTTTTTAAATTTTAAGAATTGTAGATTTTGAAAATTTTCATATAATTGGTTACCACATATTGCAAAATGTGAAAAATAAGAGAACATTTTTGTCTGAATTTTTAAGTTTTTCATATGAATTTATAATTATATTTTGTGAAATCATAGCTTTTGTTACCATATTTTGTAAAATGCCAATTATGATTAAAAGTTACCGTATTTTGTAAAGTGTAAACTATTTTTATTTTAACAGAATTTGTTTCCATATTTTGTAAATTGCAAAAAATAATTAGTTAAAATTCTTAAAATTTTAATTTCTTGAAAATCTCAATGTGTAAAATTCTAATATTGCTGTTCCAATATAACACGTTGAAAAATTTTAACTTGTAAATTTTTCTATTGACCTATATAATACATTTCCAGAAGTCAATAAAGTTTTGAAGTACTTTAGTATATAAAAACTACATTTTAAGGCTTCTAAATATAAATTTTTCACTAAGGTTCTTCATTAGAAAAAAACAATGTTCAAAAAATATGAACTTGTTAATAAAGTTTAACAAATCGATTCTCATTCATAAAAGAGTCAATCTGAAGAATATTTTTTGTTTTTTTTTTTCTTAATTTTTTTATAGCACTATGATGTGGTGAACAACATAGAGATATATAGAGATTTTTTTGTACAGGTTTCCTGCCAGTTTCGTTTTTTTAAATTTTAAGAATTGTAGATTTTGAAAATTTTCATATAATTGGTTACCACATATTGCAAAATGTGAAAAATAAGAGAACATTTTTGTCTGAATTTTTAAGTTTTTCATATGAATTTATAATTATATTTTGTGAAATCATAGCTTTTGTTACCATATTTTGTAAAATGCTAATTATGATTAAAAGTTACCGTATTTTGTAAAGTGTAAACTATTTTTATTTTAACAGAATTTGTTTCCATATTTTGTAAATTGCAAAAAATAATTAGTTAAAATTCTTAAAATTTTAATTTCTTGAAATCTCAATGTGTAAAATTCTAATATTGCTGTTCCAATATAACACGTTGAAAAATTTTAACTTGTAAATTTTTCTATTGACCTATATAATACATTTCCAGAAGTCAATAAAGTTTTGAAGTACTTTAGTATATAAAAACTACATTTTAAGGCTTCTAAATATAAATTTTTCACTAAGGTTCTTCATTAGAAAAAAACAATGTTCAAAAAATATGAACTTGTTAATAAAGTTTAACAAATCGATTCTCATTCATAAAAGAGTCAATCTGAAGAATATTTTTTGTTTTTTTTTTTCTTAATTTTTTTATAGCACTATGATGTGGTGAACAACATAGAGATATATAGAGATTTTTATGTACAGGTTTCCTGCCAGTTTCGTTTTTTTAAATTTTAAGAATTGTAGATTTTGAAAATTTTCATATAATTGGTTACCTTATATTGCAAAATGTGAAAAATAAGAGAACATTTTTGTCTGAATTTTTAAGTTTTTCATATGAATTTATAATTATATTTTGTGAAATCATAGCTTTTGTTACCATATTTTGTAAAATGCCAATTATGATTAAAAGTTACCGTATTTTGTAAAGTGTAAACTATTTTTATTTTAACAGAATTTGTTTCCATATTTTGTAAATTGCAAAAAATAATTAGTTAAAATTCTTAAAATTTTAATTTCTTGAAAATCTCAATGTGTAAAATTCTAATATTGCTGTTCCAATATAACACGTTGAAAAATTTTAACTTGTAAATTTTTCTATTGACCTATATAATACATTTCCAGAAGTCAATAAAGTTTTGAAGTACTTTAGTATATAAAAACTACATTTTAAGGCTTCTAAATATAAATTTTTCACTAAGGTTCTTCATTAGAAAAAAACAATGTTCAAAAAATATGAACTTGTTAATAAAGTTTAACAAATCGATTCTCATTCATAAAAGAGTCAATCTGAAGAATATTTTTTGTTTTTTTTTTTCTTAATTTTTTATAGCACTATGATGTGGTGAACAACATAGAGATATATAGAGATTTTTTTGTACAGGTTTCCTGCCAGTTTCGTTTTTTTAAATTTTAAGAATTGTAGATTTTGAAAATTTTCATATAATTGGTTACCACATATTGCAAAATGTGAAAAATAAGAGAACATTTTTGTCTGAATTTTTAAGTTTTTCATATGAATTTATAATTATATTTTGTGAAATCATAGCTTTTGTTACCATATTTTGTAAAATGCCAATTATGATTAAAAGTTACCGTATTTTGTAAAGTGTAAACTATTTTTATTTTAACAGAATTTGTTTCCATATTTTGTAAATTGCAAAAAATAATTAGTTAAAATTCTTAAAATTTTAATTTCTTGAAATCTCAATGTGTAAAATTCTAATATTGCTGTTCCAATATAACACGTTGAAAAATTTTAACTTGTAAATTTTTCTATTGACCTATATAATACATTTCCAGAAGTCAATAAAGTTTTGAAGTACTTTAGTATATAAAAACTACATTTTAAGGCTTCTAAATATAAATTTTTCACTAAGGTTCTTCATTAGAAAAAAACAATGTTCAAAAAATATGAACTTGTTAATAAAGTTTAACAAATCGATTCTCATTCATAAAAGAGTCAATCTGAAGAATATTTTTTGTTTTTTTTTTCTTAATTTTTTTATAGCACTATGATGTGGTGAACAACATAGAGATATATAGAGATTTTTATGTACAGGTTTCCTGCCAGTTTCGTTTTTTTAAATTTTAAGAATTGTAGATTTTGAAAATTTTCATATAATTGGTTACCTTATATTGCAAAATGTGAAAAATAAGAGAACATTTTTGTCTGAATTTTTAAGTTTTTCATATGAATTTATAATTATATTTTGTGAAATCATAGCTTTTGTTACCATATTTTGTAAAATGCCAATTATGATTAAAAGTTACCGTATTTTGTAAAGTGTAAACTATTTTTATTTTAACAGAATTTGTTTCCATATTTTGTAAATTGCAAAAAATAATTAGTTAAAATTCTTAAAATTTTAATTTCTTGAAATCTCAATGTGTAAAATTCTAATATTGCTGTTCCAATATAACACGTTGAAAAATTTTAACTTGTAAATTTTTCTATTGACCTATATAATACATTTCCAGAAGTCAATAAAGTTTTGAAGTACTTTAGTATATAAAAACTACATTTTAAGGCTTCTAAATATAAATTTTTCACTAAGGTTCTTCATTAGAAAAAAACAATGTTCAAAAAATATGAACTTGTTAATAAAGTTTAACAAATCGATTCTCATTCATAAAAGAGTCAATCTGAAGAATATTTTTTGTTTTTTTTTTTCTTAATTTTTTTATAGCACTATGATGTGGTGAACAACATAGAGATATATAGAGATTTTTATGTACAGGTTTCCTGCCAGTTTCGTTTTTTTAAATTTTAAGAATTGTAGATTTTGAAAATTTTCATATAATTGGTTACCACATATTGCAAAATGTGAAAAATAAGAGAACATTTTTGTCTGAATTTTTAAGTTTTTCATATGAATTTATAATTATATTTTGTGAAATCATAGCTTTTGTTACCATATTTTGTAAAATGCCAATTATGATTAAAAGTTACCGTATTTTGTAAAGTGTAAACTATTTTTATTTTAACAGAATTTGTTTCCATATTTTGTAAATTGCAAAAAATAATTAGTTAAAATTCTTAAAATTTTAATTTCTTGAAAATCTCAATGTGTAAAATTCTAATATTGCTGTTCCAATATAACACGTTGAAAAATTTTAACTTGTAAATTTTTCTATTGACCTATATAATACATTTCCAGAAGTCAATAAAGTTTTGAAGTACTTTAGTATATAAAAACTACATTTTAAGGCTTCTAAATATAAATTTTTCACTAAGGTTCTTCATTAGAAAAAAACAATGTTCAAAAAATATGAACTTGTTAATAAAGTTTAACAAATCGATTCTCATTCATAAAAGAGTCAATCTGAAGAATATTTTTTGTTTTTTTTTTCTTAATTTTTTTATAGCACTATGATGTGGTGAACAACATAGAGATATATAGAGATTTTTATGTACAGGTTTCCTGCCAGTTTCGTTTTTTTAAATTTTAAGAATTGTAGATTTTGAAAATTTTCATATAATTGGTTACCTTATATTGCAAAATGTGAAAAATAAGAGAACATTTTTGTCTGAATTTTTAAGTTTTTCATATGAATTTATAATTATATTTTGTGAAATCATAGCTTTTGTTACCATATTTTGTAAAATGCTAATTATGATTAAAAGTTACCGTATTTTGTAAAGTGTAAACTATTTTTATTTTAACAGAATTTGTTTCCATATTTTGTAAATTGCAAAAAATAATTAGTTAAAATTCTTAAAATTTTAATTTCTTGAAATCTCAATGTGTAAAATTCTAATATTGCTGTTCCAATATAACACGTTGAAAAATTTTAACTTGTAAATTTTTCTATTGACCTATATAATACATTTCCAGAAGTCAATAAAGTTTTGAAGTACTTTAGTATATAAAACTACATTTTAAGGCTTCTAAATATAAATTTTTCACTAAGGTTCTTCATTAGAAAAAAACAATGTTCAAAAAATATGAACTTGTTAATAAAGTTTAACAAATCGATTCTCATTCATAAAAGAGTCAATCTGAAGAATATTTTTTGTTTTTTTTTTCTTAATTTTTTTATAGCACTATGATGTGGTGAACAACATAGAGATATATAGAGATTTTTTGTACAGGTTTCCTGCCAGTTTCGTTTTTTTAAATTTTAAGAATTGTAGATTTTGAAAATTTTCATATAATTGGTTACCACATATTGCAAAATGTGAAAAATAAGAGAACATTTTTGTCTGAATTTTTAAGTTTTTCATATGAATTTATAATTATATTTTGTGAAATCATAGCTTTTGTTACCATATTTTGTAAAATGCCAATTATGATTAAAAGTTACCGTATTTTGTAAAGTGTAAACTATTTTTATTTTAACAGAATTTGTTTCCATATTTTGTAAATTGCAAAAAATAATTAGTTAAAATTCTTAAAATTTTAATTTCTTGAAATCTCAATGTGTAAAATTCTAATATTGCTGTTCCAATATAACACGTTGAAAAATTTTAACTTGTAAATTTTTCTATTGACCTATATAATACATTTCCAGAAGTCAATAAAGTTTTGAAGTACTTTAGTATATAAAAACTACATTTTAAGGCTTCTAAATATAAATTTTTCACTAAGGTTCTTCATTAGAAAAAAACAATGTTCAAAAAATATGAACTTGTTAATAAAGTTTAACAAATCGATTCTCATTCATAAAAGAGTCAATCTGAAGAATATTTTTTGTTTTTTTTTTTCTTAATTTTTTATAGCACTATGATGTGGTGAACAACATAGAGATATATAGAGATTTTTATGTACAGGTTTCCTGCCAGTTTCGTTTTTTTAAATTTTAAGAATTGTAGATTTTGAAAATTTTCATATAATTGGTTACCTTATATTGCAAAATGTGAAAAATAAGAGAACATTTTTGTCTGAATTTTTAAGTTTTTCATATGAATTTATAATTATATTTTGTGAAATCATAGCTTTTGTTACCATATTTTGTAAAATGCCAATTATGATTAAAAGTTACCGTATTTTGTAAAGTGTAAACTATTTTTATTTTAACAGAATTTGTTTCCATATTTTGTAAATTGCAAAAAATAATTAGTTAAAATTCTTAAAATTTTAATTTCTTGAAATCTCAATGTGTAAAATTCTAATATTGCTGTTCCAATATAACACGTTGAAAAATTTTAACTTGTAAATTTTTCTATTGACCTATATAATACATTTCCAGAAGTCAATAAAGTTTTGAAGTACTTTAGTATATAAAACTACATTTTAAGGCTTCTAAATATAAATTTTTCACTAAGGTTCTTCATTAGAAAAAAACAATGTTCAAAAAATATGAACTTGTTAATAAAGTTTAACAAATCGATTCTCATTCATAAAAGAGTCAATCTGAAGAATATTTTTTGTTTTTTTTTTTCTTAATTTTTTTATAGCACTATGATGTGGTGAACAACATAGAGATATATAGAGATTTTTATGTACAGGTTTCCTGCCAGTTTCGTTTTTTTAAATTTTAAGAATTGTAGATTTTGAAAATTTTCATATAATTGGTTACCTTATATTGCAAAATGTGAAAAATAAGAGAACATTTTTGTCTGAATTTTTAAGTTTTTCATATGAATTTATAATTATATTTTGTGAAATCATAGCTTTTGTTACCATATTTTGTAAAATGCTAATTATGATTAAAAGTTACCGTATTTTGTAAAGTGTAAACTATTTTTATTTTAACAGAATTTGTTTCCATATTTTGTAAATTGCAAAAAATAATTAGTTAAATTCTTAAAATTTTAATTTCTTGAAATCTCAATGTGTAAAATTCTAATATTGCTGTTCCAATATAACACGTTGAAAAATTTTAACTTGTAAATTTTTCTATTGACCTATATAATACATTTCCAGAAGTCAATAAAGTTTTGAAGTACTTTAGTATATAAAAACTACATTTTAAGGCTTCTAAATATAAATTTTTCACTAAGGTTCTTCATTAGAAAAAAACAATGTTCAAAAAATATGAACTTGTTAATAAAGTTTAACAAATCGATTCTCATTCATAAAAGAGTCAATCTGAAGAATATTTTTTGTTTTTTTTTTTCTTAATTTTTTTATAGCACTATGATGTGGTGAACAACATAGAGATATATAGAGATTTTTATGTACAGGTTTCCTGCCAGTTTCGTTTTTTTAAATTTTAAGAATTGTAGATTTTGAAAATTTTCATATAATTGGTTACCACATATTGCAAAATGTGAAAAATAAGAGAACATTTTTGTCTGAATTTTTAAGTTTTTCATATGAATTTATAATTATATTTTGTGAAATCATAGCTTTTGTTACCATATTTTGTAAAATGCCAATTATGATTAAAAGTTACCGTATTTTGTAAAGTGTAAACTATTTTTATTTTAACAGAATTTGTTTCCATATTTTGTAAATTGCAAAAAATAATTAGTTAAAATTCTTAAAATTTTAATTTCTTGAAAATCTCAATGTGTAAAATTCTAATATTGCTGTTCCAATATAACACGTTGAAAAATTTTAACTTGTAAATTTTTCTATTGACCTATATAATACATTTCCAGAAGTCAATAAAGTTTTGAAGTACTTTAGTATATAAAACTACATTTTAAGGCTTCTAAATATAAATTTTTCACTAAGGTTCTTCATTAGAAAAAAACAATGTTCAAAAAATATGAACTTGTTAATAAAGTTTAACAAATCGATTCTCATTCATAAAAGAGTCAATCTGAAGAATATTTTTTGTTTTTTTTTTTCTTAATTTTTTATAGCACTATGATGTGGTGAACAACATAGAGATATATAGAGATTTTTATGTACAGGTTTCCTGCCAGTTTCGTTTTTTTAAATTTTAAGAATTGTAGATTTTGAAAATTTTCATATAATTGGTTACCACATATTGCAAAATGTGAAAAATAAGAGAACATTTTTGTCTGAATTTTTAAGTTTTTCATATGAATTTATAATTATATTTTGTGAAATCATAACTTTTGTTACCATATTTTGTAAAATGCTAATTATGATTAAAAGTTACCGTATTTTGTAAAATGTAAACTATTTTTATTTTAACAGAATTTGTTTCCATATTTTGTAAATTGCAAAAAATAATTAGTTAAAATTCTTAAAATTTTAATTTCTTGAAAATCTCAATGTGTAAAATTCTAATATTGCTGTTCCAATATAACACGTTGAAAAATTTTAACTTGTAAATTTTTCTATTGACCTATATAATACATTTCCAGAAGTCAATAAAGTTTTGAAGTACTTTAGTATATAAAACTACATTTTAAGGCTTCTAAATATAAATTTTTCACTAAGGTTCTTCATTAGAAAAAAACAATGTTCAAAAAATATGAACTTGTTAATAAAGTTTAACAAATCGATTCTCATTCATAAAAGAGTCAATCTGAAGAATATTTTTTGTTTTTTTTTTCTTAATTTTTTTATAGCACTATGATGTGGTGAACAACATAGAGATATATAGAGATTTTTATGTACAGGTTTCCTGCCAGTTTCGTTTTTTTA
Organism: Cochliomyia hominivorax; assembly: GCA_004302925.2. NCBI lineage: Eukaryota > Metazoa > Arthropoda > Insecta > Diptera > Calliphoridae > Cochliomyia > Cochliomyia hominivorax. The sequence continues at coordinate 58,164 of PYHX02000138.1, read as the reverse complement.
AATTTTAAGAATTGTAGATTTTGAAAATTTTCATATAATTGGTTACCACATATTGCAAAATGTGAAAAATAAGAGAACATTTTTGTCTGAATTTTTAAGTTTTTCATATGAATTTATAATTATATTTTGTGAAATCATAGCTTTTGTTACCATATTTTGTAAAATGCTAATTATGATTAAAAGTTACCGTATTTTGTAAAGTGTAAACTATTTTTATTTTAACAGAATTTGTTTCCATATTTTGTAAATTGCAAAAAATAATTAGTTAAAATTCTTAAAATTTTAATTTCTTGAAATCTCAATGTGTAAAATTCTAATATTGCTGTTCCAATATAACACGTTGAAAAATTTTAACTTGTAAATTTTTCTATTGACCTATATAATACATTTCCAGAAGTCAATAAAGTTTTGAAGTACTTTAGTATATAAAAACTACATTTTAAGGCTTCTAAATATAAATTTTTCACTAAGGTTCTTCATTAGAAAAAAACAATGTTCAAAAAATATGAACTTGTTAATAAAGTTTAACAAATCGATTCTCATTCATAAAAGAGTCAATCTGAAGAATATTTTTTGTTTTTTTTTTCTTAATTTTTTTATAGCACTATGATGTGGTGAACAACATAGAGATATATAGAGATTTTTTGTACAGGTTTCCTGCCAGTTTCGTTTTTTTAAATTTTAAGAATTGTAGATTTTGAAAATTTTCATATAATTGGTTACCACATATTGCAAAATGTGAAAAATAAGAGAACATTTTTGTCTGAATTTTTAAGTTTTTCATATGAATTTATAATTATATTTTGTGAAATCATAGCTTTTGTTACCATATTTTGTAAAATGCCAATTATGATTAAAAGTTACCGTATTTTGTAAAGTGTAAACTATTTTTATTTTAACAGAATTTGTTTCCATATTTTGTAAATTGCAAAAAATAATTAGTTAAAATTCTTAAAATTTTAATTTCTTGAAATCTCAATGTGTAAAATTCTAATATTGCTGTTCCAATATAACACGTTGAAAAATTTTAACTTGTAAATTTTTCTATTGACCTATATAATACATTTCCAGAAGTCAATAAAGTTTTGAAGTACTTTAGTATATAAAAACTACATTTTAAGGCTTCTAAATATAAATTTTTCACTAAGGTTCTTCATTAGAAAAAAACAATGTTCAAAAAATATGAACTTGTTAATAAAGTTTAACAAATCGATTCTCATTCATAAAAGAGTCAATCTGAAGAATATTTTTTGTTTTTTTTTTTCTTAATTTTTTTATAGCACTATGATGTGGTGAACAACATAGAGATATATAGAGATTTTTATGTACAGGTTTCCTGCCAGTTTCGTTTTTTTAAATTTTAAGAATTGTAGATTTTGAAAATTTTCATATAATTGGTTACCTTATATTGCAAAATGTGAAAAATAAGAGAACATTTTTGTCTGAATTTTTAAGTTTTTCATATGAATTTATAATTATATTTTGTGAAATCATAGCTTTTGTTACCATATTTTGTAAAATGCCAATTATGATTAAAAGTTACCGTATTTTGTAAAATGTAAACTATTTTTATTTTAACAGAATTTGTTTCCATATTTTGTAAATTGCAAAAAATAATTAGTTAAAATTCTTAAAATTTTAATTTTTTGAAATCTCAATGTGTAAAATTGTTATATGTCTGTTCCAATATAACACGTTGAAAAATTTTAACTTGTAAATTTTTCTATTGACCTATATAATACATTTCCAGAAGTCAATAAAGTTTTGAAGTACTTTAGTATATAAAACTACATTTTAAGGCTTCTAAATATAAATTTTTCACTAAGGTTCTTCATTAGAAAAAAACAATGTTCAAAAAATATGAACTTGTTAATAAAGTTTAACAAATCGATTCTCATTCATAAAAGAGTCAATCTGAAGAATATTTTTTGTTTTTTTTTTTCTTAATTTTTTTATAGCACTATGATGTGGTGAACAACATAGAGATATATAGAGATTTTTATGTACAGGTTTCCTGCCAGTTTCGTTTTTTTAAATTTTAAGAATTGTAGATTTTGAAAATTTTCATATAATTGGTTACCACATATTGCAAAATGTGAAAAATAAGAGAACATTTTTGTCTGAATTTTTAAGTTTTTCATATGAATTTATAATTATATTTTGTGAAATCATAGCTTTTGTTACCATATTTTGTAAAATTCCAATTATGATTAAAAGTTACCGTATTTTGTAAAGTGTAAACTATTTTTATTTTAACAGAATTTGTTTCCATATTTTGTAAATTGCAAAAAATAATTAGTTAAAATTCTTAAAATTTTAATTTCTTGAAAATCTCAATGTGTAAAATTCTAATATTGCTGTTCCAATATAACACGTTGAAAAATTTTAACTTGTAAATTTTTCTATTGACCTATATAATACATTTCCAGAAGTCAATAAAGTTTTGAAGTACTTTAGTATATAAAAACTACATTTTAAGGCTTCTAAATATAAATTTTTCACTAAGGTTCTTCATTAGAAAAAAACAATGTTCAAAAAATATGAACTTGTTAATAAAGTTTAACAAATCGATTCTCATTCATAAAAGAGTCAATCTGAAGAATATTTTTTGTTTTTTTTTTTCTTAATTTTTTTATAGCACTATGATGTGGTGAACAACATAGAGATATATAGAGATTTTTATGTACAGGTTTCCTGCCAGTTTCGTTTTTTTAAATTTTAAGAATTGTAGATTTTGAAAATTTTCATATAATTGGTTACCTATATTGCAAAATGTGAAAAATAAGAGAACATTTTTGTCTGAATTTTTAAGTTTTTCATATGAATTTATAATTATATTTTGTGAAATCATAACTTTTGTTACCATATTTTGTAAAATGCTAATTATGATTAAAAGTTACCGTATTTTGTAAAATGTAAACTATTTTTATTTTAACAGAATTTGTTTCCATATTTTGTAAATTGCAAAAAATAATTAGTTAAAATTCTTAAAATTTTAATTTCTTGAAATCTCAATGTGTAAAATTCTAATATTGCTGTTCCAATATAACACGTTGAAAAATTTTAACTTGTAAATTTTTCTATTGACCTATATAATACATTTCCAGAAGTCAATAAAGTTTTGAAGTACTTTAGTATATAAAACTACATTTTAAGGCTTCTAAATATAAATTTTTCACTAAGGTTCTTCATTAGAAAAAAACAATGTTCAAAAAATATGAACTTGTTAATAAAGTTTAACAAATCGATTCTCATTCATAAAAGAGTCAATCTGAAGAATATTTTTTGTTTTTTTTTTTCTTAATTTTTTATAGCACTATGATGTGGTGAACAACATAGAGATATATAGAGATTTTTATGTACAGGTTTCCTGCCAGTTTCGTTTTTTTAAATTTTAAGAATTGTAGATTTTGAAAATTTTCATATAATTGGTTACCACATATTGCAAAATGTGAAAAATAAGAGAACATTTTTGTCTGAATTTTTAAGTTTTTCATATGAATTTATAATTATATTTTGTGAAATCATAGCTTTTGTTACCATATTTTGTAAAATGCCAATTATGATTAAAAGTTACCGTATTTTGTAAAGTGTAAACTATTTTTATTTTAACAGAATTTGTTTCCATATTTTGTAAATTGCAAAAAATAATTAGTTAAAATTCTTAAAATTTTAATTTCTTGAAAATCTCAATGTGTAAAATTCTAATATTGCTGTTCCAATATAACACGTTGAAAAATTTTAACTTGTAAATTTTTCTATTGACCTATATAATACATTTCCAGAAGTCAATAAAGTTTTGAAGTACTTTAGTATATAAAAACTACATTTTAAGGCTTCTAAATATAAATTTTTCACTAAGGTTCTTCATTAGAAAAAAACAATGTTCAAAAAATATGAACTTGTTAATAAAGTTTAACAAATCGATTCTCATTCATAAAAGAGTCAATCTGAAGAATATTTTTTGTTTTTTTTTTTTTCTTAATTTTTTTATAGCACTATGATGTGGTGAACAACATAGAGATATATAGAGATTTTTATGTACAGGTTTCCTGCCAGTTTCGTTTTTTTAAATTTTAAGAATTGTAGATTTTGAAAATTTTCATATAATTGGTTACCTTATATTGCAAAATGTGAAAAATAAGAGAACATTTTTGTCTGAATTTTTAAGTTTTTCATATGAATTTATAATTATATTTTGTGAAATCATAACTTTTGTTACCATATTTTGTAAAATGCTAATTATGATTAAAAGTTACCGTATTTTGTAAAATGTAAACTATTTTTATTTTAACAGAATTTGTTTCCATATTTTGTAAATTGCAAAAAATAATTAGTTAAAATTCTTAAAATTTTAATTTCTTGAAGTCTCAATGTGTAAAATTCTATATTGCTGTTCCAATATAACACGTTGAAAAATTTTAACTTGTAAATTTTTCTATTGACCTATATAATACATTTCCAGAAGTCAATAAAGTTTTGAAGTACTTTAGTATATAAAACTACATTTTAAGGCTTCTAAATATAAATTTTTCACTAAGGTTCTTCATTAGAAAAAAACAATGTTCAAAAAATATGAACTTGTTAATAAAGTTTAACAAATCGATTCTCATTCATAAAAGAGTCAATCTGAAGAATATTTTTTGTTTTTTTTTTTCTTAATTTTTTTATAGCACTATGATGTGGTGAACAACATAGAGATATATAGAGATTTTTATGTACAGGTTTCCTGCCAGTTTCGTTTTTTTAAATTTTAAGAATTGTAGATTTTGAAAATTTTCATATAATTGGTTACCACATATTGCAAAATGTGAAAAATAAGAGAACATTTTTGTCTGAATTTTTAAGTTTTTCATATGAATTTATAATTATATTTTGTGAAATCATAGCTTTTGTTACCATATTTTGTAAAATTCCAATTATGATTAAAAGTTACCGTATTTTGTAAAGTGTAAACTATTTTTATTTTAACAGAATTTGTTTCCATATTTTGTAAATTGCAAAAAATAATTAGTTAAAATTCTTAAAATTTTAATTTCTTGAAAATCTCAATGTGTAAAATTCTAATATTGCTGTTCCAATATAACACGTTGAAAAATTTTAACTTGTAAATTTTTCTATTGACCTATATAATACATTTCCAGAAGTCAATAAAGTTTTGAAGTACTTTAGTATATAAAAACTACATTTTAAGGCTTCTAAATATAAATTTTTCACTAAGGTTCTTCATTAGAAAAAAACAATGTTCAAAAAATATGAACTTGTTAATAAAGTTTAACAAATCGATTCTCATTCATAAAAGAGTCAATCTGAAGAATATTTTTGTTTTTTTTTTTCTTAATTTTTTATAGCACTATGATGTGGTGAACAACATAGAGATATATAGAGATTTTTATGTACAGGTTTCCTGCCAGTTTCGTTTTTTTAAATTTTAAGAATTGTAGATTTTGAAAATTTTCATATAATTGGTTACCTTATATTGCAAAATGTGAAAAATAAGAGAACATTTTTGTCTGAATTTTTAAGTTTTTCATATGAATTTATAATTATATTTTGTGAAATCATAGCTTTTGTTACCATATTTTGTAAAATGCCAATTATGATTAAAAGTTACCGTATTTTGTAAAGTGTAAACTATTTTTATTTTAACAGAATTTGTTTCCATATTTTGTAAATTGCAAAAAATAATTAGTTAAAATTCTTAAAATTTTAATTTCTTGAAATCTCAATGTGTAAAATTCTAATATTGCTGTTCCAATATAACACGTTGAAAAATTTTAACTTGTAAATTTTTCTATTGACCTATATAATACATTTCCAGAAGTCAATAAAGTTTTGAAGTACTTTAGTATATAAAACTACATTTTAAGGCTTCTAAATATAAATTTTTCACTAAGGTTCTTCATTAGAAAAAAACAATGTTCAAAAAATATGAACTTGTTAATAAAGTTTAACAAATCGATTCTCATTCATAAAAGAGTCAATCTGAAGAATATTTTTTGTTTTTTTTTTCTTAATTTTTTTATAGCACTATGATGTGGTGAACAACATAGAGATATATAGAGATTTTTATGTACAGGTTTCCTGCCAGTTTCGTTTTTTTAAATTTTAAGAATTGTAGATTTTGAAAATTTTCATATAATTGGTTACCACATATTGCAAAATGTGAAAAATAAGAGAACATTTTTGTCTGAATTTTTAAGTTTTTCATATGAATTTATAATTATATTTTGTGAAATCATAGCTTTTGTTACCATATTTTGTAAAATTCCAATTATGATTAAAAGTTACCGTATTTTGTAAAGTGTAAACTATTTTTATTTTAACAGAATTTGTTTCCATATTTTGTAAATTGCAAAAAATAATTAGTTAAAATTCTTAAAATTTTAATTTCTTGAAATCTCAATGTGTAAAATTCTAATATTGCTGTTCCAATATAACACGTTGAAAAATTTTAACTTGTAAATTTTTCTATTGACCTATATAATACATTTCCAGAAGTCAATAAAGTTTTGAAGTACTTTAGTATATAAAAACTACATTTTAAGGCTTCTAAATATAAATTTTTCACTAAGGTTCTTCATTAGAAAAAAACAATGTTCAAAAAATATGAACTTGTTAATAAAGTTTAACAAATCGATTCTCATTCATAAAAGAGTCAATCTGAAGAATATTTTTTGTTTTTTTTTTTCTTAATTTTTTTATAGCACTATGATGTGGTGAACAACATAGAGATATATAGAGATTTTTATGTACAGGTTTCCTGCCAGTTTCGTTTTTTTAAATTTTAAGAATTGTAGATTTTGAAAATTTTCATATAATTGGTTACCTTATATTGCAAAATGTGAAAAATAAGAGAACATTTTTGTCTGAATTTTTAAGTTTTTCATATGAATTTATAATTATATTTTGTGAAATCATAACTTTTGTTACCATATTTTGTAAAATGCTAATTATGATTAAAAGTTACCGTATTTTGTAAAATGTAAACTATTTTTATTTTAACAGAATTTGTTTCCATATTTTGTAAATTGCAAAAAATAATTAGTTAAAATTCTTAAAATTTTAATTTCTTGAAATCTCAATGTGTAAAATTGTTAATATGTCTGTTCCAATATAACACGTTGAAAAATTTTAACTTGTAAATTTTTCTATTGACCTATATAATACATTTCCAGAAGTCAATAAAGTTTTGAAGTACTTTAGTATATAAAACTACATTTTAAGGCTTCTAAATATAAATTTTTCACTAAGGTTCTTCATTAGAAAAAAACAATGTTCAAAAAATATGAACTTGTTAATAAAGTTTAACAAATCGATTCTCATTCATAAAAGAGTCAATCTGAAGAATATTTTTTGTTTTTTTTTTTCTTAATTTTTTTATAGCACTATGATGTGGTGAACAACATAGAGATATATAGAGATTTTTATGTACAGGTTTCCTGCCAGTTTCGTTTTTTTAAATTTTAAGAATTGTAGATTTTGAAAATTTTCATATAATTGGTTACCTATATTGCAAAATGTGAAAAATAAGAGAACATTTTTGTCTGAATTTTTAAGTTTTTCATATGAATTTATAATTATATTTTGTGAAATCATAGCTTTTGTTACCATATTTTGTAAAATTCCAATTATGATTAAAAGTTACCGTATTTTGTAAAGTGTAAACTATTTTTATTTTAACAGAATTTGTTTCCATATTTTGTAAATTGCAAAAAATAATTAGTTAAAATTCTTAAAATTTTAATTTCTTGAAATCTCAATGTGTAAAATTCTAATATTGCTGTTCCAATATAACACGTTGAAAAATTTTAACTTGTAAATTTTTCTATTGACCTATATAATACATTTCCAGAAGTCAATAAAGTTTTGAAGTACTTTAGTATATAAAACTACATTTTAAGGCTTCTAAATATAAATTTTTCACTAAGGTTCTTCATTAGAAAAAAACAATGTTCAAAAAATATGAACTTGTTAATAAAGTTTAACAAATCGATTCTCATTCATAAAAGAGTCAATCTGAAGAATATTTTTTGTTTTTTTTTTTCTTAATTTTTTATAGCACTATGATGTGGTGAACAACATAGAGATATATAGAGATTTTTATGTACAGGTTTCCTGCCAGTTTCGTTTTTTTAAATTTTAAGAATTGTAGATTTTGAAAATTTTCATATAATTGGTTACCCTATATTGCAAAATGTGAAAAATAAGAGAACATTTTTGTCTGAATTTTTAAGTTTTTCATATGAATTTATAATTATATTTTGTGAAATCATAACTTTTGTTACCATATTTTGTAAAATGCTAATTATGATTAAAAGTTACCGTATTTTGTAAAGTGTAAACTATTTTTATTTTAACAGAATTTGTTTCCATATTTTGTAAATTGCAAAAAATAATTAGTTAAAATTCTTAAAATTTTAATTTCTTGAAATCTCAATGTGTAAAATTCTAATATTGCTGTTCCAATATAACACGTTGAAAAATTTTAACTTGTAAATTTTTCTATTGACCTATATAATACATTTCCAGAAGTCAATAAAGTTTTGAAGTACTTTAGTATATAAAAACTACATTTTAAGGCTTCTAAATATAAATTTTTCACTAAGGTTCTTCATTAGAAAAAACAATGTTCAAAAAATATGAACTTGTTAATAAAGTTTAACAAATCGATTCTCATTCATAAAAGAGTCAATCTGAAGAATATTTTTTGTTTTTTTTTTTCTTAATTTTTTTATAGCACTATGATGTGGTGAACAACATAGAGATATATAGAGATTTTTATGTACAGGTTTCCTGCCAGTTTCGTTTTTTTAAATTTTAAGAATTGTAGATTTTGAAAATTTTCATATAATTGGTTACCTTATATTGCAAAATGTGAAAAATAAGAGAACATTTTTGTCTGAATTTTTAAGTTTTTCATATGAATTTATAATTATATTTTGTGAAATCATAGCTTTTGTTACCATATTTTGTAAAATGCCAATTATGATTAAAAGTTACCGTATTTTGTAAAGTGTAAACTATTTTTATTTTAACAGAATTTGTTTCCATATTTTGTAAATTGCAAAAAATAATTAGTTAAAATTCTTAAAATTTTAATTTCTTGAAATCTCAATGTGTAAAATTCTAATATTGCTGTTCCAATATAACACGTTGAAAAATTTTAACTTGTAAATTTTTCTATTGACCTATATAATACATTTCCAGAAGTCAATAAAGTTTTGAAGTACTTTAGTATATAAAACTACATTTTAAGGCTTCTAAATATAAATTTTTCACTAAGGTTCTTCATTAGAAAAAACAATGTTCAAAAAATATGAACTTGTTAATAAAGTTTAACAAATCGATTCTCATTCATAAAAGAGTCAATCTGAAGAATATTTTTTGTTTTTTTTTCTTAATTTTTTTATAGCACTATGATGTGGTGAACAACATAGAGATATATAGAGATTTTTTGTACAGGTTCTGCCAGTTTCGTTTTTTAAATTTTAAGAATTGTAGATTTTGAAAATTTTCATATAATTGGTTACCAATATTGCAAAATGTGAAAAATAAGAGAACATTTTTGTCTGAATTTTTAAGTTTTTCATTAACGAATTTAAATTATATTTGTGAAATCATAGCTTTGTTACCATATTTTTTTGTAAATTTTCATATATTGGTTACCTTATATTGAAAATGTGAAAAATAAGAGACATTTTTGTCTGAATTTTAAGTTTTCATATGATATATATGTGTTACTTTGACATATTAGATAAATTGTTCCATAAAATGTGAAAAATAAGAGAACATTTTTGTCTGAATTTTTAAGTTTTTCATATGAATTTATAATTATATTTTGTGAAATCATAGCTTTTGTTACCATATTTTGTAAAATTCCAATTATGATTAAAAGTTACCGTATTTTGTAAAGTGTAAACTATTTTCATTTAACAGAATTTGTTTCCATATTTTGTAAATTGCAAAAATAATTAGTTAAAATTCTTAAAATTTTAATTTCTTGAAAATCTCAATGTGTAAAATTCTAATATTGCTGTTCCAATATAACACGTTGAAAAATTTTAACTTGTAAATTTTTCTATTGACCTATATAATACATTTCCAGAAGTCAATAAAGTTTTGAAGAACTTTAGTATATAAAACTACATTTTAAGGCTTCTAAATATAAATTTTTCACTAAGGTTCTTCATTAGAAAAAACAATGTTCAAAAAATATGAACTTGTTAATAAAGTTTAACAAATCGATTCTCATTCATAAAAGAGTCAATCTGAAGAATATTTTTTGTTTTTTTTCTTAATTTTTTTATAGCACTATGATGTGGTAACAACATAGAGATATATAGGAGATTTTTTTTGTACAGGTTTCCTGCCAGTTTTAGTTTTTTTAAATTTTAAGAATTGTAGATTTTGAAAATTTTCATATAATTGGTTACCACATATTGCAAAATGTGAAAAATAAGAGAACATTTTTGTCTGAATTTTAAGTTTTTCATATGAATTTATAATTATATTTTGTGAAATCATAGCATTTGTTACCAATATTTTTTTTTGTAGATTTTGAAATTTTCATATAATTGGTTACCCTTATTGCAAATGTGAAAATAAGAGAACATTTTTTGTCTGAATTTTTAAGCTTTTCATATGAATTTATAATATTGTGTGAAATCATAGCTTTTGTTACATATTTTTTTTTGTAGATTTTGAAAATTTTCATATAATTGGTTACCTTATATTGCAAATGTGAAAAATAAGAGACAATTTTGTCTGAATTTTTAAGTTTTTCATATGAATTTATAATTATATTTTGTGAAATCATAGCTTTTGTTACCATATTTTGTAAAATTCCAATTATGATTAAAAGTTACCGTATTTTGTAAAGTGTAAACTATTTTATTTTAACAGAATTTGTTTCCATATTTTGTAAATTGCAAAAAATAATTAGTTAAAATTCTTAAAATTTTAATTTCTTGAAAATCTCAATGTGTAAAATTCTAATATTGCTGTTCCAATATAACACGTTGAAAAATTTTAACTTGTAAATTTTTCTATTGACCTATATAATACATTTCCAGAAGTCAATAAAGTTTTGAAGTACTTTAGTATATAAAACTACATTTTAAGGCTTCTAAATATAAATTTTCACTAAGGTTCTTCATTAGAAAAAACAATGTTCAAAAAATATGAACTTGTTAATAAAGTTTAACAAATCGATTCTCATTCATAAAAGAGTCAATCTGAAGAATATTTTTTGTTTTTTTTTTCTTAATTTTTTATAGCACTATGATGTGGTGAACAACATAGAGATATATAGAGATTTTTTTGTACAGGTTTCCTGCCAGTTTCGTTTTTTTAAATTTTAAGAATTGTAGATTTTGAAAATTTTCATATAATTGGTTACCACATATTGCAAAATGTGAAAAATAAGAGAACATTTTTGTCTGAATTTTTAAGTTTTTCATATGAATTTATAATTATATTTTGTGAAATCATAGCTTTTGTTACCATATTTTGTAAAATTCCAATTATGATTAAAAGTTACCGTATTTTGTAAAGTGTAAACTATTTTCATTTTAACAGAATTTGTTTCCATATTTTGTAAATTGCAAAAAATAATTAGTTAAAATTCTTAAAATTTTAATTTCTTGAAAATCTCAATGTGTAAAATTCTAATATTGCTGTTCCAATATAACACGTTGAAAAATTTTAACTTGTAATTTTTTCTATTGACCTATATAATACATTTCCAGAAGTCAATAAGTTTTGAAGTACTTTAGTATATAAAACTACATTTTAAGGCTTCTAAATATAAATTTTTCACTAAGGTTCTTCATTAGAAAAAACAATGTTCAAAAAATATGAACTTGTTAATAAAGTTTAACAAATCGATTCTCATTCATAAAAGAGTCAATCTGAAGAATATTTTTTGTTTTTTTTTTCTTAATTTTTTTATAGCACTATGATGTGGTGAACAACATAGAGATATATAGAGATTTTTTTGTACAGGTTTCCTGCCAGTTTAGTTTTTTTAAATTTTAAGAATTGTAGATTTTGAAAATTTTCATATAATTGGTTACCACATATTGCAAAAGTGAAAAATAAGAGAACATTTTTGTCTGAATTTTTAAGTTTTTCATATGAATTTATAATTATATTTTGTGAAATCATAGCTTTTGTTACCATATTTTTTTTTTTGTAGATTTTGAAAATTTTCATATAATTGGTTACCTTATATTGCAAAATGTGAAAAATAAGAGAACATTTTTGTCTGAATTTTTAAGTTTTTCATATGAATTTATAATTATATTTTGTGAAATCATAGCTTTTGTTACCATATTTTTTTTTTTGTAGATTTTGAAAATTTTCATATAATTGGTTATCTTATATTGCAAAATGTGAAAAATAAGAGAACATTTTTGTCTGAATTTTTAAGTTTTTCATATGAATTTATAATTATATTTTGTGAAATCATAGCTTTTGTTACCATATTTTGTAAAATTCCAATTATGATAAAAGTTACCGTATTTTGTAAAGTGTAAACTATTTTTATTTTAACAGAATTTGTTTCCATATTTTGTAAATTGCAAAAAATAATTAGTTAAAATTCTTAAAATTTTAATTTCTTGAAAATCTCAATGTGTAAAATTCTAATATTGCTGTTCCGATATAACACGTTGAAAAATTTTAACTTGTAAATTTTTCTATTGACCTATATAATACATTTCCAGAAGTCAATAAAGTTTTGAAGTACTTTAGTATATAAAAACTACATTTTAAGGCTTCTAAATATAAATTTTTCACTAAGGTTCTTCATTAGAAAAAACAATGTTCAAAAATATGAACTTGTTAATAAAGTTTAACAAATCGATTCTCATTCATAAAAGAGTCAATCTGAAGAATATTTTTTGTTTTTTTTTTTCTTAATTTTTTTATAGCACTATGATGTGGTGAACAACATAGAGATATATAGAGATTTTTATGTACAGGTTTCCTGCCAGTTTCGTTTTTTTAATTTTAAGAATTGTAGATTTTGAAAATTTTCATATAATTGGTTACCACATATTGCAAAATGTGAAAAATAAGAGAACATTTTGTCTGAATTTTTAAGTTTTTCATATGAATTTATAATTATATTTTGTGAAATCATAGCTTTTGTTACCATTTTTTTTTTTTTTTGTAGATTTTGAAAATTTTCATATAATTGGTTACCTTATATTGCAAAATGTGAAAAATAAGAGAACATTTTGTCTGAATTTTTAAGTTTTTCATATGAATTTATAATTATATTTTGTGAAATCATAGCTTTTGTTACCATATTTTTTTTTGTAGATTTTGAAAATTTTCATATAATTGGATACCTTATATTGCAAAATGTGAAAAATAAGAGAACATTTTTGTCTGAATTTTTAAGTTTTTCATATGAATTTATAATTATATTTTGTGAAATCATAGCTTTTGTTACCATATTTTGTAAAATTCCAATTATGATTAAAAGTTACCGTATTTTGTAAAGTGTAAACTATTTTCATTTTAACAGAATTTGTTTCCATATTTTGTAAATTGCAAAAAATAATTAGTTAAAATTCTTAAAATTTTAATTTCTTGAAAATCTCAATGTGTAAAATTCTAATATTGCTGTTCCAATATAACACGTTGAAAATTTTAACTTGTAAATTTTTCTATTGACCTATATAATACATTTCCAGAAGTCAATAACGTTTTGAAGAACTTTAGTATATAAAACTACATTTTAAGGCTTCTAAATATAAATTTTTCACTAAGGTTCTTCATTAGAAAAAACAATGTTCAAAAAATATGAACTTGTTAATAAAGTTTAACAAATCGATTCTCATTCATAAAAGAGTCAATCTGAAGAATATTTTTGTTTTTTTTTTCTTAATTTTTTATAGCACTATGATGTGGTGAACAACATAGAGATATATAGAGATTTTTTTGTACAGGTTTCCTGCCAGTTTAGTTTTTTTAAATTTTAAGAATTGTAGATTTTGAAAATTTTCATATAATTGGTTACCACATATTGCAAAATGTGAAAAATAAGAGAACATTTTTGTCTGAATTTTTAAGTTTTTCATATGAATTTATAATTATATTTTGTGAAATCATAGCTTTTGTTACCATATTTTTTTTTTGTAGATTTTGAAAATTTTCATATAATTGGTTACCTTATATTGCAAAATGTGAAAAATAAGAGAACATTTTTGTCTGAATTTTTAAGTTTTTCATATGAATTTATAATTATATTTTGTGAAATCATAGCTTTTGTTACCATATTTTGTAAAATTCCAATTATGATTAAAAGTTACCGTATTTTGTAAAGTGTAAACTATTTTCATTTTAACAGAATTTGTTTCCATATTTTGTAAATTGCAAAAAATAATTAGTTAAAATTCTTAAAATTTTAATTTCTTGAAAATCTCAATGTGTAAAATTCTAATATTGCTGTTCCAATATAACACGTTGAAAAATTTTAACTTGTAATTTTTCTATTGACCTATATAATACATTTCCAGAAGTCAATAAGTTTTGAAGTACTTTAGTATATAAAACTACATTTTAAGGCTTCTAAATATAAATTTTTCACTAAGGTTCTTCATTAGAAAAAACAATGTTCAAAAAATATGAACTTGTTAATAAAGTTTAACAAATCGATTCTCATTCATAAAAGAGTCAATCTGAAGAATATTTTTTGTTTTTTTTTTTCTTAATTTTTTATAGCACTATGATGTGGTGAACAACATAGAGATATATAGAGATTTTTTTGTACAGGTTTCCTGCCAGTTTAGTTTTTTTAAATTTTAAGAATTGTAGATTTTGAAAATTTTCATATAATTGGTTACCTTATATTGCAAAATGTGAAAAATAAGAGAACATTTTTGTCTGAATTTTTAAGTTTTCATATGAATTTATAATTATATTTTGTGAAATCATAGCTTTTGTTACCATATTTTGTAAAATTCCAATTATGATTAAAAGTTACCGTATTTTGTAAAGTGTAAACTATTTTTATTTTAACAGAATTTGTTTCCATATTTTGTAAATTGCAAAAAATAATTAGTTAAAATTCTTAAAATTTTAATTTCTTGAAAATCTCAATGTGTAAAATTCTAATATTGCTGTTCCAATATAACACGTTGAAAAATTTTAACTTGTAAATTTTTCTATTGACCTATATAATACATTTCCAGAAGTCAATAAAGTTTTGAAGTACTTTAGTATATAAAACTACATTTTAAGGCTTCTAAATATAAATTTTTCACTAAGGTTCTTCATTAGAAAAAAACAATGTTAAAAAAATATGAACTTGTTAATAAAGGATAACAAATCGATTCTCATTCATAAAAGAGTCAATCTGAAGAATATTTTTTGTTTTTTTTTTTTCTTAATTTTTTTATAGCACTATGATGTGGTGAACAACATAGAGATATATAGAGATTTTTATGTACAGGTTTCCTGCCAGTTTCGTTTTTTTTAATTTTAAGAATTGTAGATTTTGAAAATTTTCATATAATTGGTTACCTTATATTGCAAAATGTGAAAAATAAGAGAACATTTTTGTCTGAATTTTTAAGTTTTTCATATGAATTTATAATTATATTTTGTGAAATCATAGCTTTTGTTACCATATTTTTTTTTGTAGATTTTGAAAATTTTCATATAATTGGTTACCTTATATTGCAAAATGTGAAAAATAAGAGAACATTTTTGTCTGAATTTTTAAGTTTTTCATATGAATTTATAATTATATTTTGTGAAATCAAAAGTTACCGTATTTTGTAAAGTGTAAACTATTTTCATTTTAACAGAATTTGTTTCCATATTTTATAAATTGCAAAAATAATTAGTTAAAATTCTTAAAATTTTAATTTCTTGAAAATCTCAATGTGTAAAATTCTAATATTGCTGTTCCAATATAACACGTTGAAAAATTTTAACTTGTAATTTTTCTATTGACCTATATAATACATTTCCAGAAGTCAATAACGTTTTGAAGAACTTTAGTATATAAAACTACATTTTAAGGCTTCTAAATATAAATTTTTCACTAAGGTTCTTCATTAGAAAAAAACAATGTTCAAAAAATATGAACTTGTTAATAAAGTTTAACAAATCGATTCTCATTCATAAAAGAGTCAATCTGAAGAATATTTTTTGTTTTTTTTTTCTTAATTTTTTTATAGCACTATGATGTGGTGAACAACATAGAGATATATAGAGATTTTTTTGTACAGGTTTCCTGCCAGTTTAGTTTTTTTAAATTTTAAGAATTGTAGATTTTGAAAATTTTCATATAATTGGTTACCACATATTGCAAATGTGAAAATAAGAGAACATTTTTGTCTGAATTTTTTAAGTTTTTCATATGAATTTATAATTATATTTTGTGAAATCATAGCTTTTGTTACCATATTTTTTTTTGTAGATTTTGAAAATTTTCATATAATTGGTTACCTTATATTGCAAAAATGTGAAAATAAGAGAACATTTTGTCTGAATTTTTAAGTTTTCATATGAATTTATAATTATGTTTTGTGAAATCATAGCTTTTGTTACCATATTTTGTAAAATTCCAATTATGATTAAAAGTTACCGTATTTGTAAAGTGTGAACTATTTTTATTTTAACAGAATTTGTTTCCATATTTTGTAAATTGCAAAAAATAATTAGTTAAAATTCTTAAAATTTTAATTTCTTGAAAATCTCAATGTGTAAAATTCTAATATTGCTGTTCCAATATAACACGTTGAAAAATTTTAACTTGTAAATTTTTCTATTGACCTATATAATACATTTCCAGAAGTCAATAAAGTTTTGAAGTACTTTAGTATATAAAAACTACATTTTAAGGCTTCTAAATATAAATTTTTCACTAAGGTTCTTCATTAGAAAAAAACAATGTTCAAAAAAATATGAACTTGTTAATAAAGATTAACAAATCGATTCTCATTCATAAAAGAGTCAATCTGAAGAATATTTTTTGTTTTTTTTTTTCTTAATTTTTTTATAGCACTATGATGTGGTGAACAACATAGAGATATATAGAGATTTTTATGTACAGGTTTCCTGCCAGTTTCGTTTTTTTTAAATTTTAAGAATTGTAGATTTTGAAAATTTTCATATAATTGGTTACCTTATATTGCAAAATGTGAAAAATAAGAGAACATTTTTGTCTGAATTTTTAAGTTTTTCATATGAATTTATAATTATATTTTGTGAAATCATAACTTTTGTTACCATATTTTGTAAAATGCTAATTATGATTAAAAGTTACCGTATTTTGTAAAATGTAAACTATTTTTATTTTAACAGAATTTGTTTCCATATTTTGTAAATTGCAAAAAATAATTAGTTAAAATTCTTAAAATTTTAATTTCTTGAAATCTCAATGTGTAAAATTCTAATATTGCTGTTCCAATATAACACGTTGAAAAATTTTAACTTGTAAATTTTTCTATTGACCTATATAATACATTTCCAGAAGTCAATAAAGTTTTGAAGTACTTTAGTATATAAAAACTACATTTTAAGGCTTCTAAATATAAATTTTTCACTAAGGTTCTTCATTAGAAAAAACAATGTTCAAAAAATATGAACTTGTTAATAAAGTTTAACAAATCGATTCTCATTCATAAAAGAGTCAATCTGAAGAATATTTTTTGTTTTTTTTTTTCTTAATTTTTTATAGCACTATGATGTGGTGAACAACATAGAGATATATAGAGATTTTTATGTACAGGTTTCCTGCCAGTTTCGTTTTTTTTAAATTTTAAGAATTGTAGATTTTGAAAATTTTCATATAAATGGTTACCTTATATTGCAAAATGTGAAAATAAGAGAACATTTTTGTCTGAATTTTTAAGTTTTTCATATGAATTTATAATTATATTTTGTGAAATCATAGCTTTTGTTACCATATTTTTTTTTTTTTTTTGTTTTTTTTTTTTGATTTTGAAAATTTCATATAATTGGTTACCTTTATTGCAAAATGTGAAAAATAAGAGAACATTTTGTCTGAATTTTAATTTTTATATGAATTTATAATATTTTGTGAAATCATAGCTTTGTTACCATATTTTTTTTGTAGATTTTGAAAATTTTCATATAATTGGTTACCTTATATTGCAAAATGTGAAAAATAAGAGAACATTTTTGTCTGAATTTTTAAGTTTTTCATATGAATTTATAATTATATTTTGTGAAATCATAGCTTTTGTTACCATATTTTGTAAAATTCCAATTATGATTAAAGTTACCGTATTTTGTAAAGTGTAACTATTTTCATTTTAACAGAATTTGTTTCCATATTTTGTAAATTGCAAAAAATAATTAGTTAAAATTCTTAAAATTTTAATTTCTTGAAAATCTCAATGTGTAAAATTCTAATATTGCTGTTCCAATATAACACGTTGAAAAATTTTAACTTGTAAATTTTTCTATTGACCTATATAATACATTTCCAGAAGTCAATAAAGTTTTGAAGTACTTTAGTATATAAAACTACATTTTAAGGCTTCTAAATATAAATTTTTCACTAAGGTTCTTCATTAGAAAAAACAATGTTCAAAAAATATGAACTTGTTAATAAAGTTTAACAAATCGATTCTCATTCATAAAAGAGTCAATCTGAAGAATATTTTTTGTTTTTTTTTTTCTTAATTTTTTTATAGCACTATGATGTGGTGAACAACATAGAGATATATAGAGATTTTTTTGTACAGGTTTCCTGCCAGTTTCGTTTTTTTAAATTTTAAGAATTGTAGATTTTGAAAATTTTCATATAATTGGTTACCACATATTGCAAAATGTGAAAAATAAGAGAACATTTTTGTCTGAATTTTTAAGTTTTTCATATGAATTTATAATTATATTTTGTGAAATCATAGCTTTTGTTACCATATTTTGTAAAATTCCAATTATGATTAAAAGTTACCGTATTTTGTAAAGTGTAAACTATTTTATTTTAACAGAATTTGTTTCCATATTTTGTAAATTGCAAAAAATAATTAGTTAAAATTCTTAAAATTTTAATTTCTTGAAAATCTCAATGTGTAAAATTCTAATATTGCTGTTCCAATATAACACGTTGAAAAATTTTAACTTGTAAATTTTTCTATTGACCTATATAATACATTTCCAGAAGTCAATAAAGTTTTGAAGTACTTTAGTATATAAAACTACATTTTAAGGCTTCTAAATATAAATTTTTCACTAAGGTTCTTCATTAGAAAAAAACAATGTTCAAAAAATATGAACTTGTTAATAAAGTTTAACAAATCGATTCTCATTCATAAAAGAGTCAATCTGAAGAATATTTTTTGTTTTTTTTTTCTTAATTTTTTATAGCACTATGATGTGGTGAACAACATAGAGATATATAGAGATTTTTTTGTACAGGTTTCCTGCCAGTTTCGTTTTTTTAAATTTTAAGAATTGTAGATTTTGAAAATTTTCATATAATTGGTTACCACATATTGCAAAATGTGAAAAATAAGAGAACATTTTTGTCTGAATTTTTAAGTTTTTCATATGAATTTATAATTATATTTTGTGAAATCATAACTTTTGTTACCATATTTTGTAAAATGCTAATTATGATTAAAAGTTACCGTATTTTGTAAAATGTAAACTATTTTTATTTTAACAGAATTTGTTTCCATATTTTGTAAATTGCAAAAAATAATTAGTTAAAATTCTTAAAATTTTAATTTCTTGAAAATCTCAATGTGTAAAATTCTAATATTGCTGTTCCAATATAACACGTTGAAAAATTTTAACTTGTAAATTTTTCTATTGACCTATATAATACATTTCCAGAAGTCAATAAAGTTTTGAAGTACTTTAGTATATAAAACTACATTTTAAGGCTTCTAAATATAAATTTTTCACTAAGGTTCTTCATTAGAAAAAAACAATGTTCAAAAAATATGAACTTGTTAATAAAGTTTAACAAATCGATTCTCATTCATAAAAGAGTCAATCTGAAGAATATTTTTTGTTTTTTTTTTTTCTTAATTTTTTTATAGCACTATGATGTGGTGAACAACATAGAGATATATAGAGATTTTTATGTACAGGTTTCCTGCCAGTTTCGTTTTTTTAAATTTTAAGAATTGTAGATTTTGAAAATTTTCATATAATTGGTTACCACATATTGCAAAATGTGAAAAATAAGAGAACATTTTTGTCTGAATTTTTAAGTTTTTCATATGAATTTATAATTATATTTTGTGAAATCATAGCTTTTGTTACCATATTTTGTAAAATTCCAATTATGATTAAAAGTTACCGTATTTTGTAAAGTGTAAACTATTTTTATTTTAACAGAATTTGTTTCCATATTTTGTAAATTGCAAAAAATAATTAGTTAAAATTCTTAAAATTTTAATTTCTTGAAAATCTCAATGTGTAAAATTCTAATATTGCTGTTCCAATATAACACGTTGAAAAATTTTAACTTGTAAATTTTTCTATTGACCTATATAATACATTTCCAGAAGTCAATAAAGTTTTGAAGTACTTTAGTATATAAAACTACATTTTAAGGCTTCTAAATATAAATTTTTCACTAAGGTTCTTCATTAGAAAAAAACAATGTTCAAAAAATATGAACTTGTTAATAAAGTTTAACAAATCGATTCTCATTCATAAAAGAGTCAATCTGAAGAATATTTTTTGTTTTTTTTTTCTTAATTTTTTTATAGCACTATGATGTGGTGAACAACATAGAGATATATAGAGATTTTTATGTACAGGTTTCCTGCCAGTTTCGTTTTTTTTAAATTTTAAGAATTGTAGATTTTGAAAATTTTCATATAATTGGTTACCTTATATTGCAAAATGTGAAAAATAAGAGAACATTTTTGTCTGAATTTTTAAGTTTTTCATATGAATTTATAATTATATTTTGTGAAATCATAACTTTTGTTACCATATTTTGTAAAATGCTAATTATGATTAAAAGTTACCGTATTTTGTAAAATGTAAACTATTTTTATTTTAACAGAATTTGTTTCCATATTTTGTAAATTGCAAAAAATAATTAGTTAAAATTCTTAAAATTTTAATTTCTTGAAATCTCAATGTGTAAAATTCTAATATTGCTGTTCCAATATAACACGTTGAAAAATTTTAACTTGTAAATTTTTCTATTGACCTATATAATACATTTCCAGAAGTCAATAAAGTTTTGAAGTACTTTAGTATATAAAAACTACATTTTAAGGCTTCTAAATATAAATTTTTCACTAAGGTTCTTCATTAGAAAAAAACAATGTTCAAAAAATATGAACTTGTTAATAAAGTTTAACAAATCGATTCTCATTCATAAAAGAGTCAATCTGAAGAATATTTTTTGTTTTTTTTTTTCTTAATTTTTTTATAGCACTATGATGTGGTGAACAACATAGAGATATATAGAGATTTTTTTGTACAGGTTTCCTGCCAGTTTAGTTTTTTTAAATTTTAAGAATTGTAGATTTTGAAAATTTTCATATAATTGGTTACCACATATTGCAAAATGTGAAAAATAAGAGAACATTTTTGTCTGAATTTTTAAGTTTTTCATATGAATTTATAATTATATTTTGTGAAATCATAGCTTTTGTTACCATATTTTTTTTTTTTGTAGATTTTGAAAATTTTCATATAATTGGTTACCTTATATTGCAAAATGTGAAAAATAAGAGAACATTTTTGTCTGAATTTTTAAGTTTTTCATATGAATTTATAATTATATTTTGTGAAATCATAGCTTTTGTTACCATATTTTGTAAAATTCCAATTATGATTAAAAGTTACCGTATTTTGTAAAGTGTAAACTATTTTTATTTTAACAGAATTTGTTTCCATATTTTGTAAATTGCAAAAAATAATTAGTTAAAATTCTTAAAATTTTAATTTCTTGAAAATCTCAATGTGTAAAATTCTAATATTGCTGTTCCAATATAACACGTTGAAAAATTTTAACTTGTAAATTTTTCTATTGACCTATATAATACATTTCCAGAAGTCAATAAAGTTTTGAAGTACTTTAGTATATAAAACTACATTTTAAGGCTTCTAAATATAAATTTTTCACTAAGGTTCTTCATTAGAAAAAAACAATGTTCAAAAAATATGAACTTGTTAATAAAGTTTAACAAATCGATTCTCATTCATAAAAGAGTCAATCTGAAGAATATTTTTTGTTTTTTTTTTTTTCTTAATTTTTTATAGCACTATGATGTGGTGAACAACATAGAGATATATAGAGATTTTTTTGTACAGGTTTCCTGCCAGTTTCGTTTTTTTAAATTTTAAGAATTGTAGATTTTGAAAATTTTCATATAATTGGTTACCTTATATTGCAAAATGTGAAAAATAAGAGAACATTTTTGTCTGAATTTTTAAGTTTTTCATATGAATTTATAATTATATTTTGTGAAATCATAGCTTTTGTTACCATATTTTGTAAAATGCCAATTATGATTAAAAGTTACCGTATTTTGTAAAGTGTAAACTATTTTTATTTTAACAGAATTTGTTTCCATATTTTGTAAATTGCAAAAAATAATTAGTTAAAATTCTTAAAATTTTAATTTCTTGAAAATCTCAATGTGTAAAATTCTAATATTGCTGTTCCAATATAACACGTTGAAAAATTTTAACTTGTAAATTTTTCTATTGACCTATATAATACATTTCCAGAAGTCAATAAAGTTTTGAAGTACTTTAGTATATAAAACTACATTTTAAGGCTTCTAAATATAAATTTTTCACTAAGGTTCTTCATTAGAAAAAAACAATGTTCAAAAAATATGAACTTGTTAATAAAGTTTAACAAATCGATTCTCATTCATAAAAGAGTCAATCTGAAGAATATTTTTTGTTTTTTTTTTTCTTAATTTTTTATAGCACTATGATGTGGTGAACAACATAGAGATATATAGAGATTTTTTTGTACAGGTTTCCTGCCAGTTTAGTTTTTTTTAAATTTTAAGAATTGTAGATTTTGAAAATTTTCATATAATTGGTTACCACATATTGCAAAATGTGAAAAATAAGAGAACATTTTTGTCTGAATTTTTAAGTTTTTCATATGAATTTATAATTATATTTTGTGAAATCATAGCTTTTGTTACCATATTTTTTTTTTGTAGATTTTGAAAATTTTCATATAATTGGTTACCTTATATTGCAAAATGTGAAAAATAAGAGAACATTTTTGTCTGAATTTTTAAGTTTTTCATATGAATTTATAATTATAATTATATTTTGTGAAATCATAGCTTTTGTTACCATATTTTGTAAAATTCCAATTATGATTAAAAGTTACCGTATTTTGTAAAGTGTAAACTATTTTTATTTTAACAGAATTTGTTTCCATATTTTGTAAATTGCAAAAAATAATTAGTTAAAATTCTTAAA
Source organism: Cochliomyia hominivorax (assembly GCA_004302925.2). Classification (NCBI taxonomy): domain Eukaryota; kingdom Metazoa; phylum Arthropoda; class Insecta; order Diptera; family Calliphoridae; genus Cochliomyia; species Cochliomyia hominivorax. Next base: position 34,740 of record PYHX02000138.1, on the reverse strand, counting down.
ATTTTAATTTCTTGAAAATCTCAATGTGTAAAATTCTAATATTGCTGTTCCAATATAACACGTTGAAAAATTTTAACTTGTAAATTTTTCTATTGACCTATATAATACATTTCCAGAAGTCAATAAAGTTTTGAAGTACTTTAGTATATAAAACTACATTTTAAGGCTTCTAAATATAAATTTTTCACTAAGGTTCTTCATTAGAAAAAAACAATGTTCAAAAAATATGAACTTGTTAATAAAGTTTAACAAATCGATTCTCATTCATAAAAGAGTCAATCTGAAGAATATTTTTTGTTTTTTTTTTTTTTTCTTAATTTTTTTATAGCACTATGATGTGGTGAACAACATAGAGATATATAGAGATTTTTATGTACAGGTTTCCTGCCAGTTTCGTTTTTTTAAATTTTAAGAATTGTAGATTTTGAAAATTTTCATATAATTGGTTACCTTATATTGCAAAATGTGAAAAATAAGAGAACATTTTTGTCTGAATTTTTAAGTTTTTCATATGAATTTATAATTATATTTTGTGAAATCATAGCTTTTGTTACCATATTTTGTAAAATTCCAATTATGATTAAAAGTTACCGTATTTTGTAAAGTGTAAACTATTTTTATTTTAACAGAATTTGTTTCCATATTTTGTAAATTGCAAAAAATAATTAGTTAAAATTCTTAAAATTTTAATTTCTTGAAAATCTCAATGTGTAAAATTCTAATATTGCTGTTCCAATATAACACGTTGAAAAATTTTAACTTGTAAATTTTTCTATTGACCTATATAATACATTTCCAGAAGTCAATAAAGTTTTGAAGTACTTTAGTATATAAAAACTACATTTTAAGGCTTCTAAATATAAATTTTTCACTAAGGTTCTTCATTAGAAAAAAACAATGTTCAAAAAATATGAACTTGTTAATAAAGTTTAACAAATCGATTCTCATTCATAAAAGAGTCAATCTGAAGAATATTTTTTGTTTTTTTTTTCTTAATTTTTTTATAGCACTATGATGTGGTGAACAACATAGAGATATATAGAGATTTTTTTGTACAGGTTTCCTGCCAGTTTAGTTTTTTTAAATTTTAAGAATTGTAGATTTTGAAAATTTTCATATAATTTGTTACCACATATTGCAAAATGTGAAAAATAAGAGAACATTTTTGTCTGAATTTTTAAGTTTTTCATATGAATTTATAATTATATTTTGTGAAATCATAGCTTTTGTTACCATATTTTTTTTTTTTTTTTTTGTAGATTTTGAAAATTTTCATATAATTGGTTACCTTATATTGCAAAATGTGAAAAATAAGAGAACATTTTTGTCTGAATTTTTAAGTTTTTCATATGAATTTATAATTATATTTTGTGAAATCATAGCTTTTGTTACCATATTTTGTAAAATTCCAATTATGATTAAAAGTTACCGTATTTTGTAAAGTGTAAACTATTTTCATTTTAACAGAATTTGTTTCCATATTTTATAAATTGCAAAAAATAATTAGTTAAAATTCTTAAAATTTTAATTTCTTGAAAATCTCAATGTGTAAAATTCTAATATTGCTGTTCCAATATAACACGTTGAAAAATTTTAACTTGTAATTTTTCTATTGACCTATATAATACATTTCCAGAAGTCAATAACGTTTTGAAGAACTTTAGTATATAAAACTACATTTTAAGGCTTCTAAATATAAATTTTTCACTAAGGTTCTTCATTAGAAAAAACAATGTTCAAAAAATATGAACTTGTTAATAAAGTTTAACAAATCGATTCTCATTCATAAAAGAGTCAATCTGAAGAATATTTTTGTTTTTTTTTTTCTTAATTTTTTATAGCACTATGATGTGGTGAACAACATAGAGATATATAGAGATTTTTTTGTACAGGTTTCCTGCCAGTTTAGTTTTTTTTAAATTTTAAGAATTGTAGATTTTGAAAATTTTCATATAATTGGTTACCACATATTGCAAAATGTGAAAAATAAGAGAACATTTTTGTCTGAATTTTTAAGTTTTTCATATGAATTTATAATTATATTTTGTGAAATCATAGCTTTTGTTACCATATTTTTTTTTGTAGATTTTGAAAATTTTCATATAATTGGTTACCTTATATTGCAAAATGTGAAAAATAAGAGAACATTTTTGTCTGAATTTTTAAGTTTTTCATATGAATTTATAATTATATTTTGTGAAATCATAGCTTTTGTTACCATATTTTGTAAAATTCCAATTATGATTAAAAGTTACCGTATTTTGTAAAGTGTGAACTATTTTTATTTTAACAGAATTTGTTTCCATATTTTGTAAATTGCAAAAAATAATTAGTTAAAATTCTTAAAATTTTAATTTCTTGAAAATCTCAATGTGTAAAATTCTAATATTGCTGTTCCAATATAACACGTTGAAAAATTTTAACTTGTAAATTTTTCTATTGACCTATATAATACATTTCCAGAAGTCAATAAAGTTTTGAAGTACTTTAGTATATAAAACTACATTTTAAGGCTTCTAAATATAAATTTTTCACTAAGGTTCTTCATTAGAAAAAAACAATGTTCAAAAAATATGAACTTGTTAATAAAGTTTAACAAATCGATTCTCATTCATAAAAGAGTCAATCTGAAGAATATTTTTTGTTTTTTTTTTTCTTAATTTTTTTATAGCACTATGATGTGGTGAACAACATAGAGATATATAGAGATTTTTATGTACAGGTTTCCTGCCAGTTTCGTTTTTTTAAATTTTAAGAATTGTAGATTTTGAAAATTTTCATATAATTGGTTACCTTATATTGCAAAATGTGAAAAATAAGAGAACATTTTTGTCTGAATTTTTAAGTTTTTCATATGAATTTATAATTATATTTTGTGAAATCATAGCTTTTGTTACCATATTTTGTAAAATTCCAATTATGATTAAAAGTTACCGTATTTTGTAAAGTGTAAACTATTTTTATTTTAACAGAATTTGTTTCCATATTTTGTAAATTGCAAAAAATAATTAGTTAAAATTCTTAAAATTTTAATTTCTTGAAAATCTCAATGTGTAAAATTCTAATATTGCTGTTCCAATATAACACGTTGAAAAATTTTAACTTGTAAATTTTTCTATTGACCTATATAATACATTTCCAGAAGTCAATAAAGTTTTGAAGTACTTTAGTATATAAAACTACATTTTAAGGCTTCTAAATATAAATTTTTCACTAAGGTTCTTCATTAGAAAAAACAATGTTCAAAAAATATGAACTTGTTAATAAAGTTTAACAAATCGATTCTCATTCATAAAAGAGTCAATCTGAAGAATATTTTTTGTTTTTTTTTTCTTAATTTTTTTATAGCACTATGATGTGGTGAACAACATAGAGATATATAGAGATTTTTTTGTACAGGTTTCCTGCCAGTTTAGTTTTTTTAAATTTTAAGAATTGTAGATTTTGAAAATTTTCATATAATTGGTTACCACATATTGCAAAATGTGAAAAATAAGAGAACATTTTTGTCTGAATTTTTAAGTTTTTCATATGAATTTATAATTATATTTTGTGAAATCATAGCTTTTGTTACCATATTTTTTTTTTTGTAGATTTTGAAAATTTTCATATAATTGGTTACCTTATATTGCAAAATGTGAAAAATAAGAGAACATTTTTGTCTGAATTTTTAAGTTTTTCATATGAATTTATAATTATATTTTGTGAAATCATAGCTTTTGTTACCATATTTTGTAAAATTCCAATTATGATTAAAAGTTACCGTATTTTGTAAAGTGTAAACTATTTTCATTTTAACAGAATTTGTTTCCATATTTTGTAAATTGCAAAAAATAATTAGTTAAAATTCTTAAAATTTTAATTTCTTGAAAATCTCAATGTGTAAAATTCTAATATTGCTGTTCCAATATAACACGTTGAAAAATTTTAACTTGTAATTTTTCTATTGACCTATATAATACATTTCCAGAAGTCAATAACGTTTTGAAGAACTTTAGTATATAAAACTACATTTTAAGGCTTCTAAATATAAATTTTTCACTAAGGTTCTTCATTAGAAAAAAACAATGTTCAAAAAATATGAACTTGTTAATAAAGTTTAACAAATCGATTCTCATTCATAAAAGAGTCAATCTGAAGAATATTTTTTGTTTTTTTTTTTCTTAATTTTTTATAGCACTATGATGTGGTGAACAACATAGAGATATATAGAGATTTTTTTGTACAGGTTTCCTGCCAGTTTAGTTTTTTTTAAATTTTAAGAATTGTAGATTTTGAAAATTTTCATATAATTGGTTACCACATATTGCAAAATGTGAAAAATAAGAGAACATTTTTGTCTGAATTTTTAAGTTTTTCATATGAATTTATAATTATATTTTGTGAAATCATAGCTTTTGTTACCATATTTTTTTTTTGTAGATTTTGAAAATTTTCATATAATTGGTTACCTTATATTGCAAAATGTGAAAAATAAGAGAACATTTTTGTCTGAATTTTTAAGTTTTTCATATGAATTTATAATTATATTTTGTGAAATCATAGCTTTTGTTACCATATTTTGTAAAATTCCAATTATGATTAAAAGTTACCGTATTTTGTAAAGTGTAAACTATTTTCATTTTAACAGAATTTGTTTCCATATTTTGTAAATTGCAAAAAATAATTAGTTAAAATTCTTAAAATTTTAATTTCTTGAAAATCTCAATGTGTAAAATTCTAATATTGCTGTTCCAATATAACACGTTGAAAAATTTTAACTTGTAAATTTTTCTATTGACCTATATAATACATTTCCAGAAGTCAATAACGTTTTGAAGTACTTTAGTATATAAAACTACATTTTAAGGCTTCTAAATATAAATTTTTCACTAAGGTTCTTCATTAGAAAAAACAATGTTCAAAAAAATATGAACTTGTTAATAAAGGTTAACAAATCGATTCTCATTCATAAAAGAGTCAATCTGAAGAATATTTTTTGTTTTTTTTTTTTTTCTTAATTTTTTTATAGCACTATGATGTGGTGAACAACATAGAGATATATAGAGATTTTTTTGTACAGGTTTCCTGCCAGTTTAGTTTTTTTAAATTTTAAGAATTGTAGATTTTGAAAATTTTCATATAATTGGTTACCACATATTGCAAAATGTGAAAAATAAGAGAACATTTTTGTCTGAATTTTTAAGTTTTTCATATGAATTTATAATTATATTTTGTGAAATCATAGCATTTGTTACCCATATTTTTTTTTTTGTAGATTTTGAAATTTTCATATAATTGGTTACCTTATATTGCAAAATGTGAAAAATAATGAGAACATTTTTGTCTGAATTTTAAGTTTTCATATGAATTTATAATATTTTGTGAAATCATAGCTTTTGTTACCATATTTTTTTTTTTGTAGATTTTGAAAATTTTCATATAATTGGTTACCTTATATTGCAAAATGTGAAAAATAAGAGAACATTTTTGTCTGAATTTTTAAGTTTTTCATATGAATTTATAATTATATTTTGTGAAATCATAGCTTTTGTTACCATATTTTGTAAAATTCCAATTATGATTAAAAGTTACCGTATTTTGTAAAGTGTAAACTATTTTCATTTTAACAGAATTTGTTTCCATATTTTGTAAATTGCAAAAATAATTAGTTAAAATTCTTAAAATTTTAATTTCTTGAAAATCTCAATGTGTAAAATTCTAATATTGCTGTTCCAATATGACACGTTGAAAAATTTTAACTTGTAAATTTTTCTATTGACCTATATAATACATTTCCAGAAGTCAATAACGTTTTGAAGAACTTTAGTATATAAAACTACATTTTAAGGCTTCTAAATATAAATTTTTCACTAAGGTTCTTCATTAGAAAAAACAATGTTCAAAAAATATGAACTTGTTAATAAAGTTTAACAAATCGATTCTCATTCATAAAAGAGTCAATCTGAAGAATATTTTTTGTTTTTTTTTTCTTAATTTTTTATAGCACTATGATGTGGTGAACAACATAGAGATATATAGAGATTTTTTGTACAGGTTTCCTGCCAGTTTAGTTTTTTTAAATTTTAAGAATTGTAGATTTTGAAAATTTTCATATAATTGGTTACCACATATTGCAAAATGTGAAAAATAAGAGAACATTTTTGTCTGAATTTTTAAGTTTTTCATATGAATTTATAATTATATTTTGTGAAATCATAGCTTTTGTTACCATATTTTTTTTTTGTAGATTTTGAAAATTTTCATATAATTGGTTACCTTATATTGCAAAATGTGAAAAATAAGAGAACATTTTTGTCTGAATTTTTAAGTTTTTCATATGAATTTATAATTATATTTTGTGAAATCATAGCTTTTGTTACCATATTTTGTAAAATTCCAATTATGATTAAAAGTTACCGTATTTTGTAAAGTGTAAACTATTTTCATTTTAACAGAATTTGTTTCCATATTTTGTAAATTGCAAAAAATAATTAGTTAAAATTCTTAAAATTTTAATTTCTTGAAAATCTCAATGTGTAAAATTCTAATATTGCTGTTCCAATATAACACGTTGAAAAATTTTAACTTGTAAATTTTTCTATTGACCTATATAATACATTTCCAGAAGTCAATAACGTTTTGAAGTACTTTAGTATATAAAACTACATTTTAAGGCTTCTAAATATAAATTTTTCACTAAGGTTCTTCATTAGAAAAAACAATGTTCAAAAAATATGAACTTGTTAATAAAGTTTAACAAATCGATTCTCATTCATAAAAGAGTCAATCTGAAGAATATTTTTTGTTTTTTTTTTCTTAATTTTTTATAGCACTATGATGTGGTGAACAACATAGAGATATATAGAGATTTTTTTGTACAGGTTTCCTGCCAGTTTAGTTTTTTTAAATTTTAAGAATTGTAGATTTTGAAAATTTTCATATAATTGGTTACCACATATTGCAAAATGTGAAAAATAAGAGAACATTTTTGTCTGAATTTTTAAGTTTTTCATATGAATTTATAATTATATTTTGTGAAATCATAGCTTTTGTTACCATATTTTTTTTTGTAGATTTTGAAAATTTTCATATAATTGGTTACCTTATATTGCAAAATGTGAAAAATAAGAGAACATTTTTGTCTGAATTTTTAAGTTTTTCATATGAATTTATAATTATATTTTGTGAAATCATAGCTTTTGTTACCATATTTTGTAAAATTCCAATTATGATTAAAAGTTACCGTATTTTGTAAAGTGTAAACTATTTTTATTTTAACAGAATTTGTTTCCATATTTTGTAAATTGCAAAAAATAATTAGTTAAAATTCTTAAAATTTTAATTTCTTGAAAATCTCAATGTGTAAAATTCTAATATTGCTGTTCCAATATAACACGTTGAAAAATTTTAACTTGTAAATTTTTCTATTGACCTATATAATACATTTCCAGAAGTCAATAAAGTTTTGAAGTACTTTAGTATATAAAACTACATTTTAAGGCTTCTAAATATAAATTTTTCACTAAGGTTCTTCATTAGAAAAAAACAATGTTCAAAAAATATGAACTTGTTAATAAAGTTTAACAAATCGATTCTCATTCATAAAAGAGTCAATCTGAAGAATATTTTTTGTTTTTTTTTTTCTTAATTTTTTATAGCACTATGATGTGGTGAACAACATAGAGATATATAGAGATTTTTTGTACAGGTTTCCTGCCAGTTTCGTTTTTTTTAAATTTTAAGAATTGTAGATTTTGAAAATTTTCATATAATTGGTTACCTTATATTGCAAAATGTGAAAAATAAGAGAACATTTTTGTCTGAATTTTTAAGTTTTTCATATGAATTTATAATTATATTTTGTGAAATCATAGCTTTTGTTACCATATTTTTTTTTGTAGATTTTGAAAATTTTCATATAATTGGTTACCTTATATTGCAAAATGTGAAAAATAAGAGAACATTTTTGTCTGAATTTTTAAGTTTTTCATATGAATTTATAATTATATTTTGTGAAATCATAGCTTTTGTTACCATATTTTGTAAAATTCCAATTATGATTAAAAGTTACCGTATTTTGTAAAGTGTAAACTATTTTCATTTTAACAGAATTTGTTTCCATATTTTGTAAATTGCAAAAAATAATTAGTTAAAATTCTTAAAATTTTAATTTCTTGAAAATCTCAATGTGTAAAATTCTAATATTGCTGTTCCAATATAACACGTTGAAAAATTTTAACTTGTAAATTTTTCTATTGACCTATATAATACATTTCCAGAAGTCAATAACGTTTTGAAGAACTTTAGTATATAAAACTACATTTTAAGGCTTCTAAATATAAATTTTTCACTAAGGTTCTTCATTAGAAAAAACAATGTTCAAAAAATATGAACTTGTTAATAAAGTTTAACAAATTGATTCTCATTCATAAAAGAGTCAATCTGAAGAATATTTTTTGTTTTTTTTCTTAATTTTTTTATAGCACTATGATGTGGTGAACAACATAGAGATATATAGAGATTTTTTTGTACAGGTTTCCTGCCAGTTTAGTTTTTTTAAATTTTAAGAATTGAGATTTTGAAAATTTTCATATAATTGGTTACCACATATTGCAAATGTGAAAAATAAGAGAACATTTTTGTCTGAATTTTTAAGTTTTTCATATGAATTTATAATTATATTTTGTGAAATCATAGCTTTTGTTACCATATTTTTTTTGTAGATTTTGAAAATTTTCATATAATTGGTTACCTTATATTGCAAAATGTGAAAAATAAGAGAACATTTTGTCTGAATTTTTAAGTTTTTCATATGAATTTATAATTATGTTTTGTGAAATCAGAGCTTTTGTTACCATATTTTGTAAAATTCCAATTATGATTAAAAGTTACCGTATTTTGTAAAGTGTAAACTATTTTTATTTTAACAGAATTTGTTTCCATATTTTGTAAATTGCAAAAAATAATTAGTTAAAATTCTTAAAATTTTAATTTCTTGAAAATCTCAATGTGTAAAATTCTAATATTGCTGTTCCAATATAACACGTTGAAAAATTTTAACTTGTAAATTTTTCTATTGACCTATATAATACATTTCCAGAAGTCAATAAAGTTTTGAAGTACTTTAGTATATAAAACTACATTTTAAGGCTTCTAAATATAAATTTTTCACTAAGGTTCTTCATTAGAAAAAAACAATGTTCAAAAAATATGAACTTGTTAATAAAGTTAACAAATCGATTCTCATTCATAAAAGAGTCAATCTGAAGAATATTTTTTGTTTTTTTTTTTCTTAATTTTTTTATAGCACTATGATGTGGTGAACAACATAGAGATATATAGAGATTTTTATGTACAGGTTTCCTGCCAGTTTCGTTTTTTTTAAATTTTAAGAATTGTAGATTTTGAAAATTTTCATATAATTGGTTACCTTATATTGCAAAATGTGAAAAATAAGAGAACATTTTTGTCTGAATTTTTAAGTTTTTCATATGAATTTATAATTATATTTGTGAAATCATAACTTTTGTTACCATATTTTGTAAAATGCTAATTATGATTAAAAGTTACCGTATTTTGTAAAGTGTAAACTATTTTTATTTTAACAGAATTTGTTTCCATATTTTGTAAATTGCAAAAAATAATTAGTTAAAATTCTTAAAATTTTAATTTCTTGAAAATCTCAATGTGTAAAATTCTAATATTGCTGTTCCAATATAACACGTTGAAAAATTTTAACTTGTAAATTTTTCTATTGACCTATATAATACATTTCCAGAAGTCAATAAAGTTTTGAAGTACTTTAGTATATAAAAACTACATTTTAAGGCTTCTAAATATAAATTTTTCACTAAGGTTCTTCATTAGAAAAAAACAATGTTCAAAAAATATGAACTTGTTAATAAAGTTTAACAAATCGATTCTCATTCATAAAAGAGTCAATCTGAAGAATATTTTTTGTTTTTTTTTTTCTTAATTTTTTTATAGCACTATGATGTGGTGAACAACATAGAGATATATAGAGATTTTTATGTACAGGTTTCCTGCCAGTTTCGTTTTTTTTAAATTTTAAGAATTGTAGATTTTGAAAATTTTCATATAATTGGTTACCTTATATTGCAAAATGTGAAAAATAAGAGAACATTTTTGTCTGAATTTTTAAGTTTTTCATATGAATTTATAATTATATTTTGTGAAATCATAGCTTTTGTTACCATATTTTGTAAAATTCCAATTATGATTAAAAGTTACCGTATTTTGTAAAGTGTAAACTATTTTTATTTTAACAGAATTTGTTTCCATATTTTGTAAATTGCAAAAAATAATTAGTTAAAATTCTTAAAATTTTAATTTCTTGAAAATCTCAATGTGTAAAATTCTAATATTGCTGTTCCAATATAACACGTTGAAAAATTTTAACTTGTAAATTTTTCTATTGACCTATATAATACATTTCCAGAAGTCAATAACGTTTTGAAGAACTTTAGTATATAAAACTACATTTTAAGGCTTCTAAATATAAATTTTTCACTAAGGTTCTTCATTAGAAAAAAACAATGTTCAAAAAATATGAACTTGTTAATAAAGTTTAACAAATCGATTCTCATTCATAAAAGAGTCAATCTGAAGAATATTTTTTGTTTTTTTTTTCTTAATTTTTTATAGCACTATGATGTGGTGAACAACATAGAGATATATAGAGATTTTTTTGTACAGGTTTCCTGCCAGTTTAGTTTTTTTAAATTTTAAGAATTGTAGATTTTGAAAATTTTCATATAATTGGTTACCACATATTGCAAAATGTGAAAAATAAGAGAACATTTTTGTCTGAATTTTTAAGTTTTTCATATGAATTTATAATTATATTTTGTGAAATCATAGCTTTTGTTACCATATTTTTTTTTTGTAGATTTTGAAAATTTTCATATAATTGGTTACCTTATATTGCAAAATGTGAAAAATAAGAGAACATTTTTGTCTGAATTTTTAAGTTTTTCATATGAATTTATAATTATATTTTGTGAAATCATAGCTTTTGTTACCATATTTTGTAAAATTCCAATTATGATTAAAAGTTACCGTATTTTGTAAAGTGTAAACTATTTTCATTTTAACAGAATTTGTTTCCATATTTTGTAAATTGCAAAAAATAATTAGTTAAAATTCTTAAAATTTTAATTTCTTGAAAATCTCAATGTGTAAAATTCTAATATTGCTGTTCCAATATAACACGTTGAAAAATTTTAACTTGTAATTTTTCTATTGACCTATATAATACATTTCCAGAAGTCAATAACGTTTTGAAGAACTTTAGTATATAAAACTACATTTTAAGGCTTCTAAATATAAATTTTTCACTAAGGTTCTTCATTAGAAAAAACAATGTTCAAAAAATATGAACTTGTTAATAAAGTTTAACAAATCGATTCTCATTCATAAAAGAGTCAATCTGAAGAATATTTTTTGTTTTTTTTTCTTAATTTTTTTATAGCACTATGATGTGGTGAACAACATAGAGATATATAGAGATTTTTTTGTACAGGTTTCCTGCCAGTTTAGTTTTTTTAAATTTTAAGAATTGTAGATTTTGAAAATTTTCATATAATTGGTTACCACATATTGCAAATGTGAAAAATAAGAGAACATTTTTGTCTGAATTTTTAAGTTTTTCATATGAATTTATAATTATATTTTGTGAAATCATAGCTTTTGTTACCATATTTTTTTTTTGTAGATTTTGAAAATTTTCATATAATTGGTTACCTTATATTGCAAAATGTGAAAAATAAGAGAACATTTTTGTCTGAATTTTTAAGTTTTTCATATGAATTTATAATTATATTTTGTGAAATCATAGCTTTTGTTACCATATTTTGTAAAATTCCAATTATGATTAAAAGTTACCGTATTTTGTAAAGTGTAAACTATTTTTATTTTAACAGAATTTGTTTCCATATTTTGTAAATTGCAAAAAATAATTAGTTAAAATTCTTAAAATTTTAATTTCTTGAAAATCTCAATGTGTAAAATTCTAATATTGCTGTTCCAATATAACACGTTGAAAAATTTTAACTTGTAAATTTTTCTATTGACCTATATAATACATTTCCAGAAGTCAATAAAGTTTTGAAGTACTTTAGTATATAAAACTACATTTTAAGGCTTCTAAATATAAATTTTTCACTAAGGTTCTTCATTAGAAAAAAACAATGTTCAAAAAATATGAACTTGTTAATAAAGTTTAACAAATCGATTCTCATTCATAAAAGAGTCAATCTGAAGAATATTTTTTGTTTTTTTTTTTCTTAATTTTTTTATAGCACTATGATGTGGTGAACAACATAGAGATATATAGAGATTTTTATGTACAGGTTTCCTGCCAGTTTCGTTTTTTTAAAATTTTAAGAATTGTAGATTTTGAAAATTTTCATATAATTGGTTACCTTATATTGCAAAATGTGAAAAATAAGAGAACATTTTTGTCTGAATTTTTAAGTTTTTCATATGAATTTATAATTATATTTTGTGAAATCATAGCTTTTGTTACCATATTTTGTAAAATTCCAATTATGATTAAAAGTTACCGTATTTTGTAAAGTGTAAACTATTTTTATTTTAACAGAATTTGTTTCCATATTTTGTAAATTGCAAAAAATAATTAGTTAAAATTCTTAAAATTTTAATTTCTTGAAAATCTCAATGTGTAAAATTCTAATATTGCTGTTCCAATATAACACGTTGAAAAATTTTAACTTGTAAATTTTTCTATTGACCTATATAATACATTTCCAGAAGTCAATAAAGTTTTGAAGTACTTTAGTATATAAAACTACATTTTAAGGCTTCTAAATATAAATTTTTCACTAAGGTTCTTCATTAGAAAAAACAATGTTCAAAAAATATGAACTTGTTAATAAAGTTTAACAAATCGATTCTCATTCATAAAAGAGTCAATCTGAAGAATATTTTTTGTTTTTTTTTTCTTAATTTTTTTATAGCACTATGATGTGGTGAACAACATAGAGATATATAGAGATTTTTTTGTACAGGTTTCCTGCCAGTTTAGTTTTTTTAAATTTTAAGAATTGTAGATTTTGAAAATTTTCATATAATTGGTTACCACATATTGCAAAATGTGAAAAATAAGAGAACATTTTTGTCTGAATTTTTAAGTTTTTCATATGAATTTATAATTATATTTTGTGAAATCATAGCTTTTGTTACCATATTTTTTTTTGTAGATTTTGAAAATTTTCATATAATTGGTTACCTTATATTGCAAAATGTGAAAAATAAGAGAACATTTTTGTCTGAATTTTTAAGTTTTTCATATGAATTTATAATTATATTTTGTGAAATCATAGCTTTTGTTACCATATTTTGTAAAATTCCAATTATGATTAAAAGTTACCGTATTTTGTAAAGTGTAAACTATTTTTATTTTAACAGAATTTGTTTCCATATTTTGTAAATTGCAAAAAATAATTAGTTAAAATTCTTAAAATTTTAATTTCTTGAAAATCTCAATGTGTAAAATTCTAATATTGCTGTTCCAATATAACACGTTGAAAAATTTTAACTTGTAAATTTTTCTATTGACCTATATAATACATTTCCAGAAGTCAATAAAGTTTTGAAGTACTTTAGTATATAAAACTACATTTTAAGGCTTCTAAATATAAATTTTTCACTAAGGTTCTTCATTAGAAAAAAACAATGTTCAAAAAATATGAACTTGTTAATAAAGTTAACAAATCGATTCTCATTCATAAAAGAGTCAATCTGAAGAATATTTTTTGTTTTTTTTTTTCTTAATTTTTTTATAGCACTATGATGTGGTGAACAACATAGAGATATATAGAGATTTTTATGTACAGGTTTCCTGCCAGTTTCGTTTTTTTAAATTTTAAGAATTGTAGATTTTGAAAATTTTCATATAATTGGTTACCTTATATTGCAAAATGTGAAAAATAAGAGAACATTTTTGTCTGAATTTTTAAGTTTTTCATATGAATTTATGATTAAATTTTGTGAAATCATAACTTTTGTTACCATATTTTGTAAAATGCTAATTATGATTAAAAGTTACCGTATTTTGTAAAATGTAAACTATTTTTATTTTAACAGAATTTGTTTCCATATTTTGTAAATTGCAAAAAATAATTAGTTAAAATCCTTAAAATTTTAATTTCTTGAAAATCTCAATGTGTAAAATTCTAATATTGCTGTTCCAATATAACACGTTGAAAAATTTTAACTTGTAAATTTTTCTATTGACCTATATAATATATTTCCAGAAGTCAATAAAGTTTTGAAGTACTTTAGTATATAAAAACTACATTTTAAGGCTTCTAAATATAAATTTTTCACTAAGGTTCTTCATTAGAAAAAAACAATGTTCAAAAAATATGAACTTGTTAATAAAGTTTAACAAATCGATTCTCATTCATAAAAGAGTCAATCTGAAGAATATTTTTTGTTTTTTTTTTTCTTAATTTTTTTATAGCACTATGATGTGGTGAACAACATAGAGATATATAGAGATTTTTATGTACAGGTTTCCTGCCAGTTTCGTTTTTTTTAAATTTTAAGAATTGTAGATTTTGAAAATTTTCATATAATTGGTTACCTTATATTGCAAAATGTGAAAAATAAGAGAACATTTTTGTCTGAATTTTTAAGTTTTTCATATGAATTTATAATTATATTTTGTGAAATCATAGCTTTTGTTACCATATTTTGTAAAATTCCAATTATGATTAAAAGTTACCGTATTTTGTAAAGTGTAAACTATTTTCATTTTAACAGAATTTGTTTCCATATTTTGTAAATTGCAAAAAATAATTAGTTAAAATTCTTAAAATTTTAATTTCTTGAAAATCTCAATGTGTAAAATTCTAATATTGCTGTTCCAATATAACACGTTGAAAAATTTTAACTTGTAAATTTTTCTATTGACCTATATAATACATTTCCAGAAGTCAATAAAGTTTTGAAGTACTTTAGTATATAAAACTACATTTTAAGGCTTCTAAATATAAATTTTTCACTAAGGTTCTTCATTAGAAAAAAACAATGTTCAAAAAATATGAACTTGTTAATAAAGTTTAACAAATCGATTCTCATTCATAAAAGAGTCAATCTGAAGAATATTTTTTGTTTTTTTTTTTTCTTAATTTTTTTATAGCACTATGATGTGGTGAACAACATAGAGATATATAGAGATTTTTTTGTACAGGTTTCCTGCCAGTTTAGTTTTTTTAAATTTTAAGAATTGTAGATTTTGAAAATTTTCATATAATTGGTTACCATATGGGCAAATGTGAAAAATAAGAGAACATTTTTGTCTGAATTTTTAAGTTTTTCATATGAATTTATAATTATATTTTGTGAAATCATAGCTTTTGTTACCATATTTTGTAAAATTCCAATTATGATTAAAAGTTACCGTATTTTGTAAAGTGTAAACTATTTTTATTTTAACAGAATTTGTTTCCATATTTTGTAAATTGCAAAAAATAATTAGTTAAAATTCTTAAAATTTTAATTTCTTGAAAATCTCAATGTGTAAAATTCTAATATTGCTGTTCCAATATAACACGTTGAAAAATTTTAACTTGTAAATTTTTCTATTGACCTATATAATACATTTCCAGAAGTCAATAAAGTTTTGAAGTACTTTAGTATATAAAAACTACATTTTAAGGCTTCTAAATATAAATTTTTCACTAAGGTTCTTCATTAGAAAAAAACAATGTTCAAAAAATATGAACTTGTTAATAAAGTTTAACAAATCGATTCTCATTCATAAAAGAGTCAATCTGAAGAATATTTTTTGTTTTTTTTTTCTTAATTTTTTTATAGCACTATGATGTGGTGAACAACATAGAGATATATAGAGATTTTTTTGTACAGGTTTCCTGCCAGTTTAGTTTTTTTAAATTTTAAGAATTGTAGATTTTGAAAATTTTCATATAATTGGTTACCACATATTGCAAAATGTGAAAAATAAGAGAACATTTTTGTCTGAATTTTTAAGTTTTTCATATGAATTTATAATTATATTTTGTGAAATCATAGCTTTTGTTACCATATTTTTTTTTGTAGATTTTGAAAATTTTCATATAATTGGTTACCTTATATTGCAAAATGTGAAAAATAAGAGAACATTTTTGTCTGAATTTTTAAGTTTTTCATATGAATTTATAATTATATTTTGTGAAATCATAGCTTTTGTTACCATATTTTGTAAAATTCCAATTATGATTAAAAGTTACCGTATTTTGTAAAGTGTAAACTATTTTCATTTTAACAGAATTTGTTTCCATATTTTGTAAATTGCAAAAAATAATTAGTTAAAATTCTTAAAATTTTAATTTCTTGAAAATCTCAATGTGTAAAATTCTAATATTGCTGTTCCAATATAACACGTTGAAAAATTTTAACTTGTAAATTTTTCTATTGACCTATATAATACATTTCCAGAAGTCAATAACGTTTTGAAGAACTTTAGTATATAAAACTACATTTTAAGGCTTCTAAATATAAATTTTTCACTAAGGTTCTTCATTAGAAAAAACAATGTTCAAAAAATATGAACTTGTTAATAAAGTTTAACAAATCGATTCTCATTCATAAAAGAGTCAATCTGAAGAATATTTTTTGTTTTTTTTTTCTTAATTTTTTTATAGCACTATGATGTGGTGAACAACATAGAGATATATAGAGATTTTTTTGTACAGGTTTCCTGCCAGTTTAGTTTTTTTAAATTTTAAGAATTGTAGATTTTGAAAATTTTCATATAATTGGTTACCACATATTGCAAAACGTGAAAAATAAGAGAACATTTTTGTCTGAATTTTTAAGTTTTTCATATGAATTTATAATTATATTTTGTGAAATCATAGCTTTTGTTACCATATTTTTTTTTTTGTAGATTTTGAAAATTTTCATATAATTGGTTACCTTATATTGCAAAATGTGAAAATAAGAGAACATTTTTGTCTGAATTTTTAAGTTTTTCATATGAATTTATAATTATATTTTGTGAAATCATAGCTTTTGTTACCATATTTTGTAAAATTCCAATTATGATTAAAAGTTACCGTATTTTGTAAAGTGTAAACTATTTTTATTTTAACAGAATTTGTTTCCATATTTTGTAAATTGCAAAAAATAATTAGTTAAAATTCTTAAAATTTTAATTTCTTGAAAATCTCAATGTGTAAAATTCTAATATTGCTGTTCCGATATAACACGTTGAAAAATTTTAACTTGTAAATTTTTCTATTGACCTATATAATACATTTCCAGAAGTCAATAAAGTTTTGAAGTACTTTAGTATATAAAAACTACATTTTAAGGCTTCTAAATATAAATTTTCACTAAGGTTCTTCATTAGAAAAAACAATGTTCAAAAAATATGAACTTGTTAATAAAGTTAACAAATCGATTCTCATTCATAAAAGAGTCAATCTGAAGAATATTTTTTGTTTTTTTTTTCTTAATTTTTTTATAGCACTATGATGTGGTGAACAACATAGAGATATATAGAGATTTTTATGTACAGGTTTCCTGCCAGTTTCGTTTTTTTAAATTTTAAGAATTGTAGATTTTGAAAATTTTCATATAATTGGTTACCTTATATTGCAAAATGTGAAAAATAAGAGAACATTTTTGTCTGAATTTTTAAGTTTTTCATATGAATTTATAATTATATTTTGTGAAATCATAGCTTTTGTTACCATATTTTTTTTTTTTTTGTAGATTTTGAAAATTTTCATATAATTGGTTACCTTATATTGCAAAATGTGAAAAATAAGAGAACATTTTTGTCTGAATTTTTAAGTTTTTCATATGAATTTATAATTATATTTTGTGAAATCATAGCTTTTGTTACCATATTTTGTAAAATTCCAATTATGATTAAAAGTTACCGTATTTTGTAAAGTGTAAACTATTTTCATTTTAACAGAATTTGTTTCCATATTTTGTAAATTGCAAAAAATAATTAGTTAAAATTCTTAAAATTTTAATTTCTTGAAAATCTCAATGTGTAAAATTCTAATATTGCTGTTCCAATATAACACGTTGAAAAATTTTAACTTGTAAATTTTTCTATTGACCTATATAATACATTTCCAGAAGTCAATAACGTTTTGAAGAACTTTAGTATATAAAACTACATTTTAAGGCTTCTAAATATAAATTTTTCACTAAGGTTCTTCATTAGAAAAAACAATGTTCAAAAAATATGAACTTGTTAATAAAGTTTAACAAATCGATTCTCATTCATAAAAGAGTCAATCTGAAGAATATTTTTTGTTTTTTTTTTTCTTAATTTTTTTATAGCACTATGATGTGGTGAACAACATAGAGATATATAGAGATTTTTTTGTACAGGTTTCCTGCCAGTTTAGTTTTTTTTAAATTTTAAGAATTGTAGATTTTGAAAATTTTCATATAATTGGTTACCACATATTGCAAAATGTGAAAAATAAGAGAACATTTTTGTCTGAATTTTTAAGTTTTTCATATGAATTTATAATTATATTTTGTGAAATCATAGCATTTGTTACCATATTTTTTTTTTTTTGTAGATTTTGAAAATTTTCATATAATTGGTTACCTTATATTGCAAAATGTGAAAAATAAGAGAACATTTTTGTCTGAATTTTTAAGTTTTTCATATGAATTTATAATATTTTGTGAAATCATAGCTTTTGTTACCATATTTTTTTTTTTGTAGATTTTGAAAATTTTCATATAATTGGTTACCTTATATTGCAAAATGTGAAAAATAAGAGAACATTTTTGTCTGAATTTTTAAGTTTTTCATATGAATTTATAATTATATTTTGTGAAATCATAGCTTTTGTTACCATATTTTGTAAAATTCCAATTATGATTAAAAGTTACCGTATTTTGTAAAGTGTAAACTATTTTCATTTTAACAGAATTTGTTTCCATATTTTGTAAATTGCAAAAAATAATTAGTTAAAATTCTTAAAATTTTAATTTCTTGAAAATCTCAATGTGTAAAATTCTAATATTGCTGTTCCAATATAACACGTTGAAAAATTTTAACTTGTAAATTTTTCTATTGACCTATATAATACATTTCCAGAAGTCAATAACGTTTTGAAGAACTTTAGTATATAAAACTACATTTTAAGGCTTCTAAATATAAATTTTTCACTAAGGTTCTTCATTAGAAAAAACAATGTTCAAAAAATATGAACTTGTTAATAAAGTTTAACAAATCGATTCTCATTCATAAAAGAGTCAATCTGAAGAATATTTTTTGTTTTTTTCTTAATTTTTTTATAGCACTATGATGTGGTGAACAACATAGAGATATATAGAGATTTTTTTGTACAGGTTTCCTGCCAGTTTAGTTTTTTTAAATTTTAAGAATTGTAGATTTTGAAAATTTTCATATAATTGGTTACCACATATTGCAAAATGTGAAAAATAAAAGAACATTTTTGTCTGAATTTTAAGTTTTTCATATGAATTTATAATTATATTTTGTGAAATCATAGCTTTTGTTACCATATTTTTTTTTTTTTGTAGATTTTGAAAATTTTCATATAATTGGTTACCTTATATTGCAAAATGTGAAAAATAAGAGAACATTTTTGTCTGAATTTTTAAGTTTTTCATATGAATTTATAATTATATTTGTGAAATCATAGCTTTTGTTACCATATTTTGTAAATTCCAATTATGATTAAAAGTTACCGTATTTTGTAAAGTGTAAACTATTTTCATTTTAACAGAATTTGTTTCCATATTTTTAAATTGCAAAAAATAATTAGTTAAAATTCTTAAAATTTTAATTTCTTGAAAATCTCAATGTGTAAAATTCTAATATTGCTGTTCCAATATAACACGTTGAAAAATTTTAACTTGTAATTTTTCTATTGACCTATATAATACATTTCCAGAAGTCAATAACGTTTTGAAGTACTTTAGTATATAAAAACTACATTTTAAGGCTTCTAAATATAAATTTTTCACTAAGGTTCTTCATTAGAAAAAACAATGTTCAAAAAATATGAACTTGTTAATAAAGTTTAACAAATCGATTCTCATTCATAAAAGAGTCAATCTGAAGAATATTTTTTGTTTTTTTTTTCTTAATTTTTTTATAGCACTATGATGTGGTGAACAACATAGAGATATATAGAGATTTTTTTGTACAGGTTTCCTGCCAGTTTAGTTTTTTTTAAATTTTAAGAATTGTAGATTTTGAAAATTTTCATATAATTGGTTACCACATATTGCAAAATGTGAAAAATAAGAGAACATTTTTGTCTGAATTTTAAGTTTTTCATATAGATTTATGATTATATTTGTGAAAATAAGGAACATCTGATTTAGTTTCATATGATTTATAATTATATTTTGTGAAATCATAAGCTTTTTTGTTACGCATCTTTTTTTTTATTTTTGAAAATTCTCATATAAATTAGGGTTACCTTTTAGTATTGGCCAAAAATGTGAAAAATAAGAGAGACATTTTTGTCTGAATTTTTAAGTTTTTCATATGAATTTATAATTATATTTTGTGAAATCATAGCTTTTGTTAACCAATATTTTGTTAAAATTCCAATTATGATTAAAAGTTACCGTATTTTGTAAAGTGTAAACTATTTTCCATTTTAACAGAATTTGTTTCCATATTTTGTAAATTGCAAAAAATAATTAGTTAAAATTCTTAAAATTTTAATTTCTTGAAAATCTCAATGTGTAAAATTCTAATATTGCTGTTCCAATATAACACGTTGAAAAATTTTAACTTGTAATTTTTCTATTGACCTATATAATACATTTCCAGAAGTCAATAACGTTTTGAAGAACTTTAGTATATAAAACTACATTTTAAGGCTTCTAAATATAAATTTTTCACTAAGGTTCTTCATTAGAAAAAAACAATGTTCAAAAAATATGAACTTGTTAATAAAGTTTAACAAATCGATTCTCATTCATAAAAGAGTCAATCTGAAGAATATTTTTTGTTTTTTTTTTCTTAATTTTTTTATAGCACTATGATGTGGTGAACAACATAGAGATATATAGAGATTTTTTTGTACAGGTTTCCTGCCAGTTTAGTTTTTTTAAATTTTAAGAATTGTAGATTTTGAAAATTTTCATATAATTGGTTACCACATATTGCAAAATGTGAAAAATAAGAGAACATTTTTGTCTGAATTTTTAAGTTTTTCATATGAATTTATAATTATATTTTGTGAAATCATAGCCTTTGTTACCATATTTTTTTTTTTTTTTTTTTGTAGATTTTGAAAATTTTCATATAATTGGTTACCTTATATTGCAAAATGTGAAAAATAAGAGAACATTTTTGTCTGAATTTTTAAGTTTTTCATATGAATTTATAGTATTTTTTGAAATCATAGCTTTTGTTACCATATTTTTTTTTTTTGTAGATTTTGAAAATTTTCATATAATTGGTTACCTTATATTGCAAAATGTGAAAAATAAGAGAACATTTTTGTCTGAATTTTTAAGTTTTTCATATGAATTTATAATTATATTTTGTGAAATCATAGCTTTTGTTACTATATTTTGTAAAATTCCAATTATGATTAAAAGTTACCGTATTTTGTAAAGTGTAAACTATTTTCATTTTAACAGAATTTGTTTCCATATTTTATAAATTGCAAAAAATAATTAGTTAAAATTCTTAAAATTTTAATTTCTTGAAAATCTCAATGTGTAAAATTCTAATATTGCTGTTCCAATATAACACGTTGAAAAATTTTAACTTGTAATTTTTTCTATTGACCTATATAATACATTTCCAGAAGTCAATAACGTTTTGAAGAACTTTAGTATATAAAACTACATTTTAAGGCTTCTAAATATAAATTTTTCACTAAGGTTCTTCATTAGAAAAAAACAATGTTCAAAAAATATGAACTTGTTAATAAAGCATAACAAATCTATTCTCATTCATAAAAGAGTCAATCTGGAGAATATTTTTTGTTTTTTTTTTTTTTTTCTTAATTTTTTTATAGCACTATGATGTGGTGAACAACATAGAGATATATAGAGATTTTTTGTACAGGTTTCCTGCCAGTTTAGTTTTTTTAAATTTTAAGAATTGTAGACTTTGAAAATTTTCATATAATTGGTTACCACATTTTTGTCTGAATTTTTAAGTTTTTCATATGAATTTATAATTATATTTTGTGAAATCATAGCTTTTGTTACCATATTTTGTAAAATTCCAATTATGATTAAAAGTTACCGTATTTTGTAAAGTGTAAACTATTTTCATTTTAACAGAATTTGTTTCCATATTTTGTAAATTGCAAAAAATAATTAGTTAAAATTCTTAAAATTTTAATTTCTTGAAAATCTCAATGTGTAAAATTCTAATATTGCTGTTCCAATATAACACGTTGAAAAATTTTAACTTGTAATTTTTCTATTGACCTATATAATACATTTCCAGAAGTCAATAACAGTTTTGAAGAACTTTAGTATATAAAACTACATTTTAAGGCTTCTAAATATAAATTTTTCACTAAGGTTCTTCATTAGAAAAAACAATGTTCAAAAAATATGAACTTGTTAATAAAGTTTAACAAATCGATTCTCATTCATAAAAGAGTCAATCTGAAGAATATTTTTTGTTTTTTTTTCTTAATTTTTTTATAGCACTATGATGTGGTGAACAACATAGAGATATATAGAGATTTTTTTGTACAGGTTTCCTGCCAGTTTAGTTTTTTTAAATTTTAAGAATTGTAGATTTTGAAAATTTTCATATAATTGGTTACCACATATTGCAAAATGTGAAAAATAAGAGAACATTTTTGTCTGAATTTTTAAGTTTTTCATATGAATTTATAATTATATTTTGTGAAATCATAGCTTTTGTTACCATATTTTTTTTTTGTAGATTTTGAAAATTTTCATATAATTGGTTACCTTATATTGCAAAATGTGAAAAATAAGAGAACATTTTTGTCTGAATTTTTAAGTTTTTCATATGAATTTATAATTATATTTTGTGAAATCATAGCTTTTGTTACCATATTTTGTAAAATTCCAATTATGATTAAAAGTTACCGTATTTTGTAAAGTGTAAACTATTTTCATTTTAACAGAATTTGTTTCCATATTTTGTAAATTGCAAAAAATAATTAGTTAAAATTCTTAAAATTTTAATTTCTTGAAAATCTCAATGTGTAAAATTCTAATATTGCTGTTCCAATATAACACGTTGAAAAATTTTAACTTGTAAATTTTTCTATTGACCTATATAATACATTTCCAGAAGTCAATAACGTTTTGAAGAACTTTAGTATATAAAACTACATTTTAAGGCTTCTAAATATAAATTTTTCACTAAGGTTCTTCATTAGAAAAAACAATGTTCAAAAAATATGAACTTGTTAATAAAGTTTAACAAATCGATTCTCATTCATAAAAGAGTCAATCTGAAGAATATTTTTTGTTTTTTTTTTCTTAATTTTTTTATAGCACTATGATGTGGTGAACAACATAGAGATATATAGAGATTTTTTTGTACAGGTTTCCTGCCAGTTTAGTTTTTTTAAATTTTAAGAATTGTAGATTTTGAAAATTTTCATATAATTGGTTACCACATATTGCAAAATGTGAAAAATAAGAGAACATTTTTGTCTGAATTTTTAAGTTTTTCATATGAATTTATAATTATATTTTGTGAAATCATAGCTTTTGTTACCATATTTTTTTTTTTTGTAGATTTTGAAAATTTTCATATAATTGGTTACCTTATATTGCAAAATGTGAAAAATAAGAGAACATTTTTGTCTGAATTTTTAAGTTTTTCATATGAATTTATAATTATATTTTGTGAAATCATAGCTTTTGTTACCATATTTTGTAAAATTCCAATTATGATTAAAAGTTACCGTATTTTGTAAAGTGTAAACTATTTTTATTTTAACAGAATTTGTTTCCATATTTTGTAAATTGCAAAAAATAATTAGTTAAAATTCTTAAAATTTTAATTTCTTGAAAATCTCAATGTGTAAAATTCTAATATTGCTGTTCCGATATAACACGTTGAAAAATTTTAACTTGTAAATTTTTCTATTGACCTATATAATACATTTCCAGAAGTCAATAAAGTTTTGAAGTACTTTAGTATATAAAAACTACATTTTAAGGCTTCTAAATATAAATTTTTCACTAAGGTTCTTCATTAGAAAAAAACAATGTTCAAAAAATATGAACTTGTTAATAAAGTTAACAAATCAATTCTCATTCATAAAAGAGTCAATCTGAAGAATATTTTTGTTTTTTTTTTCTTAATTTTTTTATAGCACTATGATGTGGTGAACAACATAGAGATATATAGAGATTTTTTTGTACAGGTTTCCTGCCAGTTTCGTTTTTTTTAAATTTTAAGAATTGTAGATTTTGAAAATTTTCATATAATTGGTTACCACATATTGCAAAATGTGAAAAAATAAGAGAACATTTTTGTCTGAATTTTTAAGTTTTTCATATGAATTTTATAATTATATTTTGTGAAATCATAGCTTTTTCCAGGTTACCGCAGGCTATACTTTTTTTTTGTAGATTTTGAAAATTTTCATATAATTTTTTTGTAGATTTTGAAAATTTTCATATAATTGGTTACCTTATATTGCAAAATGTGAAAAATAAGAGAACATTTTTGTCTGAATTTTTAAGTTTTTCATATGAATTTATAATTATATTTTGTGAAATCATAGCTTTTGTTACCATATTTTGTAAAATTCCAATTATGATTAAAAGTTACCGTATTTTGTAAAGTGTAAACTATTTTCATTTTAACAGAATTTGTTTCCATATTTTGTAAATTGCCAAAAATAATTAGTTAAAATTCTTAAAATTTTAATTTCTTGAAAATCTCAATGTGTAAAATTCTAATATTGCTGTTCCAATATAACACGTTGAAAAATTTTAACTTGTAAATTTTTCTATTGACCTATATAATACATTTCCAGAAGTCAATAACGTTTTGAAGAACTTTAGTATATAAAACTACATTTTAAGGCTTCTAAATATAAATTTTTCACTAAGGTTCTTCATTAGAAAAAACAATGTTCAAAAAATATGAACTTGTTAATAAAGTTTAACAAATCGATTCTCATTCATAAAAGAGTCAATCTGAAGAATATTTTTTGTTTTTTTTTTCTTAATTTTTTTATAGCACTATGATGTGGTGAACAACATAGAGATATATAGAGATTTTTTGTACAGGTTTCCTGCCAGTTTAGTTTTTTTAAATTTTAAGAATTGTAGATTTTGAAAATTTTCATATAATTGGTTACCACATATTGCAAAATGTGAAAAATAAGAGAACATTTTTGTCTGAATTTTTAAGTTTTTCATATGAATTTATAATTATATTTTGTGAAATCATAGCTTTTGTTACCATATTTTTTTTTTTGTAGATTTTGAAAATTTTCATATAATTGGTTACCTTATATTGCAAAATGTGAAAAATAAGAGAACATTTTTGTCTGAATTTTTAAGTTTTTCATATGAATTTATAATATTTTGTGAAATCATAGCTTTTGTTACCATATTTTTTTTTGTAGATTTTGAAAATTTTCATATAATTGGTTACCTTATATTGCAAAATGTGAAAAATAAGAGAACATTTTTGTCTGAATTTTTAAGTTTTTCATATGAATTTATAATTATATTTTGTGAAATCATAGCTTTTGTTACCATATTTTGTAAAATTCCAATTATGATTAAAAGTTACCGTATTTTGTAAAGTGTAAACTATTTTCATTTTAACAGAATTTGTTTCCATATTTTGTAAATTGCCAAAAATAATTAGTTAAAATTCTTAAAATTTTAATTTCTTGAAAATCTCAATGTGTAAAATTCTAATATTGCTGTTCCAATATGACACGTTGAAAAATTTTAACTTGTAAATTTTTCTATTGACCTATATAATACATTTCCAGAAGTCAATAACGTTTTGAAGAACTTTAGTATATAAAACTACATTTTAAGGCTTCTAAATATAAATTTTTCACTAAGGTTCTTCATTAGAAAAAACAATGTTCAAAAAATATGAACTTGTTAATAAAGTTTAACAAATCGATTCTCATTCATAAAAGAGTCAATCTGAAGAATATTTTTTGTTTTTTTTTTCTTAATTTTTTTATAGCACTATGATGTGGTGAACAACATAGAGATATATAGAGATTTTTTTGTACAGGTTTCCTGCCAGTTTAGTTTTTTTAAATTTTAAGAATTGTAGATTTTGAAAATTTTCATATAATTGGTTACCACATATTGCAAAATGTGAAAAATAAGAGAACATTTTTGTCTGAATTTTTAAGTTTTTCATATGAATTTATAATTATATTTTGTGAAATCATAGCTTTTGTTACCATATTTTTTTTGTAGATTTTGAAAATTTTCATATAATTGGTTACCTTATATTGCAAAATGTGAAAAATAAGAGAACATTTTTGTCTGAATTTTTAAGTTTTTCATATGAATTTATAATTATATTTTGTGAAATCATAGCTTTTGTTACCATATTTTGTAAAATTCCAATTATGATTAAAAGTTACCGTATTTTGTAAAGTGTAAACTATTTTCATTTTAACAGAATTTGTTTCCATATTTTATAAATTGCAAAAAATAATTAGTTAAAATTCTTAAAATTTTAATTTCTTGAAAATCTCAATGTGTAAAATTCTAATATTGCTGTTCCAATATAACACGTTGAAAAATTTTAACTTGTAATTTTTCTATTGACCTATATAATACATTTCCAGAAGTCAATAAGTTTTGAAGTACTTTAGTATATAAAACTACATTTTAAGGCTTCTAAATATAAATTTTTCACTAAGGTTCTTCATTAGAAAAAAACAATGTTCAAAAAATATGAACTTGTTAATAAAGTTAACAAATCGATTCTCATTCATAAAAAGAGTCAATCGTGAAGAATATTTTTTGTTTTTTTTTCTTAATTTTTTTTATAGCACTATGATGTGGTGAACAACATAGAGATATATAGAGATTTTTTTGTACAGGTTTCCTGCCAGTTTAGTTTTTTTAAATTTTAAGAATTGTAGATTTTTGAAAATTTTCATATAATTGGTTACCACATATTGCAAAAAATGTGAAAAATAAGAGAACATTTTTGTCTGAATTTTAAGTTTTTCATGAATTTATATTTTTGAATCAAGGCTTTTTCCATTTTTTTTTTTTCATATAATTGGTTACCTTATATTGCAAAATGTGAAAAATAAGAGAACATTTTTGTCTGAATTTTTAAGTTTTTCATATGAATTTATAATATTTTGTGAAATCATAGCTTTTGTTACCATATTTTTTTTTTTTTTTGTAGATTTTGAAAATTTTCATATAATTGGTTACCACATATTGCAAAATGTGAAAAATAAGAGAACATTTTTGTCTGAATTTTAAGTTTTTCATATGAATTTATAATTATATTTTGTGAAATCAATAGCTTTTTTACCATATTTTGTAAAATTCCAATTATGATTAAAAGTTACCGTATTTTGTAAAGTGTAAACTATTTTCATTTTAACAGAATTTGTTTCCATATTTTATAATTGCAAAAATAATTAGTTAAAATTCTTAAAATTTTAATTTCTTGAAAATCTCAATGTGTAAATTTTAATATTGCTGTTCCAATATACACGTTGAAAAATTTTAACCTTGTAATTTTTTCTATTGACCTATATAATACATTTCCAGAAGTCAATAACGTTTTGAAGAACTTTAGTATATAAAACTACATTTTAAGGCTTCTAAATATAAATTTTTCACTAAGGTTCTTCATTAGAAAAAACAATGTTCAAAAAATATGAACTTGTTAATAAAGTTTAACAAATCGATTCTCATTCATAAAAGAGTCAATCTGAAGAATATTTTTTGTTTTTTTTTTTCTTAATTTTTTTATAGCACTATGATGTGGTGAACAACATAGAGATATATAGAGATTTTTTTGTACAGGTTTCCTGCCAGTTTAGTTTTTTTTAAATTTTAAGAATTGTAGATTTTGAAAATTTTCATATAATTGGTTACCTTATATTGCAAAATGTGAAAAATAAGAGAACATTTTTGTCTGAATTTTTAAGTTTTTCATATGAATTTATAATTATATTTTGTGAAATCATAGCATTTGTTACCATATTTTTTTTTTTGTAGATTTTGAAAATTTTCATATAATTGGTTACCTTATATTGCAAAATGTGAAAAATAAGAGAACATTTTTGTCTGAATTTTTAAGTTTTTCATATGAATTTATAATATTTTGTGAAATCATAGCTTTTGTTACCATATTTTTTTTTGTAGATTTTGAAAATTTTCATATAATTGGTTACCTTATATTGCAAAATGTGAAAAATAAGAGAACATTTTTGTCTGAATTTTTAAGTTTTTCATATGAATTTATAATTATATTTTGTGAAATCATAGCTTTTGTTACCATATTTTGTAAAATTCCAATTATGATTAAAAGTTACCGTATTTTGTAAAGTGTAAACTATTTTCATTTTAACAGAATTTGTTTCCATATTTTGTAAATTGCCAAAAATAATTAGTTAAAATTCTTAAAATTTTAATTTCTTGAAAATCTCAATGTGTAAAATTCTAATATTGCTGTTCCAATATAACACGTTGAAAAATTTTAACTTGTAATTTTTCTATTGACCTATATAATACATTTCCAGAAGTCAATAACGTTTGAAGAACTTTAGTATATAAAACTACATTTTAAGGCTTCTAAATATAAATTTTTCACTAAGGTTCTTCATTAGAAAAAACAATGTTCAAAAAATATGAACTTGTTAATAAAGTTTAACAAATCGATTCTCATTCATAAAAGAGTCAATCTGAAGAATATTTTTTGTTTTTTTTTTTCTTAATTTTTTATAGCACTATGATGTGGTGAACAACATAGAGATATATAGAGATTTTTTTGTACAGGTTTCCTGCCAGTTTAGTTTTTTTAAATTTTAAGAATTGTAGATTTTGAAAATTTTCATATAATTGTTACCACATATTGCAAAATGTGAAAAATAAGAGAACATTTTTGTCTGAATTTTTAAGTTTTTCATATGAATTTATAATTATATTTTGTGAAATCATAGCTTTTGTTACCATATTTTTTTTGTAGATTTTGAAAATTTTCATATAATTGGTTACCTTATATTGCAAAATGTGAAAAATAAGAGAACATTTTTGTCTGAATTTTTAAGTTTTTCATATGAATTTATAATTATATTTTGTGAAATCATAGCTTTTGTTACCATATTTTGTAAAATTCCAATTATGATTAAAAGTTACCGTATTTTGTAAAGTGTAAACTATTTTCATTTTAACAGAATTTGTTTCCATATTTTATAAATTGCAAAAAATATTAGTTAAAATTCTTAAAATTTTAATTTCTTGAAAATCTCAATGTGTAAAATTCTAATATTGCTGTTCCAATATAACACGTTGAAAAATTTTAACTTGTAATTTTTTCTATTGACCTATATAATACATTTCCAGAAGTCAATAACGTTTTGAAGAACTTTAGTATATAAAACTACATTTTAAGGCTTCTAAATATAAATTTTTCACTAAGGTTCTTCATTAGAAAAAACAATGTTCAAAAAATATGAACTTGTTAATAAAGTTTAACAAATCGATTCTCATTCATAAAAGAGTCAATCTGAAGAATATTTTTGTTTTTTTTTTTTCTTAATTTTTTATAGCACTATGATGTGGTGAACAACATAGAGATATTAGTAGAGATTTTTTTTGTACCAGGTTTCCTGCCAGTTTAGTTTTTTCTAAATTTTAAAGAAATTGTAGATTTTTGAAAATTTTCATATAATTGGGTACCACATATTGCCAAAAATGTGAAAAATAATGAGAACATTTTTGTCTGAATTTAAAGTTTTTCATATGGAATTTATAATTTATTTTGTGAATCTAGCTTTTGTTACCATATTTTGTAAAATTCCAATTATGGATTAAAAGCTTTCACCGTATTTTCGTAAAGTGTAAACTATTTTCTTTTTAACAGAATTGTTTCCTATTTTGTAAATTGCAAAAATAATTAGTTAAAATTCTTAAAATGTTAATTTCTTGAAAATCTCAATGGTGTAAAATTCTAATTATTGCTGTCCAAGTATAAAACACGTTAGAAAAATTTTTAACTTGTAAATTTTCTATTGACCTATATAATACATTTCCAGAAGTCAATAAAGTTTTGAAAGTACTTTAGTATATAAAAACTACATTTAAGGCTTCTAAATATAAATTTTTCACTAAGGTTCTTCATTAGAAAAAAACAATGTTCAAAAAAATATGAACTTGTTAATAAAGTTTAACAAATCGATTCTCATTCATAAAGAGTCAATCTGAAGAATATTTTTTGTTTTTTTTCCTTTAATTTTTTTATAGCACCTATGATGTGGTGAACAAACATAGAAGATATATAGAGATTTTTATGTACAGGTTTCCTGCCAGTTTTTCGTTTTTTAAATTTTAAGAATTGTAGATTTGAAAATTTTCATATAAATGGTTACCTTATATTGCAAAATGTGAAAAATAAGAGAACATTTTTGTCTGAATTTTAAGTTTTTCATATGAATTTATAATTATATTTTTGTGAAGTCATAGCTTTTGTTACCATATTAAATTTCCAATTGCAAAATGTGAAAAATAAGAGAACATTTTTGTCTGAATTTTTAAGTTTTCATATGAATTATAATTAATTTGTGAAATCATAGCTTTGTTACCATATTTGTAAAATTCCAAATTATGATTAAAAGTTACCGTATTTTGTAAAGTGTAAACTATTTTCATTTTAACAGAATTTGTTTCCATATTTGTAAATTGCAAAAATAATAGTTAAAATTCTTAAAATTTTAATTTCTTGAAAATCTCAATGTGTAAAATTCTAATATTGCAGTTCCAAAATAACCACGTTGAAAAATTTTAACTTGTAATTTTTCTATTGACCTATATAATACATTTCCAGAAGTCCAATAACGTTTTGAAGAACTTTAGTATATAAAACTACATTTTAAGGCTTCTAAATATAAATTTTTCACTAAGGTTCTTCATTAGAAAAAACAATGTTCAAAAAATATGAACTTGTTAATAAAGTTTAACAAATCGATTCTCATTCATAAAAGAGTCAATCTGAAGAATATTTTTTGTTTTTTTTTTTTCTTAATTTTTTTATAGCACTATGATGTGTCGTGAACAACATAGAGATATATAGAGATTTTTTTGTACAAGGTTTTCCTGGCCAATTTCGTTTTTTTTAAACTTATATAAGAATTGTAGTATTTTGAAAATTTCATTATAATGGTTACCCTTATTGCAAAATGGAAAATAAAGAGAACATTTTGTCTGAATTTTAAGTTTTCCATATGAATTTATAATTATATTTTGTGTAAATCATAGCTTTTGTTACCATATTTTTTTTTTTTTAGATTTTTGAAAATTTTCATATAATTGGTTACCTTAATTGCAAAATGTGAAAAATAAGAGACATTTTTGCTGAATTTTTAAGTTTTCATATGAATTTATAATTATATTTTTGTGAAATCATAGCTTGTTGTTACCATATTTGTAAAATTCCAATTATGATTAAAAGTTACCGTATTTTGTAAAGTGTAAACTATTTTTATTTTAACAGAATTTGTTTCCATATTTTGTAAATTGCAAAAAATAATTAGTTAAAATTCTTAAAATTTTAATTTCTTGAAAATCTCAATGTGTTAAAATTCTAATATTGCTGTTCCAATATAACACGTTGAAAAATTTTAACTTGTAAATTTTTCTATTGACCTATATAATACATTTCCAGAAGTCAATAAAGTTTTGAAGTACTTTAGTATATAAAAACTACATTTTAAGGCTTCTAAATATAAATTTTTCACTAAGGTTCTTCATTAGAAAAAAACAATGTTCAAAAAATATGAACTTGTTAATAAAGTATAACAAATTCGATTCTCATTCATAAAAGAGTCAATCTGAAGAATATTTTTGTTTTTTTTTTCTTAATTTTTTTATAGCACTATGATGTGGTGAACAACATAGAGATATATAGAGATTTTTATGTACAGGTTTCCTGCCAGTTTCGTTTTTTTAATTTTAAGAATTGTAGATTTTGAAAATTTTCATATAATTGGTTACCATATATTGCAAAATGTGAAAAATAAGAGAACATTTTTGTCTGAATTTTTAAGTTTTTCATATGAATTTATAATTATATTTTGTGAAATCATAGCTTTTGTTACCATATTTTGTAAAATTCCAATTATGATTAAAAGTTACCGTATTTTGTAAAGTGTAAACTATTTTTATTTTAACAGAATTTGTTTCCATATTTTGTAAATTGCAAAAATATTAGTTAAAATTCTTAAAATTTTAATTTCTTGAAAATCTCAATGTGTAAAATTCTAATATTGCTGTTCCAATATAACACGTTGAAAAATTTTAACTTGTAAATTTTTCTATTGACCTATATAATATATTTCCAGAAGTCAATAAAGTTTTGAAGTACTTTAGTATATAAAAACTACATTTTAAGGCTTCTAAATATAAATTTTCACTAAGGTTCTTCATTAGAAAAAAAACAATGTTCAAAAAATATGAACTTGTTAATAAAGTTTAACAAATCGATTCTCATTCATAAAAGAAGTCAATCTGAAGAATATTTTTTGTTTTTTTTTCTTAATTTTTTTATAGCACTATGATGTGGTGAACAACATAGAGATATATAGAGATTTTTTTGTACAGGTTTCCTGCCAGTTTCGTTTTTTAAATTTTAAGAATTGTAGATTTTGAAAATTTTCATATAATTGGTTACCACATATTGCAAAATGTGAAAAATAAGAGAACATTTTTGTCTGAATTTTTTAAGTTTTTCATATGAATTTATAATTATATTTTTGTGAAATCATAGCTTTTGTTACCATATTTTTTTTTTTGTAGATTTTGAAAATTTCATATAATTGGTTACCTTATATTGCAAAATGTGAAAAATTAAGAGAACATTTTTGTCTGAATTTTTAAGTTTTTCATATGAATTTATAATATTTGTGGAAATCATAGCTTTTGTTACCATATTTTTTTGTAGATTTTGAAAATTTTCATATAATTGGTTACCTTATATTGCAAAATGTGAAAAATAAGAAGAACATTTTTGTCTGAATTTTTAAGTTTTTTCATATGAAATTTATAATTATATTTTTGTGAAATCATAGCTTGTTACCATATTTTGTAAAATGTAATTATTGATTAAAAGTTACCGAAGTATTTTGTAAAGTGTAGAACTATTTTCATTTTTAAAGAATTTGTTTCCATATTGTAAATTTGCAAAAAATAATTAGCTAAAATTCTTAAAATTTTAATTTTTAAAAATCTCAATGTGTAAAATTCATAATATTGCTGTCCAATAGACACGTTGAAAAATTTTAACTTTGTAAATTTTTCTATTGACCTATATAATACATTTCCAGAAGTAAATAAGATTTTGAAGAACTTTAGTATATAAAACTACATTTTAGGCTTCTAAATATAAATTTTTCACTAAGGTTCTTCATTAGAACAACAATGTTCAAAAAATATGAAACTTGTTAATAAAAGTTTAACAACATCGTTCTGCATCTAAAAGAGCAATCTGAAGAATATTTTTTGTTTTTTTTTTTTTTTAATTTTTTTATAGCACTATGAGTGTGGTGAACAACATAGAGATATATAGAGATTTTTTTTGTACAGGTTTCCTTGCCAGTTTAGTTTTTTAAATTTTAGAATTGTAGATTTTGAAATTTTCATTATAATTTGTTACCTTATATTGCAAAAAATGTTGAAATAAGAGAACATTTTTGTCTGAATTTTTAAAGTTTTTCATATGAATTTATAATTATATTTGTGAAATCATAGCTTTTGTTACCATATTTTGTAAAATTTCCAATTATGATTAAAAGTTACCGTATTTTGTAAAGTGTAAACTATTTTCATTTTAACAGAATTTGTTCCCATTTTGGTAAATTGCCAAAAATAATTAGTTAAAATTCTTAAAATTTTAATTTCTTGAAAATCTCAATGTGTAAAATTCTATATTGCTGTTCCAATAATAACACGTTGAAAAATTTTAACTTGTAAATTTTTCTATTGACCTATTAATACATTTCCAGAAGTCAATAAAGTTTTGAAGTACTTTAGTATATAAAACTACATTTTAAGGCTTCTAAATATAAATTTTTCACTAAGGTTTCTTCATTAGAAAAAACACATGTTCAAAAAATATGAACTTGTTAATAAAGTTTAACAAATCGATTCTCATTCATAAAAGAGTCAATCTGAAGAATATTTTTTGTTTTTTTTTTCTTAATTTTTTATATAGCACTATGGATGTGGTGAACAACATAGAGATATATAGAGATTTTTTTGTACAGGTTTCCTGCCAGTTTCGTGTTGTTTTTTAAATTTTTAAGAATTGTAGAATTTTTGAAAATTTTCATATAATTGCGTTACCACATATTGCAAAATGTGAAAAATAAGAGAACATTTTTGTCTGAATTTTTAAGTTTTTCATATGAATTTATAATTATATTTGTGAAATCATAGCTTTTGTTACCATATTTTGTAAAATTCCAATTATGATTAAAAGTTACCGTATTTTGTAAAATGTAAAACTATTTTTATTTTAACAGAATTTGTTTCCATATTTTGTAA
>PYHX02000137.1:0-25209 GCA_004302925.2 Cochliomyia hominivorax | reverse complement strand
AATAAAGACCATAAAAAAGGCTTTAGATAAAAGGGATTTATAACTCCTTTATAAAGTTTTAGAACAAAATCTATAAAATTTAAATAAATAATATTTCATGGCTTAAAATCCGTCATAGTCTCCTATTTCTTAGGAAAGCTCTAGATAACTCCTTAAAAAAGGCTATTATATTAAGACATACAAATCCTTAATGTAGTCTTCTGTAATTGGAGTTCTACATTTTTAATTAAGGTATTTTAATCTCAAAAAGTTATAACAAAACGTAATTTAATTGCTTTCAAAATTTTTAAAATATTTTTTTATTTTTATTTTAATTTATTCAAATTTTTGTAAAACAAGCGCCTTAAGTTAGGCAAAGAAAATTAATAATAATTAGAAAAGAAATAATTATGAAAAAATTTATCTTACTTGAAGTATTGAAAAAAACCTTTTGTCTTTCTAAGGAAAACGCCTTAAATAGTCTGTAGAATTAAGTATATAAAATGCCTTAATATATGCTTTCGTTATTGGATTTTTATAATAAAATAATCGTGATTTATTGAATTTAATTTAAAATTAAAATTAAAAAGTTTTACAAAAATTATATTATTAAAATTCCAGACTGAAAATGAAACAAATATGATAAAATGCACACCTGAAATTATGTTTAGAAATTTAATAATAATTTTAAATAATTTCAAAGAAAAAATTATGAATTTTATCAATACAATTTATTTTTTTTCTTTCTCGATATTCTATTTAAAAAAAATCCTTTTAGTCTTATGTCTTGAAAAAAGCAATTTTTCCTTTATTTATTCTCTCTACGAGACAGTCTCAAGTGACTGTTTTAATGCATGTTATACTTCCTTACTCTAAGCCAAACCCTCGAAAACATCTATTCCTGTTTGCTACTCCTTTATAGAATCCTTGTTTCCTTTTTTTGCCAAATAAGTACCTTAAGGACTTAAAAGACTTTTAAGCATTTGCAATCATGACAAACAAATAAAGAAAAAAAAATAAACTCAATTTCTTCAATTTATTTCAAGGTTACAGATTCTCCATAAATGATATTATTTCGATGGAATTATGAAACTTTTTTTCATCTTCTCCATAATGTTTGCCTTCATAAATATTTTTGGAAATATTTTTCTCAAGTTGAGGTTTCTTCATTCTTTTTTTCTACTCCCAAAAAAAAAAAAAAAACTTGCCTGAAACCATTCATTTATTCAATAAAATGGAATGTACTCACATTCATACAAAATGAAATTTGAACTTGTTTAAAGAAAATTCTATATGTTTTCCACAGAATCTTCTTCAATAATGCAATATTTTTTCTGGAAAGAAATCTTTTATATAGATTTTATTTGGAACTTTTTTTAACTTAATTTTTCTATGGCATTTTTTTTTTCAAGAGGTTAAAAATAACCTTTGGCTATATTTTATTTATAATAATCATTTTTTGTACGTTCTATCAATAAGTGTATATATTTTGAAGTAAAAAATCTTCTTAGTTTGAAGGTCATGTTTTATGTATTTTACTTATTTATTTAGTTTCTATAATATGTTTGTTATATTAGAATTCTTATGAATTGCTAATTTCTAGTTTTTCACCCCAAAAAAAAGAGAGCTACTACAGCTCATTCGATTGAAAAACCCATAGCATAGTGGGTTAGATTAAACATTTTTATTTGAAATTATTTTTTTTAAAATGAAACCACCAAAAAGTATGCAAAGCTAATATTTTTTAAATGCAGCCTTATAGTATGCAATATAATTTAAAAATCATTAAAAAAATTTGGTAATAGTTATTAATGTATTGGAAAAATATAACAGTTTACTATATTTTATAAGTAAGTGTTATGCTGGGCCGAATTTGAAATACCCTGTAATACGTAAGACCTCATATGGCAGCTCTACAGAATCAAAATGTGTGGCATCTTTTGAGGGGTTAGATGATTCCTTCTTGGTATTACACTCGGAATTGCCCTAAATTAGGCAACAGAAATATAAGTTTTAAAAAAGAAATATCGTTAAATTTTAAAACAAAGAAGAATCCAATAGTCAGTAAAGGTCGTGATGCAGGCATAAAAAGTTATTGTCCGACCCTCGTAGAAATTGATTTTATGATTTGTGCTTGTAAAAATCATTCTTATTAAATTTGATTTATTATTAAATCAAATTTATGCTATTTCAGGTTTCTTTTTTGAAGTTTTGTCTATTCTCTGAAATTATAGATTTATATAGAGAATTTCGGTCCTTACCGTTGTGTACGTCTTGGGTGTATGAAATATTATGACAGTAATAACATTTTAAATTGATGTTCGCACGGTTTTTATATGAAAAAGTGAAATGAATATAATCTGTAACTTTCGAACGATTAGACTAAATTTTACATAGTGATAGCCCAACTTTTCAATTTCGAACTTTGTGAACTTATCAGAAGCCGGTTCGACACTTTGAAGACATAATAAAATTAAAAATGATTCAGTTTTCTTATATAATAACCGTTTTTAAAGATATTTTCATATTAAAGAATTTTGCTGGTGAAGACCTCCTAAAAATTCATGACATAGGTTGGTTATCACACAAAGTTTTAAAGATATTTTCGCTTTTAAATTCAAAATTTTACTTTTGAATCAATCTTGGATTGGTTTACATGCTATAGCGATTTCACTTGTCTGATTTTTTTTTCCAAATATGTTCTATTTTATCATGACCTAACGCAAATTTTCGGAAGGAAAAAACCTAAAATATTTTCATGAATTTTAAGCTTTCAGCCTTTAATTTTAAATTTTAAAAACATATCGATTTTTCACCGATTTTTTACAAAAAAGTTCTTAATTTGTTTCTTCTGAAAAGCTACTTAAGTTTTTGGAGAACATAATTCCATAATTTGAAACTTTTGTACTCCGATAAGCGTGCGAAAAAAATACATTTTTGAAAATTTTTCAAAAAATTTTAGGAATTATGTGATTTTTTATGGGATAAATAGTGTAAATAGTTTTTAGTAAAATCGGAAATTTATATTTAAAAATCATAAAAAAAAATTTGACTAATAAAAATTTTATTTGAAATTCAAATAATTATAACGATTTCACAGAAAGTATGCAATGAATTTTATTATTATAAAAATGTAATTATATATTTAAAAAAGGGATTCTGAGACGATTGGTATACCTAAAAGTGGATATATCAAAATTTTGCATAAAACCCCCTTTGTGATTTAGCGCATGAACATTGTAATTTCAGCGTATGAAGTATAATTTAATTGTGAATCCCCTTATAGCAGACAACAGAATTTAAATTTAATTTTAAAATTCAAAATACTCCATCAAGAAATGTTATATTCAAATTTTCAACTACAATATTAATATAAAAGTGTGCAAAGGAAAATTGTTTTAAATAAACCCATAAAGTATGCAATAGCAAACCAAAATTTGAAAGTAATTATTACATAAATTAAATTTATTTATTTCGAGCTAGAAAATAGCATTTAAATAAAGTTTAACTGGATTATAAATTTATATCCCAAAATCTCTTGTATTCCACCCCACTGTGCATCACATAACTCAAAATCATACACTTAAAAAGAAATTTTTTCTTGGGGATTATTGAGTTAAAAAAGATTTAATATAATACAATTTATTATTACTCGTCTTTTTTTTCTATATAAAATGGGGTTTTCTGATTATAAACTAGTAGATGTTAAGGACAAGGTTAGAATTTCAATTAGCTGCTGTTTTTTGAATGAATGTGGTTTGTCGGAGTATAAAAGTGGTTAATAAAAATCAATTTCATATAAAGAAAATTTATTTACTTAAAAGATAAAAATTAACTGTAATATAATCAAAAGGATATCAAAGGAATATAAAATTAAAGTTACGTTAGTAAATATTGATCAACTTGAAGTCCAAAATTGAAGAAATATTCAAACTGAAATTTGGAATATATTAAAAATTTCTTTAGGTATGCAAAGCTAACTCGAGTCACTTGTTGTACTTAGCAAGTCCAGGAGACAAGGGCGGAACCGACATATTAGTCAGGTCATTAAAATTTTAAAATAATTTTAAATTTTAATTTAAGACTTTATTCGATGAAATGTATTTTTTAGTTGAATATATAACAGACATTTTACACAGCGTTACCGTTAAGGTCTTTTTGAAAAGTCCCACAAAAAGGGATTTTGGAAAATAAAGTTGCATCTAAAAGGTGATTTGCGGAACAAAAGTCGCCATAGTTTTCATTCACCAAAAATTAAAATTTTCTGAAGAGTTTTTAATTATGGATTTGTAGTCTTTCACTTTTACTGTTAAAATAATTTTGAATATTAATCAACAACTCTATTTTTCTCAAATTTATCAATAATTCGATGTCCATTATGATTTCTTAGTAGTTTCGTTTATTAATTTTTATGATTCTATCGTTCTTAATTGTAATTTTTTTCATCCATAATTTATATATTAATTGAAATTTCGCGAAGTTTTATGCCGAAAATCCAAATTATAAAAAGGGGACAAAAAGGGAAAATTTTGAAAAAGTACACAAAAGTAACAAGCAGCTGGAAAACTCGCAATTTGTGACTAAAGTCACACTAACGGTAAGACTGATTCTATAGCCAATTTGATTTATTTTGAAGAGCACAAATCTTTGTTGGTTCAGGAGAAATTGGGTGGATCTCAAACTTTGGTCATCTCAGGCATTAATATTTAAAACTTAAGAGATATAATATCGACACACATAATAACCATGAATTAAAAAATTTGTAATGTATAAACACATAGAAAGTAAATTTTTGAAACCGTCTTTCCCAAATTGAAATTTTAGAATATTTGGGAAAAAGGTAAAAGTTATATATAATGACCTACACAATCGCATTTAAAATCTCTTCCATTTTTCTATGATTTTACTAAAGCCTTTTTAATTTAAAATTATCATTTTAAAAACATATGTTCCATTTTTTGCTTTATGATCCTTTTATATTAACCCCTTTACACGACTAGATTTACAGTTTTAATATTTTTTTTTATTGAAATTATTATTACATTAACCTTTTCCTGAATCCCTTCCATTAACGTGCTTGATGTTCTCTGACATTCTGTTCGAACAGTTACTTCATCTCCGTTAAAAATATCCTCACTTTTGGACACCCTCGTTGTGCTTTGCGATTCTCTGTTAACAAAAACAAATATGGCCTTAGCTCCGTGAAGTTTGGAGAATTTACCACTCTTGGTACCAATACCACATTATTGTTCTTGTACCACTCAAGGGCTTGTTGACCAAGTCAGGCCAAAAATAAGTGTACACATTATGAAGTTTTATGTGTGGAAGCAGCCTTCTTTGTAAACATTCCTTGTTGTAAATTTCGGTATTTATAGAGCCCGTTGTAGCAAATGAGTGTTTTCATTTTTCTGATCACTCATTTTAATCGGATTAATAATATATATAATCATTTGTTTGTAAGTAAACTTGAGCAAAAAGAAAAAATCAAATAATACATGGGTTAAGAATTTTTCGATTCATATTTAAATTCAAATGAACATTTTCCTACTTTGTTTTCCTGAACTCTGAATTTCGATTGTGTTTTAAGATACAGATTATTCAAGCAAAGTCTGAATGATACCATTTCTTATATAACCATACAACACCTATGATAATATATACTTAGTGTAAGCCATTCGAATGAGGTACCTTAGCAGGTTCCTAACTATGACTTTTGATACTTCAAAAGCGAGTCCAGAATGTCATTGTGCAATGACAGTCATTCACATAGGAAATGAAAAACATCTTCCTCTTTCTCAATATTATTATTCATATCTGCTAGCGTGCGCTTCTAAAATGACATTGATTAAAGATTTGTCTTGAACATCACAAGTTAAAAGCAGGACACTTCATCTTGAAGTCTCTGCATGTACTTACCTCTATATTCATACTGGCCAAAAAGGAAGTTAAAAGTATTGTTCGTAATATAACCAAGCTGAATTTCAACTGATCCTTCGTTGGATATATATAGGAGCAAAACCTCCTTGTATATCTCATCGCCCTATTCACTTCCGAAGTAGTCATTCTATCAATAGTCTTGTCAATTCTCTACATGTACTTACCTCTATATTCATACTGGCCAAAAAGGAAGTTAAAAGTACTGTTCGTAATATAACCAAACTTCCTTGTATATCTCATCGCCTTATTCATTTCCGAAGTAGTCCTTCTATCAATAGCCTTCTCAATTCTTCTCTACATCGGCCAGCTATTAAGGGTTTAATTAAAGTGCAGTTTTGATCAATAGATTAATAACACAAACATTTAAAATGTTCTATTTATAGTTTAAAGTTTAAATTATGTTGCCTATTTTATGGTGCCGTTTGTAGATCTTGAATGATAAAACAACATTGATTTGAAAAATGTAAAATATTTATCTTCCAAAAATTAAATCTTTTCATTTGATCGAAAATTTTTTAAATCAATAATATATACAATATAAGAATGCCATTTAGAATTATTCGAATGTATTCTCCATAGACCTACTTCCTACCTTAAGGCATTCTTCCAGTTAAGTTTTCCCGTTGTCTTCTTATTTTAGTTTTTAAATCTATCATAAACTTCTTTAGTTAACGTAAAAATAATGTTGCCTACTTTAGGTCTGTCTTGAAATATTATTTGCATTCTATTGTACATTTTAATGAAGTTTTGTTTGGTTATTATATTAATATAATAACCAAGAATTTTCCAAATGTAAAACTCCACATTTTGATTCCTTATACTCCGAAATACGATTACCTATTTTAAGTTATATAAGGGGAATTTCAAAAAAATATAATACTTTCAGTGATTTATTCCAGTAAGATCGGATTTAAAATCTATTTCTAATATTAAAATTTTATTAATACATTCCTATATTTCTTTCTAATTTATCTTTCAAAAATTAAATTATGTTGCCTACTTTTTAGCTTACTCAAAAAATATTTCCTTTGCATATTTTTAGGAATGCGAATAGAATTTTCATTTAAATTCAAAACTTTGAAATATAAATAATATAATAATGTACCATAACTTGAGGTTTCTCAATTTCAGCCCAAAATTTGATTATCGTTTAAACTCCAGAATAATAACTTCGGTCATTGTTACTTCAAATCATCATAAAATTTACATTTTGTTAATTATGAATCTACAATTTTTATACCCTACAGCACCATAGGTGATATGCGTATTATGTGTTTGTGCGAATGTTTGTAACGGGTAGGAAAAATAGTTCTACCACCACTATTAAATATACCGTTCGACTCAGAATCACTTCCTGAGTCGATTTAAACATGTCCGTCCATCCGGCAGACTGGCTGTGTAGAACATGTTTGCAAACGAATAGGATCTCAGTTAAAAATATATTTTAAGGAAATTTGGCATATACTATAAATTGGCCCAAACACGATGCCTATTGAAATTATGATCGATTCATTATTTCATATAGGCCACATACAAGTGGTCCACGGAATGTGGTTTAAGTCCATAAAATTGCCATATTTAAAAGGATTTAAATCAATTTTTGCGAAATAAAAGTCTTATGATATTCTATAACCATATGCTAAATTATACAAGAATCGGTTCACTATTTCTCATAGGTCTCATACAACCTTCCTTCCAAATATCAGTTTGAAACTCATAAATCTCACATATGCGTAAGTATTGTAATATCATTTAGTCAAATTAAGACAAATATAAGCCAAAACCGCTGAACGGAATTATACGAGGCTGAGTTCATAATTTTTCTATTATAAATTTCATATAAATGTTAGTATCAAAATGGTGTATTGCAGACGAAAAAATAAATATGGAAAGCAAATTTCAACCAACAATATAGTGTAGGGTATAGTCGTACTTAACAGACATTTAGCTTGCTTTATTCTAGCCTTCATATTTGGCGATTTATTTAAAAATTCTATATATTGTATATATTTTTTTAATTTTATCATAAGATAATTAAAATATTCTTCAGTATTTGCTTTTAAGAATCAAAATTCTATTGCCTATTTAAAGGCATCATAAGCAATTAAATTTCAATTAAAGTTTCATTTGAGAATAATTAATTTTGTAACATTTCAATTAATAAATTGCTTTTTCAGACTTTCCTTTCAATTTTTCAATTTCTTTAAATTTAATAACCATTGCCTATTTTAAGGATTTGTTTTAAATAATTTTCTTTTGCATATTTTTGCTTGTTTTCAAATATTTTAAAGAGATTGCATTTGTAACGCTTTTACACTGAGTTTAATTTTATTTAAATATGTTTCCTATTTTCTTCTAATCGTATAAAAATTCAAGTTTATGTGTAAAACACATTTATATCCTTTTTTGCGGTTTACTAATATTATTGTATACGATTTTTTGTACCCTCAACTCTATCTCAAAAATGCAGCATTCACAAGCAAATTAAATATTAAAATAACGAAAAACATTTTAAACACTTTCTTAAATGGAAAATCTAAATAAAGAAATCTTCAAAAAAATAGATAAACAGTTCGTACTAGGAAAACTGAATCGGGCGGAATAAGAATATTAAAAAAAATTTTAAATTGTTTCAAAATTTGAAATCAGTATTTGAAAAATATTAAAAACTAAATTGGTGTATATTAGAGGCTCCCTGATAATTCCTTTAATCCTTAATCGTTTTAATAAAATTCCACTGTATTATAAAAAATGTACTTAAATGCCCTATTTGTTTTTCAACAAAAACAAAACCTAAATAAGTAAAAATTATCTATTCGGCTATGTAGAATTTTCAATACCCTTTACCACAAATTCGTGTGAAGTAAATATGTTATGTTTTGTACATACACACTTACAAGTACACTCACAAACTTATAAAAGTTGTTCTTAAGTATTACACAGGAAAACTTAATAAGTCATAAAATAATGGATATGAGAGTGCCAAAAAACAGACAGAAGGACATAGCTAAATCGATTCAGATTTTGATTTGATGTAAAAATATTTATTCACTATGAGGTCTAAGATGATTCCTTCTAAGCGTTATATACAGAATGACAAAGTTAATATACGCCCTTCACCAATTGTGGTGGTGGTGGTGGGTAAAAAAAACATTTTTGTAAAAACTAATTTTTATGCAAATCATGTAAAATGTACTTTTCCACATTTAAGT
Source organism: Cochliomyia hominivorax (assembly GCA_004302925.2). Taxonomy (NCBI): domain Eukaryota; kingdom Metazoa; phylum Arthropoda; class Insecta; order Diptera; family Calliphoridae; genus Cochliomyia; species Cochliomyia hominivorax. Next base: position 16,081 of record PYHX02000137.1, on the reverse strand, counting down.
TGTAAATATGTTTAAGCAAAAACAAAACTACGAGTAAATGAATCCTTTTGAAGACGAAAAAACGTTATTGTTTAAATTTTTTTCGTAAGAGTTAAAGAAAAGTTCGTTGGCATAAAGACGTAGTAAATTAAAAAACTAAAAAAAGAAAGAGAATATAAGAAAAAAGGACATTTAAAATGATTAACTAAAAAGTAAATAAAGATTATAAATTAGTAATGCGAAAAAGAGTTGAAGAAGAGAAATGAAAAAAAAACGAAAACCGTTTTATAAAAAATTATGTAAAAACTTTTAAACTTTAAAATTAAATAAAAAGGATTAAAAGTTATTGCAAAAAATATATTTAAAAATAAGTCAGAACGTTATAATCGGTCAAGCCCGACTATCTAAAACCCCCCACTACATTGTTGGCTAAAAATGGCAGTTACGAAAAATTAAATGAACGATCTTCATATAATTTGATTTGCTGATTTATTCTTCAGAGAAAATTACTGTCACGCTAACATTTTTGTGAAGTTCCTGCGTTATAAAATGAATTTTGCCGAAGAGTTAAATAAGAGCTAGAAGTAATTATGGACCAGTCCTCGTTTAATACCGCACGTACAATTTTGCTTATATTTATTATTACAACAACATATATGAGAGATATATGCAACTCAAAGCGATATTTGTAAGGGGATTTGCATAGAATTTATGTGAAGCATTGGACCGATATAATAACCGCATAATTAGGCACATAATTTTAAAATATCATAATACTTCTTTCTGCCAAATTTTGTTTAAATCGCTTTATATGTAGGACTTTTAGCTTATAACCACATTTCGGGAGGACATTTATATAGCGTTCGTCCTTGGTCCAAAATAATAATAATAATAATAATAATAATAATAATAATAATAATATATTCATTAATATATATCAAAATTGCAACCTTTACATTACCAATTAGTCAGACAGATAGATAGACGGGCATCGTTAAATCGACACAAAAAGGGATTCTGTGTGATTCGAACTATATAACCACAAAGTCGGACTATTATTTATTACAGCTCTCATATAACCCTTAATAGTTAAATTAATTTTAAAACAGACAGACATACGGTCAGACATCGTTAAATCGACTCAGAATTACATTTTCAGTCCATTTAAAGTGAATGTTACCCAATTTTTTCTATATGTTACAACCGATAGCACAAACGCATAATACTCCAATCACCTACGGTGGTGTAGGGTATAAAATTATAATGTCACTTCACCAGTTTGGTTTTCGGGAACAATATGGAACTATTAAACTGGAAAAAATGTTTAACTGGAGTGAAAATATTTTTAATTAAAAAGTGTTGAACTTTTGTTGGGAGACCCTTTGCAATAAGGGAAACTTAACCACTAGATTCTCTTAAATGTGTTAAAATGTCATTAGGTAATTACGTAACATTCATCGGTATATAATTGGGTAGTCTTCTTACTCACACTCTTACTTACAATCTGTTAATATTAAGCCTTAACAATAAAGACATCCTGTATAAAATCATTTTAAAACCCATATGAACATATGGTATCCAATTAAGTGGAAGAGCTAGTAGAACGAGCATTATTATACAGAGGTCACAACCTAAATTTCTACGGACTATAACCGGAGCGCATAGGTACTTTAGACAACATCCGTAGGGACTTTAAAATTCCATTAGTGAAAGGGGAGTTTTAAAAGGACGATTTGCAGGTACAGACTTCGCCGGAATGATTAACCACTATGTTAACATAAAAGACATGACAATGGAATGGGAAATCAGATCTTCCCATATAATAAAACATAAATTAAGATTTTAAGATTGTAATAGAGAAAAATTTGATAAATTCCGAAATAACTTAACGAGTGATATCCTTCTTATCAAGTGTAATAAAAATCATATGTTTTTGAATATGATATTGCTGCTTAAATATAAATAGTTTTGATATTTCTTAAACTGACATTATCTATCCAAACTATTCACAATTTTGCTGGATATAATGCTATAAAGATATTATGCAAATTAGTCCTTTTCATGTTATAATATTTTATTTGAAGTCCTTTCCTTAAACTTAGAAATTATATTCCAATAACTCTTTGTTAAAATCCTAAAAATATAATTTTTTAATCTTTTCTCTTTTTCAGGTAAATATCCTTAATATAATCCTCAATTTCCATGAGAGTAAGTAGTTTTCTTTAGTAAAAACTAGAGATAAAAATTAAAACTTTCTTTAAATCTTCTAAACATATTTTAAATAAAACTTTGAAAGTTTATTTTCTGGTTTTAAAAATTCTTTTTTGCATAAATTTAAACTTAAATAAAAACTAAAACTTTAAAGTCCTGTAAAAGGAATAATGTGAAAAAGAAAGGAAAAACTTTATATACAAAAAATATATATAATTGTGTTTGTTTATCAAGGTGGCAGTTGTTAACCAAGTTAAGAGTCATTTTTTTAAAGTTGATATGAACTGTATTCAGTATTAATAACTAAGATCTACTCATCATCATCAGTACTATCATTTTCGTCATTATAATGTTTTTGTAATACTTTATCTTGGGGTTTTAATCATTCTCTGGATTTTGCTTTATAATCTCTTATGTTGAGGTTTAATGTTGAAGATTTCAGTTCTTTTCTTTCAAACTCTTACTTTTTATTCTTGTGTTTTTAATTTTTTCTCTTGCTCCCTCCTCTCTCCTTTTTTGTTTGATGTGGCCATGGTGACATTTTCATTCATTTAGCTGAAAGTCAAGCGGACGTCTTTGGTTTTACTTAACGAAAAGATAAAATAAGTATTTAAAGCTAAAAAAACAAAGGTAAATTTATAAATATTCATTTACAAAAATTTCGTGGTTACCTGACAACATTAAGGATTTATAAAGGATTTTAAGTTTTTCAGAAAATTCCTTTTTTCTTTTAAAGAAATACAATTTTTTTTTAAAGTTTTCATGCTTAACTCTCAGTTTCTTTAGAAAGTTTTTCTCTTCGTTTCTTCTTGGGCAAACAAACAAGCAAAAAAACAGCCAGTCAGTCAAGTGGCCCTTCATCAAACGTCATCATTATAATCAAAAATTTATATTAAATATTCATTTTATCTAAAGGCTATAAATATGTAAAAAGAAATTTAAAGGAAAAATATTATAATAAGTGTTTGTTTTTTCTCTCGAAAGAATTTATTAATAAACATAAAATTTGAAAATTTGAAGTTGAAATATAAGAAAATTTACGTTTTTTAATATTTAATAAAAAAGGTAATAAAAATAAACAAAATCAGTCAGGTGGCAGAAATGGTTACTTGTCGTGATAACACAGAAAAAAGTTTAATAAAAAATAAACATTAAACTATAAAACAAAACGCTAAAATAAAGAAAGTTTCATAATAAAAATAGCGCCTAAAAGTTTGTCATAAAATATTTTTTATATAAATAAGGACACAATCAAGAATTTACCAAAAATTTTATGAACAGCTTCACTATTTAAATGTATAAATTCTTACTTTTACTTCTACATTGCAAAAAAATAAAAAGTTGTTGAAAATTTTTTTGAATATATAAAAAGGATATAAGGCCAGCTTTTCCAATATTAAAGGTAGCTTAATAAAATTTTTAAGAAATAAAAAAAACACCTTACTACAAATTGTATTAAAATAATATTTCACAATATACGAATACGTTCCAGGATATAAAGTCTTTAAAGTTGATTTATTTTTTTTTTGTCAAAATGTATAAAAAATGTTGTTGAAGTTTCTGAAATGGTAGGTAACTTAGAATTGAATCTGATTTTAATGGATGCATTTTTATAAAGTAAAAGATTTATTTTGAGATTTTTTAATTTTCGAAAAAGGATATATAGACTTTTACGTAAATGAACTTATTTTTTATATAAGATATAACAACTTAATATTAAAGATTTTACCATTATTCCTCGAAGATCTTTACCGTTTTATTTCAATAATTCATAATTGGATATCAAAAACTCCAAAAATTTAATTATTAACATATAAAAAAAGGATATAAAGCCGGCATCTCCTATACTTAAGGTATCTCCATGAAAATCTGTTAAAATTACAAAGAAGACCTCATAATAGATTGTGGTGAAATTATATTTTAGAAAATACAAAACATTTAAAGGATATAAAGCCTTAAACTTGATTTAATATTTTTTTCAAAATGTACATAACTTAGAATTAAATGTCTTTTTAATAAATGGTTTTTCATTAACTAAAAGTTCTTTCAATTTTCGAAAAAGGATATATGAACCACTACGTAAATGTTATTAATTTTTTATCCAAATTTAAATCATAAATTAAAAATAATATAATATTCATCGCTTTGATTAATTTAGATATATATAAGCAAAAAATGTTCTTCGAAGTTATACGAGAGTCGATCCATATTTTTTCAATACCATCTAATCCACCAGAAAAAATACTTACAAAACGCATAAATTTCACATAAATATATAATAATAATTTTTAATGAAAATTAGATTTTTACACAAAAACTAGATTTTTAGAGAAAATTGAATTTTTCAGTTAGAAACTAATTTTTTAGTAAAAAATTTCAAATTTTGTAAATTTTTAGTAAAAAATTATATTTTTGCGTAAAATGAACTTTTAGCGAAAAATGAATTTTCAGCCAAAAATTTAATTTATAGTAAAAAATTATTATTATTATCATTTTTTTGCGAATATTAGAATTTTATTAAAAATTATAATTTTAATACTTGAGTGACCACTTGAATTTATTTTTGAAAGACCCTTTTGTGTTAAACACAATTTAAGTGAAAATTTAATCTTAAGTTAAAAATAGATTTATTTAGTGAAAATTTGAATTTCTGATGAAAAATCAATTTTTTAGTGAAAATTTCTAGTGAAAACTTGAACTTTTAGCGAAAAATATATATTTTCAGTGAAATAAAAATTTTTAGTGAAAAATTTAACTTTTAAGGAAAAAAAAATAACTTTTAAATTATTTAAAAATTTATTTTAAAATTTAAATTTAATTTTAACAATTTTTTAAATGATTAAAAAATTTCATTTTAAATGAAAAATTTTGAATAAAATGAATCATAAGGGAAAACTAAATTCTCATATTAAAAAATATTTCAATCATCAATCCGTCATATAAAAATGATCCTTTATGTCCTTTAAAGAAAATAATTTTCACAACTTTATTTTTTAATTTCACTACAAATTTGTTATTTATTTTAAAAGAGATAAAATATATCCTTCCTTTTCCTCCAGTCCTTCTCTTATGGGCTTCTCATCTTCCAGGATATAAATTTCCAACTAAATGTTTTTGTTTCATTCCTCTTTACCATAAAAATAATAATAATAATGTTCTCTTATTTGACAAGTTAACAAATTTTCTGTAATATTTTCTACAATTTGTATAATAATATTCTGAAATAAGAAAATATTTATTTATATGTAAACAAAACCATACTGATGCTTGTCAAATGATAATGTCATCAAATGAAACGAAATGAAATAAAACTCAAGAAATAAACAGCAAAAGACTATAGAAAAATATTTCCACTGACTAAAATAGCAAAAATGTAAAATTGAATTTATGTTAGACACGCGCTCAACATCTTGCTATTTTTAACACTGACAAATCGTAAACATAGAAATATAAACACACATACACACAGATACAAACACCCACATAAATATCATAATGATATTGGACTAAAGAACAATACAATGACTTTAACATCCTAGAAAAGCAACAACAAGAAAAACATGACCATCAAAGAAACAATTGGGAAAACAGTAACGAATATAAAATGCCCTTCAAAGAACCATAAACTTCACAGTACTATATTCTGCCTTAAACTATACTAAGGTCTAGTTAACAAACTAGACTTTAGTCTAGTTAATAAACTAGACTTTAGTCTAGTTAATAAACTAGACTTTAGTCTAGTTAACAAACTAGACTTTAGTCTAGTTAACAAACTAGACTTTAGTCTAGTTAACAAGCTAGACTAGAGTCAAGTTAACAAGCTAGACTAGACAAGTAGACTAGACTCTAGCTAACAAACTGGGCTAAACGTCAGGTATCAATTTAAACTAGAGTTAGAAAAGTTAGATTAGAGCTTGGTTAATAAAACATAACTAGTGTCTCTAGACTAAACTTTGTAGTTGAAGCACAATATTTTGTTGAATATTATGATTGATTTGTTAGAAACGTTTCACACACAATTACCATCTTGGTATACTCTCTCCTATTATATTGAAGGAAAATACAGACTTAGAAAAACAGAGTATTCCAACAGTTAGACTGAACCTTTCCAGGGCAATTCACATTACCAGCTATAAACACTCTTTGTACTTCTTATATCTCTGTTATTTGACATTTTGAAATTTTTCATATTCTAAATAAAGGATCCCTTCATCCATGCATATCCCTGTTACAAATGAATATTTTCTTTTCATTGTTTTCAATTCTTTTGGCCCTTTAAAATGTTTCTTATTCCTTAATATTTTCCTATTTTTCAAAGTACAACCAAACACATACACATAGAAACCATATTAAATATCACTTGAATTCTATATAAATGTCCATTTATGTTTATTTCTCCTTCATTTATTGGAGAAAATAAGCAATATGTTGTCACTTATTTTTCAGTTATTTTAAAATTGGGATGAAATGTTAAAACATAAATGACAAGCGTTAAAATATTCATAAAGAAAATAAATGAACGAGAATAAAAATCAAATAGAAAATATGAAAAGTAAATGATGTTGGAGCGAAAAAAGTAAGAATAATATATTCAGCCATGCCGAATATACAATACACTTCACCAAAAGTGATTGTAAGTAAATACGTTATGTTTCATGCAGATATCTTACACATACACTTACAATCGTATAAAATATATAACAGTTTTTCTTAAATACAACACAGGAGCTCTTAATGACTAATAATATTCGTTATATTTTTTGGTTATAACTTTTTTTACTGAACCGATTTTGATAATTTTTGGATTAGAAAAATAGTACATGTAAATTAATATTTTGCCAAAATCTTATTCTTAATTGTCAACTTCAAATTGAGAGTCCTACGAAAATTCTTCTCTGGAACTAAGAGGTTGCCTAAACGATCGGTCTATACTTTTGAGTATACTAAACTGATTTTGCTGATTTTAAACAATAAACTTCTTAGGACTGTGGGAGATACTCGGGCCAGATTTCATTGAGCTTTATCAATTATTGTGGATGTGATGCGAGCCAACAACACACACAGATAGACGGATATTATTGGGTCTGAGATGATTTCTTCTTAGCATTACACACAGTATGACAAAGTTAATACACCCTCTTCACCACTTACGGTGGTCAATGATATAAAAAATTAGAATAAATAAAACAACAAAAAATGTAGAAAAATATTTTACTTAAGAAATTGCTGGGAAAAATATAACATTAACAAAGATATAACAAGGAAGAGGATAAATCGCCAAAGGTCTACATAATTTTAGGAATTAAATGAGGCGTCTGGTTAAAAAGCCTAGAGAAATAAATGTTTGGTCATTTTAGGAAGAAATTTGCTATGAAAGAATATTTAAATGTTTGTTTAAACATTTTTAAGGAATGAGAATTATTTAATTAAAAAAATTTAATAAATATATTGTTTTCAATATTATGAAAATTAACTAACAATAAGTCTTTAAAGGACTCAATAATTGTGCAAACAAACATGTATAGACTGAACAATAATGCAGTCAATTGACTTTTCAATTGTTTAGTCAAAAGACCCTACAACAACCTTATCAAAAGACTAGATAATAGACTTAACAATATTCAAGTTACTAAACTCTACAAAAATATTTTTAATATTATTAACAATAACGGGAACAATAGACTTTAGTATAATCTTTTAAGTAGTTCATAAAATAGTGTTTAACCCCAACAACAGTGCAGTCAATACGCTGAACCAAAAAACTTAATAAATATTACGAAGCAGGATGTAGAATTGAAGAATAGTAGGTTTTATACCGGTCAACGAAACTTTTACTTATCTTAACTAAAATGTTCGTTTATTTTTCGTAAATTCTTCAAACTGACGAAAAATTATCAATATGACTATTAAAATTTGTTAATAAAAATACAAACACTATAAGAAAATTATTTAATTTAAATAAATATTATTCAATGTAAATAATACATTAATCAAAAAATTCTTTATATTGATGAATATTATTCAATTAAATACCATATTGTAGTTAAATTTACGAAATTTTTGTTGAATTGAGAAAACAAATACGTTAAATTGTTGTATTAAACTAATACATAAAATATTAAGGACCAAGAGAAGGAGTACTCCCATATAACAGTTCCTAAGATATTCAATAATATTGATTAAGAACTGTAACGGCGATAATTTTCATATTTGGTCCTAATAACTTCTACAAGGTACGGTTTACTGGACAAAATGTAAGACAGATACTATCAGAGGAGAAGTAGTCTCCATACAAAGCAAATATTTATTATCGAATATCTAAAGATCTACTATAGAGAGAATTTTGCCTCAATTACTTTTTTTAATACACGTCGATTTGTGAAATTTCTTTCAAGATCTTGGACTAAGAAGAATTTCTGTGCAACAAAGCGCACCTGGTAAAAGTTTGTTTTAGATAAGAATTAAATAGTGTAAAAAACGTAATAGACTACTGAAAATAGTGGTATATCTATAGAACGGTGGTGAGTCGACCTGCTTGTATTTCTGATGAAATATTACTTACATGTTTGTTAATCAGCTGATCTGCCATTTGCATTCTCATGATTTTATCCAAAATATTTCTTTAATTTCAATAATTTTAATTAGAATTTTCTATAAAATATTTTCTTTCTTTAATTTTAAATCAATTTTATATTTTCTTTGTCTTGTTTCATTTAATATATAAAAGAAGATATACAAAATTATTTGTTGAAAGAATAGTTAAAATAACAAAAATTTTATTCAAATTAATTAATTTAGTATGTGTGCTATTTTACTTACGATGCGTTACTGTTCTTTTTTAGTTAAAATCTGTTGATATAAAATATTTTTTGTTCAATTTTCAGCGAAATACCATTCAATTTAACATATTTTACCAAAAAATGTTTTTTTGAATAAATTTTTTCGTGTATTTAAAGAAAATTATTCAATTTGAAGAAAAAACCTTTTTCGTTATATTACCACGACATTTGTTACAGTGTGCAATTAACAAGAGTTTTGTGAGCCGTGTTACCGCTAATGCAACTTAAATTGCAAATTGCGACTTTTTGAACTGTTTGTGACTTTTTGTGGAGTTTTTACAATTTCTCCTTTTTGTCCCCTTTTTTATAATTTTGATTTTCGGCATAAACCTGCACCAAACTTCATTAATATCATTCAAAAAGAATATATCAATAAATTTTATATAAATTATGGATGAAAAAACATAAAATTATGAGCGATAAAATCCTAAAAGCTCATAAACAATACTTTTACGAAATCATAATGAAAATCGAAATAGCGATAAATTTAAGAAAAATTTCAAGATTATTTCACCATTAGGAGTGAAAGGCTGCAAATTCATAATTTAAAACTCTTCAAAAAATTTTAATATTTGGCGAATTAAACCTATGGCGACTTTTGTTAAACAAATCATCTTTTTGATGTGACTTTATTTTCCAAAATCCCCTTTTTTTGTGCGACTCACGGTAACGCTGCTTATGAATGTTCACATAATTAGTCTATTAAACAAAGTTAATTGTCATCAGTCCACAACAGCATAGAATATAAATCAATAGGTCCGACACTAGAGAAGATTTAACCATAATTTGTACAATATACTCAAAAACATAGACTCTATAATACACTTTGAAATTGAAAATATTTAGAAAATAAACGCAACAATATTTTAGTCAACGCAATCAACGTTAAACTAATTTATAATCACTTCAATACACTCGAGTCAAGGCCATGAACTTCGCAATAGCCTAGACTACTCTCTCGAATATAGTCTTAACATTTGCCTTGATAGACGCAATAATAGTTTTGTGAAAATGATCTAAAAGACTTCACAATATTCTAGTAAATAGCCTAAATAATAAGAAGTGAGATCGAAAAATTCTTTACATACAAATATGTTAATAAAACGAAGCCACTAATCTTACAGAGTAAATTTTTTTTATTAAAATTTTGGTTACAATTTAAAAAAAAAACTAAATATTTTTATAATCTTCATCACAAGCGATGAAATTTTGAACGTTATTTGGAAACCCTTCCATTAACGATTTTCTAGTGCTTTCTATCACACTGCTCGAGCAGGTAGTCCATCTTAGATAAAATTCGACCAAACTTTTGGATAACTTTTTTGTGCCATTCAATTCTCCTTTAACAAGTGCCCAAAATCTCTCCAGTGCCCTTAGCTCCAGGCAATATGAAAGATTTACCTCTATTGGTAAAAATACCACATAACTGTACTTGCATCACTCAAGGTCTTGTTTACCATAGTGATAGGATGCAAATTAGGGCTAAAAATAGTCTCAGCACTGTGCTAACCGGACTGATTTCCTAACGAATGTGTCGGGAGTATTTTTGACTTTAATAACACGATTCCTTCTACCTTAACCGGGTTTTCTCTCAACGGAAAATTTCTCTCGGTATTGTTTAGCAACATTGGAAACATTTTGAATTCTTAACAAACTTTTTGTAGAATCAAGTTGGGTTTTCCCGCTACTCGGTTTAATTAATAAAATTAACTTTTTTGACATTAAAGAAAAAATTGATAAAAAATTACTACTTGGAATTTTTCTATCTCACTCCTTATAATACACGATAACTGAGTAATTAATGATTTTTTTAATAATCTAGTGAATACGATCGAAAATTATTTGTTTAGCAGACTTAACAATATTATATACGAATAAAAATACTCTAACCCATCGACAATAGCAGATAGTCAGCAGATTCAACAATAGTTTGGTCAATGTATTAATCGTAAAACTCATCTATTATCAATTCAATATATTCAGATAAAGTCATGTCAATAGATATGACAAAATTCTATATACTAGAAAATAATCTAATCAATAGTTTTGCCAGGAGACCAGTTCATAAACTTTACAATGGACTAAACAATAGTATTGTAAAGAGACTCGATAATTTTAGTGGCGATGGCAATAACTGCTGTACTAATAACTAATGCAAAATTTATAAGGAGACAAACAAATATTTTATTGTAATAACAATATTATAAATTTCGACGACAATAACTATTGTTATCCATGCTAAGTCACAATGTGAATAAACAAATTATTCAGTTGCAGTAACAGTACCCAATAACAATAGTCTGTTGCTTCTCGTTTGTTGTTATCGCAGACATATTTTTTTTTCTCTCTGTGTATAGACATGCCAAATTTTTGGATTTTGGTATGCAAAGTCTTCATTCGTCATAGTTATGCAGAAGTCTATAAAATGCTATAACTAGATAATTATAAACTCATTGAGCTTGTCAAAACTACGTTTTCATTTAAAATTCAGGATCCAGTATACCAAAGTTGTAATACTATAATTCTCAAATAACAATTTCATTCAAATTTATCAGGTTATGGATTTATCTAAAAAAAAAAACAACGATCCTTCTCATTTTGTCGCCTTTTGAGTAAAAAAATTAATTGTTTAAGTTATCTCGTACAGTTTCAGAAATGGTGAAATCGAAAGTAATTTAATCCATTTTTACCGTTTAATTTTTATATTTCATGCTTTAATCTATTTAAAACTTTTACTCTAATTAAACATGGATTTGGAACCAACTAAACAATATTTTCATCTCTAATGCTCAAACTCATCTAAAACAATTTGCTTTTATACTTTTATTTATAACCAACCTTTGAACAAAACCATTGAAACAGTTCTATGTTGTAACAATGTTTACTATAAATAACGTTTGCTGATAAACAAGTTCATTTGAAAACAGGTTTTCTCAATAGCACGATGAAGTAGTTTTATATCAACTCATATATTACGTTCAAACTTAACTAATGCTGTCATCAAACATTCCACATTCATATGCAACCTTCAAACTAAACCTACCAACCTGCTACATGTTTTTCACATTAACATTCGTGTGTGAGTATAAATATCTTCGTTATAATAAGCAACAAGTTCATTTGAAAATAGCAACAGCAACAGTAAGTAAGTGGAATACATATGCGCAAAAAGGTAAACACAACAATATGCTAAAGTGTAAATGTATCAACAACGAACTTAATCCAGCGCACTGACTCTCTGCATGTTATCAGTGCAAGAACTCAATTTCTATTAAATTAGTTATTCTCTACATACTGATATTTATACTAATTTATTAAACGAAGATGTTGTAAACTTGTGACTGCTTCAATGGTTCGATTTGTAGGTTGCATCTAAATAGTAGAGGTTGTAGACAATTATATTTAGTTGGGTTTGTGCGTTAAATGGTTAAACACTGATTTGAAGGTATGAATGATGAAAATAAATTTAAAATCGTTAAACGTTTTTGTGAAAATTATATTTCAGAGAAAAATGTATTATTTTTATTATAACAACAATAATAACATTTTAACCGAAAGATATGTAATTTCACAAAACGTCATTTGATGTCAAAAATGTATGAAGAACTATAAATACGACTTTTTTAAAAATACACTTTACACTGAAACTTTAATAAAATTAACTCTGTGCTTTCGTTTGTTAACGCAAAGAAGGAATCTTTTCAGAGTTCATATACTATTTTTTCTTGTTGAAATCCAAATCTGAGTCGATTTAGATATGTTCGCCTGTTGGAGACATTCCCACTATTAAATTGATCACATTGTTTGTTGTTGTTGTTTTAAGCAGTATTTTAAAAAGTATTTTAAATATCATTATTAGCAAAAAAATTATGGAAAATTCCGAAAATCTTTTCCAAAATCTTAAACAGCAGGTGATTGGAATTTAAAAAATTAACTAAAAACATATAGCTTTCCTTTTTGCACATAATATATTCAATCGGATCAGTAGAAAAAGAGTTATAGCTTAAAATATGCAAAATTTTGATACACCCCATAATTAAATGTATCATAAAAGTCACAGTTTTTAATAAAATTTTATTAATTTGCACATACATATTTATATTGATATAAGAATCAATGCAAAAATCATTATTTGACCTAGATCCCATATTAGGCCCCTTTCTTGAAAAAGGTTTTATTTAATTATAGAATTAATTCCTGTTGAAATTCTACACAATTATTGCTCTTTAGTTCCACATTAAGACCCTTCCCAGAAAAGGGTTTTACATTCGATTTTAATATATGAATCTAGTTTGACAATTATAGGCCCACATTTGGTTATTACTTCCTTAAAATCCCACTTCCCGGAACTGTGTTTTAGACTTAAAAGATTCTCAAAGCTCACACCATTTGCAATATAAGATACCAGTATAATATTTATGGGTAATTAAAATAATATGTTACCATATTTTACTGTAGTTTTTATATAGGCCGTTTTCCGAAATCGGTCTTTAAGCGTAAGAATGATTAATTACTTTTTGATCCTATATCTTCAACTCTGCCTGTTGTTGGCATGCTAACATCCACAATAAGTGATAGAACTTAGTGATACTTGGCCTGTTATTTCTGTATGAACTATTTAAAAACTACAAAATCGGTTTAGTATACATATTAATATATATAAACCGATATCTAAGACAACCTCAAAATTAAAGAGAAGAAATGGAGAAATATTAATAAATAAATTTATTAGTCGATTAAAATGATTAACCAAAAAAGTGCTTATTAAATTTTTAGAATATTTTCAACAAAACCAACTTGGTTCTATAAAAAGTTGGCCAAACATACAAAGGTCTGCCATCACTCTGTTCCCAATATTATTAAACAGTATCGAGAAAACTTTTTCATTGAAAGAGCATCAGGTTCATGTAAAGGATTGGACCACATGATGTTTTTAAAGCCAAACAAGTATGATACTATATTCGGCTATGGCACATTTTTTATATGCAACACAGAGACACTTAAAGACTCATAAAGTCAGTAACACTTATGGCTTAAACTTTTTTCTACTGAACCGGTTTTGATCACTTAAGGAACGATAATGAACCACTTATAACTTTATCTTATGTTCAAATCTTGTTCTAATTTGTTGATTTCAAATTGACAGTTTTACGAAATTCTTCGCTGAAACTTAGAGGTTGCCTCAGATATCATGCTATACCTTTTAATATACAGAACCGATTTTACTGATTTTAAATAAGAAACTTTTCATGTCCATAATAAATATTCAGGTCAAATTTCCTTGTCGATATGAAAAACAGACGGAGGGGCACACGGAAAAACAAATTCAATATACCCTCTTCACCATTTGCATCTTGTAGAAAAGCACCCTGGTTAGCTTAAGACATAAAAGGCTCAAAAAGTTTCAATCAGAACGCTACTAAAAATTTAAAGGCAACAACTTTCTATAAAAATAGGTTTGCTACATAATCGAATACGAAACGTAGGTTCCGACAAATTTTCGCAACTTCCTGTTTAAAAATTTTATATTGCTGATGCTCGAGGGAATTTTAAAAAAAGTTTAGGGACCAAAAGCAGTAAAAATTTATCAAAAAAATTTTGGTATTGAAGAAGAAGCCAACCATGCCGACCGACATTTACATAAAAATTTTTGGTTCCATTTTTAAGACTTCATAATGTGTTTACTTATTTTTGGCCTGATTTGGCATCCTGTCACCATGGTAAACAAGCCCTTGAGTACTATAGGAATAATAATTTGGTATTTTTTAGCAAGAGAGAAAAATCCTCCAAACTACCAGGAGTGGAGAGAATTTTGCTCGAAATCTAAACTAATCTTGGTTACCTCATATCCAATTTAACTCTTTTCCCTCAGATTTCCTTAACCTGCTTGTACAGTTCCATGAATATCTCTCATCAGAAAAAGTGTTCATTAAAATTTTCTTCTTAAGAAGTTTCGGATGTGGGCTTTACACAAAAATATGTTATGGATTTCCTGGAAAAATAGCTAAAATAAAAAGCTAAAATAAAGTTCAACAAGCAGAAAAGGAAAACACCTTTAATTAAACATAATAAAGTTTTTGGAAAAAGCTGGCAATTAACAAAATTAATTTTGGCAAAAAAAAATAATATTAACTACGTATTTTGATAAATGAATGACAAGAAAACCGAAAAAACAGACATTTTTACACTTAAAGAAAAATTATTTTGCACACCAAAGGGAATAAACAATTAGGTCCTTGAAATATCTTTCTCCCAAAACTCTCTAACTTCTAATGAATTTAATTAATTTTAATAATTTTATGATTTTTTTTATAAAGAATTTTCTCCTGAATGTAACCTGGATATTTTGGTTGTTATTAACTCAATCCCCGCCCCCTAAAAAATAAAGAAACTCCACAGAATTTCATTATAATTTGTAACAGCTTTTTTTGGTTTTTTTAATAATTAATGAAACTGCTAAAAACATTCATGAATAAATAAAATTAAATTAATGTAATATGATGAGATAAAAATCATGAAAACATTATGATGACCGAAAATATTTATAAATCTAATGAATATTACATTTCATGTGCACACACACACTTACACAAACAGTTCATCAAAAAGAGAAAACAACTATTAAGATCAAAGATAACTAAGACAAAATAAAGGAAAACAAGTAATAATGTCCTGTTCGATTATGCCGAATCTTCAATACCCTTCACCACAAATACATGCTACACTCACACATACACTCACAAACGTATTTTTGGCCATAACTTTATTTCAACTGAACCGATTTTGATTTGCTTATGAAGTACATAGAGCTCAATATTATGGCAAAATTTCATTCTAATTTGTCGATTTATAATTGACAATTTTAAGAAAGATCTTCACATGATTATGGAGGTTACTCCAGATATCGGTCCATAACTTTTAATGAACTAAACCAATTTTTCTAGTTTCAAATAGGAAACTTTTATGGAACATAAGGTCAAAATTCACTAAGCTCTGTTAATTATTGTGTATATGAGCGTGCAAATAACAGACGAACAGACGTACATATCGAA
>PYHX02000136.1:0-28915 GCA_004302925.2 Cochliomyia hominivorax | reverse complement strand
GTTTGAGCTTTGTAGCTCTTTCCGTCCTTAACTAAAACCTGATCCAGAGTCTAATTCAAGAATTTCCAATCACTACGAGATGACAAAGTGACATTTGAATTTCGCATTCCCTGCGTAATAACAATCTCTACAAATATTATTTATTTTGGAATCATATTAAACAGATTACTATGCCCGTCCGTTTGTCCATCCATCCATATGTTTTCTTTTTAACTCAACCAATTGAGTGTTTTTAATATATAATCCATCCATACTGACCTGAAGTCAAAGTCAGCATTATGAGTTATCATACTGTATGTAACATCAACGTCTCATATGAAATTTATCTTGAAGTATGTCATACTCTCAAATGAAATAACTATGTCCGTCTGTCCGTACTTCTAACTAATTCGTTTTCATTTTTCCATAATCAAAGCTAAAGATCCGATTTCTGAATAGTTTGGAGGGAAATAGTTGGAGGGTATTTAAGATCCGTCTAAAAAAGAAGTAATATTCAATTAAACTTTTTTTAGATTTGTATAATTTAGTTTCTTTTAATTCACTTTTATTAGTCAGTTAAAAACCAAAAAAAATTTTAATCATTTGTTAACTGTTTAGAGAAACAAGTTTTGTTTTGTGGTTTCCGAAATACAATTAAAGTTCTTAAACGCAACAAAAACTTATTAATGTGAAAAAATAAGAATGAAACATTTTAGTGTTCAACAAGTAATTTTTAATGAGGCAATGAACAGTTTAGAATAAAACTACAAATGAATGAATTCTAAGTATAAAAATGCATTTTTAATATAAAAATGCAATTTTAGTACAAAATTGCCATTTTAGTATAAAATGCATTTTTAATATAAAAATGCAATTTTTTTTTATATAAAAAATGCCTTTTTAATAAAAAATGCATTTTTAATATAAAAATGCAATTTTAGTATAAAAATGCATTTTAAATATAAAAATGCCTTTTTAATATAAAAATGCCTTTTTAATATAAAAATGCATTTTAATATAAAAATGCAATTTTAGTATAAAAATGCATTTTTAATATAAAAATGCAATTTTAGTACAAAAATACATTTTTAATATAAAAATGCAATTTTAGTACAAAAATGCATTTTTAATATAAAAATGCAATTTTTATAAAAAATAATTTTTACTTTTTACTATTTTACTTTTATACTATTTTACTATAAAAATGCATTTTTAGTATAAAAATTTTATTAGTATAAAATGCATTTTTAATATAAAAATGCAATTTTAGTATGAAAATGCATTTTTAATATAAAAATTAAATTTTTGTATAAAAATGCATTTTTAATATAAAAATGCAATTTTAGCAAAAAAAATGCATTTTTAAATATAAAAATTAAATTTTGTATAAAAATGCATTTTTAATATAAAAATGCATTTTTAGTATAAAAATGCATTTTAGCATAAAAATGCATTTTAGTATAAAAATGCATTTTTAGTATAAAAATGCATTTTTACTATAAAAAGCATTTTTAGTATAAAAATGCATTTTTAGAATAAAATAATTTATTAATAAAAAATGCATTTTAATATAAAAATGCAATTTTAGTATAAAAAAGCATTTTTAATATAAAAATGCATTTTAGTATAAAAATGCATTTTTAATATAAAAATAAATTGTATAATAATGCATTTTTACTATAAAAAAGCATTTTTAGTATAAAAATGCATTTTTACTATAAAAATGTATTTTTGTATAAAAATGCTTTTTTACTATAAAAATGTATTTTAGTATAAAAATGTAATTTAGTATAAAAATTCATTTTTAGTATAAAAAAGCAATTTTGTTTACGAATTTTAGTGTTAAAGGGAATTTTTAGTATAAAACAGATTTTTAGTAAAATATAAAAATGCGATTAAAAAAATAATCATCTTTGTATTAAAAAAGAATTTTTTATACTAAGAATTACATTATGTACTAAAAATTGTTATTGGTACTAAAATTTATTTTGGGTACTAAAATAAATTTTTTGCTAAAATTTTTTAGTACAAAAAATTTCAGAAAATTTTATAAAAACTAATTTTAAATTCGAATTTAAACTGCGTTTAAAATATAATCATATTTTTGTTTAAAAATCGTAGCATATGTTATGTAGTTGAAACATATGCTTAGTCGGGGTTCAAAACCTCTGATAATGTTTTTAATGTTTTGTTTAAAATCTCTATTTATTGTAATTAAACTACGATTAATTGGTTTAATTGAATATTTTTTAGAAGTAGTCCGTTCAATTATAAAGTCGTCTTAGATGTCGGTCTATAACTTTTACACACTGAACCGTTTTTGCTAAATGTTTTTGTAAAAAACTTTTTATTGACATTAACTGCGGTCCATTCGCTTTAAAACAGTTTAATTTTATTAAAAAAATCCAGATGTTTTGAATTTTTTGTTGGTCTCAGATGTCGGTATATAACTTTTATTTACTAAACTGTTTATGCCAATGAAAAATGGGAAACTTTTTAAGATAAAAACAAAAACTCAGGCCAAAATTCATTGAATTCAAACGAACAATTAGTTCAAATGTAAAACAGATGGACATAGCAAAATCGATTCAGATAACATGTAATAGATATGAACTTTGATTAAAACATACGAAATAACAAAGTTAATATATTCTCACTCACAAGCGATTAAAAGCATTTATTGAATTAATGACAAGCTTTTAATCGAATTAGCTATCGTTACCTTCTAATAGGACTGGTTCTTTATTTTCGAGAACCAATCGATATTGCTAAATTTGCTGAAAAAACTTTTCATAAAATTCCAATAATTAATTTTGAAATGAAAGTTAATTTTTTAATAAAATTTAGTTAAACCCAACATCAGATATAACGTTGTTAATATCTGATGTTGAGTTTAAAGTTTAACTGTTAGTTAATAAATTTGAACTGTATTTTAAAAACCCATAAAATAAAATTTTTATTATCCATAAATGGCCAGGATTTCATTTTATTGAAATTTATACTGAAAACTTTTGTTAAAAAATTTAAACTGCGTTTAACACTTGGTTAAGATGGAAATTTAAACTAAGAATTATATAAACTTAGAATTTGAATAAAGTTTTAAATTTTAAAATCTTTTAATATGAAAAGTGAATAATTAAAGTAAATAATAATAAAATACAACTTAATCAAATGTTTAAATTAAACTTTGGTTTATGAAAGCTTAACAATTATTCGATTAAAAAATAACAAGAATATAAACTTGAGTTGAAGTAAAAAAAATTAAACTAAAGTTAAATATAGATTTGTATGAATAATTAATTATTTCTTTGGCGTCTTTGGTCTACAAGGGGTTTAACGCTAATTTTGGGTAACCAGCAGTTAAACTGTAATTAAAACTTTATATTAAAGTTTAAATTTGATTAAATAAAGATACACTTTTACATATAATGGTCTCCATATTTAAATAAACAATTATTATTTAATAATTAAAATAAATAAGTATTCGATTACACTTAAACTTAAGTTAACCTCACGATCTTTTTCATAAACAACGATGGAGACAATTTACCAAATTTAAAACTTGGTCAAATACACTAATAAAAATAAAAGTAAACTTTCAATAAAACTTATTATAACTATAGACATTTAAATAAAGTTTAACTAAACTTTTGGCAGAACTCCAGTTAATAAATCTTAGATTTAAACTTAATTAAAGGGAAGAGGAAAATTAAAAAAATAAAATTTAAATAGAATTTAAGAAACCAAAAAACTTTACTTAAACCTTGTTTAAACTGCGATTAAAAGTTATGAACTGAAATATTAAAATGACATTTAAATCATTTTAAGAATTTAGTTCTTTTTTCTTTGGTGGAGGAAGTTAAGTATCTTCAGTGGAGGAAAAAATGTATCATAACCATTTCTTTGACAATTAACACATGTCTGTCCACTCCGTCTGTCGGTGTTACTGTCATGCTGGTTTTTTTTGTTCTTCTCTTTAATAAATTCCATTTAGAATGAACAAAATACCTTCAACCATTAAAGAGCATTAAAAGAAGGAAAAAAAACCTGTTACGAAAAGCAACAACAAAATAGAATAGAAAAGAAGAATGAAAGAAGTAAAGAATATCGTCATAATTTGTTACGCATACAATAAAAGTCAGTCACAAAAACAACAAAAAAAAGTACAAAAACAAACAAGTAAAAATGCTCTATAGTCGGTCAAGACTTACAATATAATACCCTACACCACTTTCTTGGTTGTAAATGACAGCTACGAAAAATTGTATGAACGATCCTCGTATAATTTGCTTTTCTATTCTCAGAACTACTGAGTGAGTAAACACCTATCGCGTCATCGTCGTTATCGCTTAAAGACAGTCAGGCTCTACTCTGTTTGCTAGCCTTCCAGAGTTTTGCATCTCACTCTTGCACATTGGTGAATGCTGAGATCTCGCATAGCGGTATTGGTTACCGTTATAAGGGGTTTTACGTATTGACCATTGGATATATATGTCGTAAACTGGCAAATACCATAAAATACTACGAATTCGGGAGCCTCTCCTTCCTATTTGAAGATATAGGTCGAGATTTGTAGTTACCGTAATATTTTGTTGGAAATTACTCAAGAACCCATCGATTGTACTTGGGAAATGTCTTTTGATAACCTGGTAAAATGAGTACTTGAAGCGCCGCCATTTAAAATTCAATTCCCAAAAGAAAAAAATGTGTGAAGTTCATTATTGAGACATAACATTTATGTGAAATGTATGCATTTAAAAATGATTTTTTCGGAATTAGAAGAAATAATGGACCGAACCCTGCATAATTAAGAACATCGAAATTAGATTATATTTATCTTTATTGACCAGTTGTTATTACAAAATGACTTTCAAAGTGATATTTCAAACAGGGGCCTATGAGAAGTAATGAACCGACACCAGCATAATTTGGCACATTGATCTAGAATGCTATAGGACTCATTTATGTGGTATTTCTTTGAAATTGTGTTATATATAGGACTTTTGTCACTATAAATCCTCATTCCGCAAGCACATTTGCATGAGACATCTCAAAAATTGCGACCTGTAGAGTGATTACAACATTTACATGGACTGATAGCTTAACAGACAGACATATGGACGGATATCGTTAAAATGACTCAGAAAGTAATTCTGAGTCAAACGGTATATTCAAATATGGGTGTTATACGATTTTTCCTGTATGTTACAAAGATCAACACAAACGCATAATACCCCAACCATATATGATGGTGTAGGGTATAAAAGAATGTCTTTTTATTGAAAAGAATTTCTAACGAGTAAATTCATTAGTAATGACTAATGAATTTGGTACTTTTCGGTGTTATAAAGTACTTTCCCGAAAAGATATATTTTTCTTATTTTGTTATAAAAACTTTATTTCTAAATAAAATTTTCCCTCTTTTTTTTCAAAAAAAAAAGTACCAAAATGAATTTTTCTCCCTTTATTTTATCATCTCTGATGCATAAAATATAAAAGCGAATAAAATATGTAAACAAAAAAAACTCGAATAGAAAATAAATTATAAAAAATAGTGTCAAATTGTTGTTGTTATTGTTTGGTGATCATGTTAGTGAATGCGATTGCGACAATAACAACAACAACAAAATCAAGAATAAAAGAAAATCAAACAGGTAAAAATGAAATGACACAACAAAACAAACATGAATAAAATTAATATGAAAAAAGGCACGAGTAAAGAAAAACAAAGAAATTAAGAGTAACATTTCATTCACAAAGAGTATGAAATAAAGATTTATTGCTCTCTTCTCTTTCAATGCCAATGCCAAGAACAATTTAAGAGTTTTTCAAAAAACCACAATATTACACTTAGCAAAATTATTAAGAAATTTTTATTTAAGATTTTTTAATTGGAAATCAAAGAATTCTGATCAATTTCATGAGTTATTTTGATACGAAGAAAATAAAAAGAGTGTTTCAATTTTCACTGAGTTATCGGTTAAATGATGAATTCATTATTTGTTCTGATTAAAATAAATTGTATGAATGAGTGAGTGAATTCTTTATTACGTTTTCAATTTTATAGAATTTTCGTTGATTAATATAGATAAAATTATTTATAAGATAAGAACAAAAATATTTATATGAATAAAATAAATTCTCTGAACAATTTTAATAGAAGTTTTAAAATTTGTTAAAAAATTGTGGGAACAAATCAGGATTCCCAAGCTTCAGTTTTTGAACTTTCTTAATTTCTTAACTTAAAATACTATTTTGGATTAAAAAAGGTAACAAAAATATTTTTTTTAAATTTTTGAGATTTAGAGTCCCAAAGTTTCGAATAACAGATACATTTTCTCTTATTTTTATAGTTAATATAACAATTATTAACCCATATGGGAACTAAAGCACTTTCTTTGAATTTCTTACAAGTGTCAATATCTCTAAAAAACATCAATATATGTTAATGTATATTAGCTATGGATCTAAACTTTGAAAACCCCAAATTTTGGAATTGTTGTAAATGAATTAATCGCTTCAGAAAGAGAAAAATTTAATATAATTAACATTAAATCAAATTTATTTTAAAAAAGATTTCAATTGTCTCAAAATAAAGTCTTAAGTTTATAAAAGATTTTGAAACAAAGTCTTAATATTGATTTCATGTCATCCATTTAGCTTCATATTAGAACCAACTTCAAAAATATAATATTTGGTATAATGATTGATGATGATTGACTATAAAAACCCCTACAACCTATTGAAGGAACGAAAATTAAGGAACCGACCCTCGCTAATTTAGACTTTATATTTTTTACTAATACTAACAGACCCGGCAAACCTCTCTTTGTCTACCCTTCCACTGGTAAAAATAATTCCTTGAGATTGTTGTCGGAAACAGATTTGAGAACTCTGGCTGTGATTGATCTTTAGATATTTGATAAACAATATTTGTTTGGTATGGGAGGAACTTCTTCCCCTGGTCCTATCGGAATTTTTTTATAGCTTCTGGTACTTTTGGGCATTTTGGGATTATTCTGTGAACACATACATACATACATACATACATACATACATACATACATACATACATACATACATACACGCTACCTATTTTATTTTGCTCATATCAAACAGATCTTCTTAAATGTGTTTTTTATGATCTAAAAACCCCATTCCGAGAAGGCATTAAAAGGGGACTTATTGAAATATTGGATCGATCATTATCAATTTCACTCTCTTGGCCAAAACAAATTATCAATTCAAAATTTCATGGAAATATTTTTGAAATTGTAAACTGTTCACAGAGTGTTCACAGTGATACAAAGATAGACAGCCAGCCAACGGGCTGTTTCTGAGTCCATCGAAACACTTCGGCATACTGTATATGAATGCTTCACTGTAGAAAATATTATTAAATCCAAAAATATCTTATAAAGATTTGTGTAAGTATTAAACACAAATCACAAAAGTCGGTTCATATTTTCCCATATAAAACCCATAAAAATATGCAGTAAATTACATAATTTTCTTTTAACCCATTTTAGACCACCACTAAATTACGATGAGATAAATGAATAAAATTTAATATATTGTATATTTTTATATAGTATAATTTTCGAGATATCGAGTATTGAAAAATCGGATTAATGATACTTTTGAATGCACTAGGTAATCTAAACTTACGATTTTCTTGTATTATTATAAATATATATCTTTTGTATGATAAAATATTGGTATTTTCCATTGTTTTTGTATTATTACATTTTTTACAGAGGCCCCTTTTTTAATCGGCACTACCAGGGAGGGAAATGTAAACTTTTTTACCAATTTCCAAATCTGACATATGAAACAAAATGCAGTTTATTAGGATTTGATCATAACTCAGAGCATATATAAAGTTATTGCACCGAAAACGAGACATTGGTCTAAACTGGGTTAATATAAATAGCGGTTTAAAAATTCTTCTGTCCGAATATGAAGGACCTTTTTGTAAAACATTTCTTTTTAACTTCAAAAAATTGTTAATGATTTTTTTCGTTTTTCAAAACTTTTGTATGAAAATTAGGAGCTAATGGACTTAGTTGTAATTCAAACTGTAAATAAACTTAAA
Source organism: Cochliomyia hominivorax (assembly GCA_004302925.2). Classification (NCBI taxonomy): domain Eukaryota; kingdom Metazoa; phylum Arthropoda; class Insecta; order Diptera; family Calliphoridae; genus Cochliomyia; species Cochliomyia hominivorax. The sequence goes on along the minus strand of PYHX02000136.1, from coordinate 20,841 downwards.
TGAGATCAAAATATTGTGTCCAAATATTATTATGAGCATTAAAATGGGTCAAATTTTTAGGATACTTGAGTTGCTTTTTCATTATTTTTTAGAATTTTTTACTATTTTTTAAATAAAAATATTTAGAATCCATTTAAAAAGGTTGATAATTAAAGAAATAAGCAAAATAAGCTTTAATGATAAACATATGTAGAAATATGCTTTTAAATAAAAAAATTAATTTTAATCGTTTCTTTAGAGACTTTTCAATTTATTTGAAATTTTAATAAATTTTACAAAAAATATAAAAAATTTAATATATAAAAATTAAAAATTTAAGTCTTAGGACGGAATAGAGTTGTATTCAAACGAACATGACCACTTTTAAAAGAGATACCTTTTACAAATCTATATAAAATTTATCGGTTTTTTTACAATAAGATCCTATAACATTAAAACCATTCAACTGATTTCAATGAAACTTGGGATTTAGAAGGAGAAAGTGTTAAGCCTTGAATATAGTATTGAATGAAAACTCTAGCTTATGCAGGAACAGAGTTTAAGTCAAACAAACTTGATCACTTTTAAGAAAGATAAACTTTAAATGTGCATAAAAATTGATCTATAACTTCTAAACTGTCGAACCAATTTGAAAAAAATTTGGCATTTGAAAAGAAGAAATGTTAAGGTTTTAATATATAGTTAAATGAAATCTGCAGCAAGAGCAGAAATAGAACTATTTTCGTATACTTATAAAAATAATAATGTCCATATAAAACTATAGGTTTATTAGAATGAAGTACATTCTTTAACCTATAACTTTTAATGAATTAATTATATTAAAGGAAAAAAATGAATGCGCCTTTTTCAAAATCGGTGAGTTACAGAAAGGTCTTATAAAAGTTGTATAACTTCTAAAAGTTGTATAACTTCAATAAACTAAAATTAAAATTATCGAAGACAAATTTTAATAACGTGTTTTTATAATTTTCTTCAACTTCCTTTTTATGAGTTAAATAGTTAGTTGTAACGGCCAGAGAAAATAGTCCTACCACCACTTTTTAGTTTACCTCTCGACTCGGAATCACTTTATGAGTCATTTTAGGCGGCAGTCCATGTAAAGCTTCATTGTTCGCAAAGTACAGGTCACAGAAATTATTATTTTTAATTAATTTCCTATCGCAATATTTGAAAGCTTTTTTTATATCTGATGCTGATAGTAAATATTAATTTAATAAATTTTGCAAAATTTATTTAAAATTTCTTATTGCATAATTAACAAAATATAAATTATTATTTAAATATTTACTATTTTCAGTAAAAATAATAAATTAAATCCCATTTAAAAATATAAAGAAATACAAAATGTTGAAAAATTATAATAAAACTTTTAAAATATTAAATTCTAATTTCCAAATTTAGGGAATTTTGCTATAATTGAGCTATAAATAGCAATAATAGAAATATTACTAATTAATGTATATTTCATTAGTTTTAAGTAGAGTCTTTTAAAAGTACTTAAGTAATAATTTGTATTAAAAAGAATTTAATTTAATAATTAAGTAAATTTAAGTCGTATTAAGATAATTTTTAATTCAGGTAAAAAAGCCAAACAAAAGCAAAACAAGTAGCTATTTATGCGTTCAAATGATATGACTAATGTTATGTAAATAACCTAAAATAGCATTTTATCTATGAATGAAAAATATTTTAAAAGTAAACAATTAACAAAAGGGAATGGAGTTGCCTAAAGAGAGTAAAAGGCCTTAATTTTTTCTTCTAGTTTAACATCACAAAAAGGTCCTGTTTCAAACAGAATCTAAATTAAAAAAAAGAATAAATAATTTCATTATGATTTTGGACTCAGCTTTTGAATGGTCTCATTTTCTGGCAACCCTAAGTGAAAATAGCAATAAATAAAATATTAAAGTGAGAAAAAACAAGCCATAAAAATAAAATCGAGATAAAAGCAGAAATAGAAATTACTTTTTGTAAAAATTAAATAAAAATTTAAAATAAATTCAAATCGATATATTTTGTTTAAGACCCTAAAAGGAAGCAAGTCAAGATCTATGAAACTATCGATTATCTAACGTCTTTTTATAATAAGAAAGACACTGAAGGAAACCAATTAAAAATCTCTAAAACTATCAACTTGTTTACTCCTTCTCCTACACATAATTACAACTTGATCGAAAGAAACTGATCATATTGAACTTTTTGCTCCCAGATATATATCGATTTAGAAGAATCTGAATATAAATCAAATTATCTCTTTTTTTATATTAAAATTTCATTTATCTCCTTTTCTTAATAATAAAATTCTTCGCGCAATTCTCTTGATATTTAATGGGTTAACAGTATAAAAAGTTTGTCAAATAAAAACCTAAGTGTGTCCTATAACTTCTAATAAAAACCGGACAGTTTATAAAAAATATCATATTAACATATTTTGTCTCCAAATGGGTATAGAATATGCTACAATTTATTAATCTCTTGAATGAAATTTTCAAGCTCCCTTATTTAAGGGGTTAAACGGATTTATATATAATGAAGTCACTAAATCTCGAAAACTAATAGAAAGTCTAAAAAAGTACATCTGGGCAATCCTAAATCAAGAAAATTAATGGGAAGCTTAATGAAGCTTTTATAATTCTGCATTTTTGTTAGCTTTGTCTGATAACTGTTGCCTAGAACAACGCTCTCTATATTTAATGTAGGTGGTGGGGAACTTAACTAATTTTCATTCCCTGTGTTTTCCCAAAAGAGAAAATGGCTTCATTAACTGAACGTAATATTTCTTTGTTGATAATCTTCGTAGGAAGTCGAGTTTGGGAAGGGGCTTCGATGTTTTTTTTAGTTATGAAGCGAAGATAAATGAAGCTGTATTTGTTTAACATTCGAAAAATTACGTTAAATTTTTTTGGATGCGGTCTGGTATTAGAATCTAAGATGTTTAAGATACCTGTTTGCAGATTTTAACCATTACACCTCGTCGCCCAAAAAAACGGAATAAAGTGTGGGCAATTTGTTCTGAAAAATTTGTACTTTCAACTGGAAAATTAATTTAAAGATACTGCCACTAATCTGAAATTGTGACTTCTCCACAAAGTTCCGTTATGTATCCAATTGACCCTTTCAACTGATATATTTCTTATGAGTGAATGGCAGCAAATATTAGGTAGCAGTGTTGCATTTCAAACTTATTTTCTTTTTATATAGTACCTACACTTTTGCAGTGCGAATATATAAAGTATTTTGTTGAACACATCATTATTTTATTTTTTATATAAATTAATAAAGTGTTTATAAAAAATAAATATTTCTAAATTCTTCACTTAAACTTTTAAAAATTATTTACTGAAGTAAGCGTACCTAGACTTATGCTTAACACTGTATATCCAAATCATATTTCGCGGTTTCAAAGATCTTGACTTGAAAATGAATCAAAAATTCACAAATTTGAAAACATTGACCCAGTTTTCCATTCCTGATTCTAAAAATCCACATTCTATTATTTAAAGTGTAAAAAGAGAAAACTTAACACATAAAAAAAGAGAGAAAGAGAGTGCAAACAAAAAAAAACAAAACAACAGATAATTTAATTAAACATACAACAACAAAACAAACCTTAATAATTGATTTCTAAAAAATCAAACAAAATAGTGAGAATAAATAAGTTTTTTTTAAAGAGTAAAGAGAATTGAAAGAGAGTAAGAGAGCCATTATGTTTGGTTCACAAAATTTGGGAGCAACAAGCTCTTTACAGAGCAACAATAACAATTTGAATAAAAATAATACTAATGAAAAGAAAGCCGGTCGTTATGGTGTTGGTGACATTAATATGGCTACAGTGGCAGCAGCAACAACAACTACAACACCATTAGCAGCAGCAGCAGCAACAACAATGAATCAGAATAATACAAAAGCAACAATGAGTGGTGGAAATAGAATTAATGCAAATTCAAATAATCTACAACAACAACAACAAAAATTATATTCTGCTTCTTCTACTACTTCGTCAACTATTATGAATTCTACTAATCAAACTTGTAGTGGTAGAGTTGGTTTTATGGGAGCAGCACAACAACAACAGCAGCACTCTACTAATATTTTGGGTTGTAGTGGTAGTGGTGGTGGTGGAGCGGTTAATCATAATATTTCTTCCACGTCTGGTTTAAGCAGCAGCAACAGCAAAGTAAAACCAGTAAATAATTCCTCGATCGTTGGACAAACGCATTCAGTTGAAGGTGGATCGCGTGCGCAGACGGTTGATAGTCAAGCGACAAATTTTATACAAAATCGTAACGCAAATAATCAACAACAACAATTATTTTATAAAACACCGGAATATTTAACACAAACAACAAATCAATTAAACGAGCAATTTAAACAAATTAATTTCAATACAATACAAACACAACAGCAGCAACAACAAAACGGTGTTGCTAATCAACAACAACAACAAACATATTTTAATAATTCAAAACGAAATAATAATTTATCTTTAAATAATCAAAATTTTCTAAATAATAATTGTGCAATTGTTGCTGGTCAACAACAACAACAAAATTATATAAATCCTTATCAAACAACAACAAAAGCAAGTGATTTTAATTCAATTAATACAACAAATAATAATAACAATTATTGTCCTTCAAGTGTTATAAAAACAACAACATTAAATTTACCTGTGACATCATACGCCGCAACACAACAACAACAACAACAATATCCTGTTGAACAATTTTATTACACCAACAATAGCGATATCAATAATTTAACTGACAACAACAACTACATTTACACTTTTAATCCACAGGTGTGTGTGTTTTTTTGTTGTTTTCATGTTCTTTTTTCGGGTTTTTCTTATTATTTTTTTATTGTGAAATAACATTTTTTTATTAGAAACTTGTTAAACTTTATTTAATTTCTTATTTTTTTTAGTTAAATATTTTTTAAATCAACAACTTTATTTTTTACTTCACTTTTTTTTAAGAAAAAATGTTAATGAACTTCTCTCGCAAGATTTTTTTACAAAGTAAAACGCGCACGTCTCCAAAAAAAATCGTACTGAAAAAAACAACAAACGAAATGAAATAAATTTGCTTGTACACACAATCACACCAACACTTTATTTAGCCGACATTTTTTTCGCAATTGAATTTATTTAGAGTGCGTGCGTGTGTGTTGATGAGTGTCTCTTTTCTCTAGTTGTTATTTTATTTTTTGCTAATTCCTTTTTCTCAGTGACTTTCTTTTGATGAGTTTTTTTTACAAATTTACTTAAAAGCATACACACACACACATGTTTGTATGGAAGTGTGTTTAACAAGTATTTATGCAAAATAGAGTTCAAGTGTTAATTTTTTTATTGTTTGTATGGATCTCTTGCTCTCCCTCTCTCGACAAAAAAAATAAACAAAAGAAAGTCATTAAGAAATACAGTGAAGTTGTTTTTTTGGAGAGAATATTCGAGTTATTCACCACAAATTTCTTTATTAAAGTGGGTTCCTTTCTTTATGCATAACTTTTAAACTACTGAACCAATTTTGGTGAAATTTCGAATTTGGGTAGAGGAAGTGTTTAGCTTTTAAAATATGGTTAAATGAAATTTGTAGTTTAAGCAGGAATAGAGTCGTATTCAAACGAACATGACCACTTTTAAAAGAGATACCTTTTACAAATCTATATAAAATTGTCGGTTTTTTACAATAAGATCCTATAACATTAAAACCATTCAACTGATTTCAATGAAACTTGGGATTTAGAAGGAGAAAGTGTTAAGTTGGGAATATAATATTGAATGAAAACTATAGCTTATGCAGGAACAGAGTTTTAGTCAAAAAAACTTGATCACTTTTAAGAAAGATAAACTTTAAATGTGCATAAAAATTGATCTATAACTTCTAAACTGTCGAACCAATTTGAAAAAAATTTGGCATTTGAAAAGAAGAAATGTTAAGGTTTTAATATATAGTTAAATGAAATCTGTAGCAAGAACAGAAACAGAACTATTTTCGTATACTGATAAAAATAATAATGTCCATATTAAACTATAGGTTTATTAGAATGAGGTACTTTCTTTAACCTATAACTTTTAAACCATTCAACCTTTAATGAAACTTGGTAATTAACCAAAAGAACTCGTAAGCTTTAAACATTTTTAAGGATAAAATGAATGTGCCTTTTTAAAAATCGATTAGTTACAGAAAGTTTAATAAAAGTTCTATAACTTCTAAACCCCTTGTGATATCAATGAACTAAAAAAATTATCTAAGTTAAACAGAGACAAATTTAAAGTGGGCTAAAGAAAATCTCGAAAAAAAGAGGAAAAATAAAAGACTATATTCAATAAAAAATAATGGTTTTCTATCTAAACATGAAAATTGATCCCAATTTGTGGTAAAAAATAAACTGTTCTGTTATTTTTCTTGATTAATTTGAGTCACCCACAAAATGAGGTCCGATTAACCGGGTTTTACAAAATTAAAGTTGTTAAAACAGATACAACAAATCTATGAATATATTGTCAATTTTATTAAAAAAGTTATAATTATTTTTGTTTTTCATTTGTGCTTAATTCTAAATTTTCAAATTGTCCCACTGTGCTTTCAAGCATGTTGTGGTTGGAAATACGCTGTAATTGTAATTATTTTTGTTGAAAAATATTTTACATATTTTACTTAAAAATATTAAGGAACATATTTTATTAAATATTAAACCATGTGATTTTTTGTAAAATATTCGCTTAATTATTGTTTCCAAGTGATTTTTAACCACAATGTACTGAAATTGTTGTTGACATTATCACTAAAAATTTTTAAACTAATAAACAAAATTTAAATATTGCTAATATTTACAAAATATTCAGATTTAATAATTTAGTAAAAATTTTTTAACAAAAATTCCAATTTTCGTCAAAAAAAATTTTTTTTTGGCAAAATTTCAAACATTTATTTTCAAAGATAAAATTTTCGGAAAAGTTTTTTAAAAATTTAAATTTTCAACAAAAATTACAATTTATTTAAAAGGTGAATAATTTTGGAAAATTTGTTTTCCAAAAATACGGACTTTCTTCAAACACTTTTCTTTAATTTCTTTTAACATTCCAATTTTCTTAAAAACTTAAAAATTTCTTAAAAACTTAAAATTTTCTTAAAAACTTTCAGTTTTCTTAAAATATTTCTTAAAAAATTTTTTTCAAAAAAATTATTATTATTTTTTTAATAATTTTTTTCCAAAAAATTATTATTATTTTATTTTATTATTTTTTTTTTCTTTTTTTTTCAAAAAATAATTTTTCCCCAAAAAAATATTATAATTTTTTTTTTTTTTTTTTCAAAAAATAATTTTTTCCAAAAAATTATTATTTTTTATTTCAAAAATTAATTTTTTTCAAAAAAAATATTTTTTTTTAAATAATTTTTTCCCAAAAAACTATTATTATTTTTTTCCAAAAATTATTATTATTATTATTATTATTATTATTATTATTATTATTATTATTTCAAAAATAATTTTTTTCCAAAAAATTATTATTATTATTATTATTATTATTATTATTATTATTATTTTTTTCAAAAATTTTTTTTTTTTTTTTTATTTTTATTTTTTTTTTTTTTTTTTTTTTTTTTTTTTTTTCAAAAAATATTTTTTTTTTAATTATTCTTTTTTTTAATAATTTTTTTCCAAAAAATTATTTTTTTTAAATTCTAATTTAGTACTATTTCAGCTCTATTTTGATTCTAATTCAGTTCTAGTTCCGTTCCAGTTCAGTTGTAGTTTACAACCAGTTCAGTTCGGGTTCATTTCGAGTTTATTTCCCGTTCTGTTCTAGTTCAGTTCTCTCTCTCTCCCTTGCTGATCTTGACAATTAAGCAATATATTCTAATAAATTGAAATTTCAAAATCTTCTGATTTCATTAAAAAATTCAAATCTTTTTTTAATTATTAATTCTATTAAAAAGATTTTTAAATGTTTTCAGTTAAAAAAAATCAAATGTTTATAAAACAAATTAACAAAATCTATGAGATACAAAACGATCAAATGTACTTAAATGTCCCCTCCCTCTTTTTTGATTTTACACTTTGACAATATTTTGTTTTATTAAACAAAATTTGAATAAAATTATAATTTATAGAATTCATAAAAAATATGTCAATTTTCATTAAAAAGGGGGTTAAAAATGTTCCACTTAATACTGTTTACACAAGTGTTTTATTTCATTAAGAATTTTTTTTAATTCCATTAGATTTCATTTTTTATCCAAAAAAAGAAACAAAAAAAAAACGAAAAATTCTTTTTAATTTAATTCTCATTAAATTTCATTTATAAAAATTAATTTCACACAAAAAAAGAATAAATAAATAAATGAATGTTAAATACTTTGACTGGAAATTTGTGGTTGGAAACCTACTTTACAATGTTAAAATTACAACAACGATAACATTGTTAGTGTCATCATGAACTACGCTTACGGATCACGCAAAACGCCCTTATTATTATCTGTTCATAAATTTTGGTTATCTTCTGGTGTCTTTTTGATAAAAATTAAAAAATATGGAAAAAAATATTAATGATACAGTCAGTCAGTCAGAAAGACAGACAAACAGACATGAGACCTACATATGAATATAGATTTATTTAATTTTATGCATTTAATCAATCAATCAGTCAATTATTTAGTATGTATTATTAAGTGTTGAGTAGAAATTGTTTGATACTTAAAGCAGGGATGGATAAACTTATTCTCTTTCCGGGTTCAGGTTCAGTGAATTAAATTTCTCTTTTTACTTTAATTTTTTATTCTCTCTGTCTGCTCTTTTGGTTCTGCAATCCAAAATAATATTGCGAATTTCATTTGTTCTGCTTATCATACTATAGAAATCCAACAGAGGAGATTATAGAACGATATCTGAAACTACTTTGAAAAATTGAAAAACTCATAAAATTTATTCTGCTTAGTGTATTAAAAAAAAAAAAAACGAAACCGGAAACCGGTTAACCCGATTTTTGCATTTCAGATAACCGACCGGTTTTGAATAATTTCTATTTTCAAATAATTTGATATGACGGTGCTTTTCAGTCGCTCAACCGATTTTTAATGGAAGCCACTTTTAAGCTTTTTCACTAAAATATTCAGCTTTATTGCTGTATGCATTCTTTGACATAAAACCGTATTTGAAACCGGTTATTTTGAAAAGCACATTTTTCGAATAACTCAAAAACCGGTTTTCTGAAAATGTCGGTTTCTTGAATACACTTATTCTGCTTAAACGATTCTATAGCATCGATATACGGATAAACATTTGGAGGATATTTAAAACTCGTTATATTATGCAGGGATGGTAAAATTATATTCATTTTTTATATCTTCCAAACTCCAGTAACCAAGAGTGAAATTTATCCTTTTGTAAAACTGTACAATATCGGTTTAGTAGAATAAAAGTTATAGAACGATATCTGAAACTACTTTGAAAACTTAAAAAAAACATACTTTTTAAAGGTTTTTTTATAATTCGACATAAGAAAATACATTTGGGGGAATTGGAATTATTAGATTATCAAAATTTTAAATAGGAGTTGTGAACCCACATTTTAGAACTGCTCCACAAAAACGCTGATGCGTTTTTAATGTACATGAACTCTTACTCTTGAATAAGTTGAATTTCAACTGTTTTTCATTCAAAACTTGAATCAGTCTGTCAGAGATGTTTCTGAAATGAGGCTTAGCTTGACTCCTCTTAGCACCTTTATGAACCATATCAAGGACTATATTAAAATCAGATCTTGGGGGAGAAGTTCCTCCATATAAAACCTTTTTGAATTAGTGTATATCAAAACAACTATTGTCCAGATCAGATTCTATTTTTTTAAAGGAAAATAGTCCTGATAAAACACCTTTCTATATGCGGTGGAACAATCCCGGATATGTTGTAGGCCCAATATGATATATTGTGAGGCAATTAAATTTTCCATTCCTGATCTGGCTTCTCATACATGACAAATTATACTCATAGAAAATGCCTAGAGATGAAAACTGTTTTGTTTTCCTAAAGCGATTTCATGGTTTCGTCTGTCTGTCTATCCGTCTGACATCCATTTGACAAACAAACTAACACGATCATATTATGCCCAGACTTTTAATACAGTTTTTCTTCTATTCATGTATTTTTTCCCTCTCAATTTTTATCAGATTTCTTCTTATTCAATTATTAAGTTGGAAGAAAATAATGACAGACTGTGGTTTTTTTGGTTAAATGACAAAGAAGATCACAAAAATAAAATAATAAATAAATTGATAAATTAAAAAAAAAATGATCTTCATTTATGATCATCATCGTGTCATGCTCTTAAAACACTTTATTCTTTCTCTTCACCCACCTCCCCCTTCCTCCAACCCGTTTGTATGACATTTAACAGCTGTTTAAAATTATTAATTCTCTTTTACTTTTTTATCTCTTCAAGTTAATTTTTTTTGTTCATTTAATTTTGTTTTCATTGTTGTTGTTTCTTTTTGCGGTTGTGTAAACATTTTTTTTGCCAGACAGTTTGTCTGTCTGTCTGTCAAAAGAAAAACGATCTCAAAAAATTAGATAAAGAAAATTTTTCTTAAGATTCATTGTAGAATTTTTCTTATTCTTTTTTTATGGATCACAAAACAAACGGATTTTATTTTCATGAAAATTCTCCAAAAAAAAAAGCAAACAAAAGATCTCTAGAGAAATTGCATGGGATTAGAAAATTCCCACCAAATGTGATAACAGTTTTTTTCCGGGAGTTTATTTTTTGTAAGAGAATTTAAGTTAATTTGGTGATTTTCTAATTTTTCTTTATTTTTAATTTTGAAACTGTAAAAGGGGGAAGGTACGCCAAGTGATCAAGAGATCAGTTTGGTGATCTTCACATTAATTTCCTACAATTGAATTGTAGAAAATGAACTTTCTGAAGGAAATTTTTTACTAAGAAATTTGTGAGTTACGATCATAACAATGATAATGATCCTCAGAATTTCCTTTTTTTTAAATTATGATAATTAGATCACGTTTATAATTCTTTTATTTTTACACCCCCATTAAATGATTTATTTTAATAAAATTAAGGAAATATTTCCTAAACTAAACCTTTTCCCTAAAATAGTTTGATCTCAATTTCTTTGAGAGAGAAATTTTTCTCAAATTATTTAAAAGAAAAAATCGATCTCCATTCCTTTAAAAGTAATTTTGATTTCAAGATCGTAAATTTTCTTACAAAGAAAAATGATCGTTAATTATCGTAAATACAGAAATTAGAGATTTTCTTTTATTTAATTCTGTAAAGAGAAAATTTTTGTAAACTTTAAAACAAAAGAAAGAAATTTCAGTTAAAAAAATCAATTTTAACAAAAATTTTTTCTATAAAATTAACTTTTTATAATTATTTTTTTCTATAATTTTTTTTTTCTATAAACTTTATTAAAAATCAGTTGATTTTATAAAAATATAATTGATCGATCGTTTTTATAAAAAGAGAATTTATTGATTTTTTTATACAAATAACAATTTATCGATGAAAAAAAATCATGCGATGAAGTTATCGATAAATTTTCGAAAATTATTTTCTACATAAAAATTTTTATAACAAGAAAATTCTTGATCGTTTTCTTTAAAAAGTGAATTTCTTAATTTCTTCATAAAAAATTATTTATCGTTCATTTATTAGAAAAAGATAAACTTTGATCACATTACACTAAAAAGAAGTTATCGATTCCCCTTTTTTTAAGAGAATGTATCGATAATTTTTAATAAAAGAATGATTTCTTTTCATTTTCTTATTGATCGTTTTCTATAATAAAATATCATTTTCGTTATAAAATATATTTTATAGATCGTTTCTATAAAAGAAGTTATCGATATAATTTATTGATAATTTTTTTATAAAAAATTAAAATCGTTTATTGATTATTTTTCTATAGAAATAAAATGTAAGAAAATTTAGGTTTAAAAAGAATATTTATCGTAAAAAAAATCGTTTTATGCTGCGATAAAATATCAAATTATTAAAAATTTTTAACAAAAAATTATCGAATTGAAAATTTTAATTTTTCCATCTTAACGGAAATTTATCGTTATTATTCTTGTAAAATGAATTTTTTTGATAATTTTATTAAAACCGAAATTTAACGACAATTTTTTCTAAAGCGATTTGTTTTTAATTTTTTATTAAACGGAAATTTATCGATATAAATTTCTTCTAAAACAAAAAAATTTTCGAAAAAAAAAAGATATCGAAAATTTTATGGAAATCAAAAATTTTTTCTTGATAAAAAATTTATCGAAAATTTTTGCAAAAACAATAATTTATCGATATCTCCGGAATAAAATTTTATGATAAATTTTTTATAAAACAAAATTTCATAAGAAAAATTTTATCAAAGATTACACTGAAATATGGATTTTTTGGAATTTTTCTCTAAAAAGAAATCTTTTTTCTATTGACAATTTTCTCTCAAACTGAAATTTCTAAGAATATTTAATTTTTTTTAATAAAATCATGGATTTTTTTTTTCAAAAGTATATTTTAGACATTTTTAAGAGAAAAATATCGATAAATCTTTTTTTGAGAAAAAATTTTATATATTTTTTTGGCGTCAATTTCTACATATAGACATTTTTTCCTTTAAAGAAAATTTTCTTAAAAAAAATTCATGAAAAATTTTATTTAAAAAAAATTATAAAAAATTTTTCTTTAAAAAAATTATAAAAAAAATTTTCTTAAAAAAAATGAAAAAAAAAAAAATTCCCTAACAAAAATTTAAAATTTTTCCTAAAAGATTTTTTCAAAAATTTTCTCAAAAAAAAATAATATTTTTTTTTTCAAAATTTTTCTAAAAAAAAAAAAAAATAATAATTTTTTTCTACATAAAATTTGACATTTTTCTTAAAAAATTCTAAATTTTTCTCTAAAAAAAAATTTATCGATAAATTTCTCTAAAATAATATTTATCGAAAGAAAAATATTGTAAAAGAAGATTGATCAAGAATTTTCTTTAAAATCAAAAAATTATCGATAAATTAATGTAAAATAAAATTTAAAAATTCGCAAAAAATCGTATTTTTTAAGAAAAAATTATTAAAATTATTTTTTAACAGGAATATTGATAGATAATTTTCTTTTAACGAAAATTTCTCTATAACAAATAACGAAAATTTCTATATAACGATCTTGCCGGGAAAATATTTCCGTTATCGGAAGTGATTTCTCAATTTATTTTTATTTTCTTTTAAATTTATAACTAATTTACTCTTTTTTTTCTAATTTTTTTATTAACAGGATTCCTACGACGAAAACTTGACGAAGATATGGAGGCTGAACGTGATCTCGCCGAAGATGCCCAATGGAAAAAAATCCAACAAAAACACATTCACCCGTTGGGCCAACGAACATCTTAAGACTATCGATCGTTCAATTAATAATTTAGAGAGTGATCTCTCTGATGGTTTGCGTTTAATCGCATTAATTGAGGTCTTGTCACAAAAACGTATGCCAAAATATAATAAAAGACCAACATTCCGTTCACAAAAATTGGAAAATGTTTCTGTAGCATTGAAATTCCTCGAAGATGAGGGTATCAAAATTGTTAATATTGGTGAGTAGAAAATAACTTTTGAACGTTTTTTTTAATAGAAAATTTATTAGAGGAATTAATTTTTTTTTAACTGAGAAAAAAGGGGAGAGAATTTGTTAATTAATTTTTTTAAAGATTTATGAATTTAGATTAAATTTTTGTTTAAGGAAAATAAAACTGACTTTTACAAATTTGTCACAGTGAGTTTATTTCGGTGTAAAATGGAACACGTCTTGGATTTTGAAAATGATTTTTTTAATGAAGAAATTTCTGTTAAAGTTTTTTTTTTTAATTTAAAAATTCATTGATAAAAAATTTTGCCGTTTTTATTGCATAATTATATGTTAATATTGGTGAGTAGAAAATAACTTTTGAAACGTTTTTTTTAATAGAAAATTTATTAGAGGAATTAATTTTTTTTTAACTGAGAAAAAAGGGGAGAGAATTTGTTAATTAATTTTTTTAAAGATTTATGAATTTAGATTAAATTTTTGTTTAAGGAAAATAAAACTGACTTTTACAAATTTGTCACAGTGAGTTTATTTCGGTGTAAATGGAACACGTCTTGGATTTTGAAAATGATTTTTTTAATGAAGAAATTTCTGTTAAGTTTTTTTTTTTAATTTAAAATTCATTGATAAAAATTTTGCCGTTTTTATTGGCATAATTTTTGTTATTGTTATACCCTACACCACCATTGGTATTATGCGTTTGTGCTGATGTTTGTGACAAAGAGAAGAAACCGACTCAGAATCACTTTCTGAGTTGTTCTAACGTCCATCTGTCGGTCCGTCTGCCTGTTAAATATTATTTTTTGAAATTAGTCATATTCGGTCCCAAATTTCAGGTAGCTCCCCATCATGAGGTTTTATGATCATTAAAGTCTTAAATATATAAAGCAATTTCAATGAAATTTAGCATAAATAAGTATTATAATATTCTAAATCGTTGTGCCAAATTAAGCGAGATTCGGTCCAATACTTCTCATAGGTCATAAGCATAAAAACGCATAAATTTCAGCATAATTGAAGTTATCGTTATAATGTACTTAATCATAAATCAGAAAAGCAAATTATACGAGGGTCGTTCACATATTTCTCATAGCTTTCATTTACAACCAATTATGTGGGTGAAGGGTATCACATAGTTGGGCTCGACCGACCATAACATTTTTACTTATTTTTATTTAAATTATGAAATTCTTAGAATTTTTTTCTCAAACCCCCTTTAAATTTCTTGTCCAGGCCTTTTTTTCAATAAATCATGTTTAAAGTTTTTTTTTCTGGATTTAAAGTCTTTATTACGATAAACAAATTTTATTTTGTAGATATTCTTTATTCAAGGCTAAACTTTGAAATTTTGTACGTTAAATTGTGTTTTTTTGATTATTTTGTTTATTTCTGTTTATTTTTTAGTTTAGAAAGAATTTTGGGTCTTTTTTCCCGATATCAGACCCCCCAAACCCCCGCTTCCTCTTTCAAAGTAAAACCATCATAAATTGCATAATTCCAATTATGGGGGATGGTTAAAAATTAACGTATAAAATATTTGAACTTAAAGCTGTTTTCCAAGCGATCATGAGTTTTGTATTTGGAATATTAAAGTAAATTTTTTCATTTGACAGTTTTTTTTTTGTTTTCATAACAAAATTATGACATCATTTTTTTGTGATTTTAGAGGTTTCAAATAATTTTACTTTCATTTGAGTTTGACTTTTTGTGTGTTAAAAACACAAAACAAATTTCAATTTTATCGCTTTAATAAATTTAATTAATTTTTATTTGTTTAAAAAATTTTTTGTATTACAATTTCAGTTATTTTTTTTGTTTTGTTTTTTTATTATAAAAAAACACGTTTTTATTAACATGTTTAATTGCAATTAGTCATTTCACTTACAACTTTTTTTAAGGTGTATTTTTTTGTTCAATTGCATTTTTTGTCTTTTCAGATTATTTATTAACAATAATAATATTTTATTGAAATCTGTGAAATCATCAGTTTTTGTTTTATTTTTTTAATAAAAATTTTTTTATTGTCAATTTTGCACATAAAACAATTTTTATATTTTGTAATTCAACTCATAATTTTAATTTTAGTGATTTTCTCATACCAGTGACCTAAATATTTTTCAGAATTTGTGTTACTTTTTTTGTCATAAGAAATTCAACTTTACAACTTAAAAGTTCGTGTAATTTTACTAATGTTAATCGCAAAATTATTATAAATTAAATTTAAATTTCAAAAATTTTCATTCAAAACCAAAAAACTGATGGAAAGAGAATTTGAACATAAATAAAAATTTTTGAAAAAAAAAATTATTTTTTCAATTTTTTTAATAAAAAAAAAAAAAAAAATATCGAAAATTTTCCCTAAAACAAAGAATTATAGAAAATTTAAAACAAAAATTTATCAAAAATTTATCGAAAATTTTCACTGAAATAAATAAAAAAAAAATAAAAAATTTATCGAAAACGTTCCGTAAAACAAAAAATCTTCGGAAATTTTCACTAAAATAAAATGTTCTTTAAAAAAGTTATCTAAAAATTTTCCTTAAACAAAAATTAATGAAAATTTTCCTCAAAACAAAAATTTATTGAAAATTTTCTTCAAAATAAAAAAACTTCTCTTAAAACAAAAATATATCGAAAAATTTCTCCAAATCAAAAATGTATCGAACATTTTTTTAAACAAAAAAAATCATTCTAAAACGAGGATTTTTATTCTAAAATTAAGTCTAAAACCCGTATTTTATAATGTTCTTATATTCTTAAATTCTATTTTTATTCTAAAACTCTCGTTTTATTCTAAAACTCTCGTTTTATTCTAAAACTCTCGTTTTATTCTAAAACTCTCGTTTTATTCTAAAACTCTCGTTTTATTCTAAAACTCTCGTTTTATTCTAAAACTCTCGTTTTATTCTAAAACTCTCGTTTTATTCTAAAACTCTCGTTTTATTCTAAAACTCTCGTTTTATTCTAAAACTCTCGTTTTATTCTAAAACTCTCGTTTTATTCTAAAACTCTCGTTTTATTCTAAAACTCTCGTTTTATTCTAAAACTCTCGTTTTATTCTAAAACTCTCGTTTTATTCTAAAACTCTCGTTTTATTCTAAAACTCTCGTTTTATTCTAAAACTTTAGTTTTATTCTAAAACTTTAGTTTTATTCTAAAACTTTAGTTTTATTCTAAAACTTTAGTTTTATTCTAAAACTTTAGTTTTATTTCTAAAACTTTAGTTTTATTCTAAAACTTTAGTTTTATTCTAAAACTTTAGTTTTATTCTAAAACCTTAGTTTTATTCTAAAACTTTAGTTTTATTCTAAAACTTTAGTTTTATTCTAAAACTTAGTTTTATTCTAAAACTTTAGTTTTATTCTAAAACTTTAGTTTTATTCTAAAACTTTAGTTTTATTCTAAAACTTTAGTTTTATTCTAAAACTTTAGTTTTATTCTAAAACTTTAGTTTTATTCTAAAACTTTAGTTTTATTCTAAAACTTTAGTTTTATTCTAAAACTTAGTTTTATTCTAAAACTTTAGTTTTATTCTAAAACTTTAGTTTTATTCTAAAACTTTAGTTTTATTCTAAAACTTTAGTTTTATTCTAAAACTTTAGTTTTATTCTAAAACTTTAGTTTTATTCTAAAACTTTAGTTTTATTCTAAAACTTTAGATTTATTCTAAAACTTTAGTTTTATTCTAAAACTTTAGTTTTATTCTAAAACTTTAGTTTTATTCTAAAACTTTAGTTTTATTCTAAAACTTTAGTTTTATTCTAAAACTTTAGTTTATTTTAAAACTTTAGTTTTATTCTAAAACTTTAGTTTTATTCTAAAACTCTCGTTTTATTCTAAAACTCTCGTTTTATTCTAAAACTCTCGTTTTATTCTAAAACTCTCGTTTTATTCTAAAACTCTCGTTTTATTCTAAAACTCTCGTTTTATTCTAAAACTCTCGTTTTATTCTAAAATTCTCGTTTTATTCTAAAACTCTCGTTTTATTCTAAAACTCTCGTTTTATTCAAAAAACTCTTATTCTAAAACTCTCGTTTTATTCTAAAACTCTCGTTTTATTCTAAAACTCTCGTTTTATTCTAAAACTTTCGTTTTATTCTAAAACTCTCGTTTTATTCTAAAACTTTCGTTTTATTCTAAAACTCTCGTTTTATTCTAAAACTCTCGTTTTATTCTAAAACTCTAATTTTATTCCAAATCTTTAATTTAATTTTAATTTCAGTTTTTACTTTTAAACTTTAGTTTAAGAGTTAACGGTTTAGTGTGAAAATGGAATTTATGATTTTTTTCTGAAAATTAATTTACTTGTGTTTAACAATTAAATCAATAAAAAAAATTATTATCAATTTAACGATAAGAAATGAGTGTATTTTTAAACTTAAGAATATAATAAATGAAATATTTTTGTTAAGCACTGTAAGTGGCAACAAATGGGGTGTTTACAAATTGTTTACAAAGATTTATGATCTTGTAAATATTTAAATAAAAATATCGATAAGAAAGAAACATTTTTTCAAAAAGAATTTAAATTGTTAAAAAAAGAAAGTTAAAAATATTTTTTCATAAAATTAATTTTCGTTTATTTTTATGAAAAGTTTTTCATGAAATTTATGAATTATGACATATTTTGCTGTGCTAAAAGGAGAGTCTTTTTAATTGGAGTTAAAAATTCTTATTTATGCACTTAATTTAAAAAGATAAGCAAAAATGTTTTATTATCAAATTTGTTTAAAATTAAAAATGACGTTAATATTTCAGTAAAATTTTTGATTTTGCTGCATTTCAAAATGAAGTTTTTTGTCTTTTTTTTTTTTTTTTTAAATGAAATTTTATTTAAGAAAATTTAATGCCAGAAGATTTAAAAAAGTTGAAATTTGTTTATAACAGAATAAAACTAGAAAAAGAAAACAGGTTTATTTTTTATAAATAATTTTTAATTTTTAAAGTTTATCACGTGGTTTTTTATGATTTTTTTATTTTTTATTATCAAAAAAAAAAAAAAAAAAAAAAAAAAAAAAAAACATCAGCTATAAAATAAAAATTAATTAATAACAAATAAGAATGCTATAATCGGCTATGCCGAATCTTCAATACCCTCTACCACTAATGCGTGTCAAGTAAATATGTTATGTGTACATACACACTCACTAATACTGTTACAAACGTATATCATTTATAGAAGTTTTCTTGAATATAAAACAGGAACATTTAATGAGTCATAAAATAAGTATATATTTTTGACTATAACGTTTCTCTTACTGAACCGATTTGTATGATGATGTATGATAATGGTAATGAAGTACATGTAACTAAATGTTATGACAAAATTTCATTCTAATTTCTCGATTTATAATTGATAATTTACGAAAGTTCTTCGCTTGAACTTAGAGGTTGCCTCAGATATCGGTCTATATCTTTTAATTTACTGAAACGATTTTGCTGGTTTTAAATAGGTAATTTTTTTAGGACTATAGCAAATACTCAAGCTAAATTCTATTGAGTTGACCATTTATTGCGGATGTTAGCGTGCCAACAACAGACAGACGGACAGACATACATGCAAACAGACGGACAGATGAACATAGCAAAAACGACTCAGATTTTGATTTAATTTAAGAATATATATATACATTATGGGGGTCTAAGATGATTCCTTCTTAGCGTTACACACGAAATGACAAAGTTAATATACCCTCTTCCCCACTTGTGGTAGTGTAGGGTATAAAAACATTTTAGAAAAAACAACTTAAAAAATATGTTTCAAATGTTTCTTAATTTTTTCCATAAATAATTTTTAATGAATTTTTCTGTTTTAATATTTTATTAGTTCTTTGACATCAAAAAGGCTGGAAAATGAAAACTAATGAAAATTATATTAAAAAGAATATTTTAAATAATTATAGTTATAAATAACCATAATATAGTTAGACATAATTATAAAAAAAAAAATAATTATCAGTTAAATTTAAAAGCAAATTTTTAATAAAAATCTATGTATGTATGTAGTGATATTAAACGGGATGTTTGATGATCGCAATATACCCAAACGAAAGGCTATACAAAATTCCGATAGGGAAGCGGTACCCCATTCAAAGCAAATATTGAAAATCGAATATCTAAACAAGTTTTCAAACGATAATTCAAAAATTTTGGTCTCGATCCCTTTCTCAGGGATCTGGACAAAATGTAAGACGGAAAACATCAAGGAGAGAGATATCGCCCAAATAAATTAAATATTGATTATCGAATATCTAAAGAACTACAACAGCGAGAATTATCAAATTTGATCCCAATCACTTTCTCTAGAAACTTTTTACTATACAAAATGTAGGACGAATAGGGTCAGGGGGAGAAGTAGCCCCATTAAAAGGAAATATATTATCGAATCTTCAAATTTGTTCCCTTTTTTAATCCACATCATGATTTGTGAAATTTCTTTTGAGTTCTTGGATTGAGTGAATATTTGTCCTGCAAAGCGCACCGGGTAAAAGCTAATATTTTAATATTAGTCATTTCTTTTAAACAGAACCACACACTTTCATTCACTAATAATTATCATCAATTTAAAATTTTTAATTAAAAATTAACCGAAATTTGTTAAAAGTGGAAAAAATAATAATGAAATATTTAATCGTTAAATTATTGAACTGATTAAACCATGTTTTTCATAAATACATCATTTAAATTACACCATCTCGATATATATTATTTCCACCATTAACTTCCCACTTTTTGTAGGTTAAACTTTAAAAAATCTCCGTTATTTTATTTTAAATCTCAGATTTATTCTGACTTCACTAAGCTTTTATGCTTAAAATCATAAAAAAGTCTTATTCAAGTTTAAAACATGACTGATGACTAGACAAAACCATTTAACAAAAATTATAGTAAATAAATTAAGTATTTTTCTTTCTTTCTTTCATTTTATTATGATTTCTTTTTTTAACTACAATTTCTGTTATTTTCCCGGTGTTTGAACATAAATTAATAACAAAAAAGTAAAACCCGTCCAGGCAGTTGTTAACCACAATCTTTAAAAAAAAAATCGACTTTAATTATTTCTTTTAACGAAGCTAGACAGATGGACAGACAAACCAAACATATATTAAATGTTTAAAATGTTTGCTAAAACTGGCAAACAACATTTTAAATTTGTTTGTTTTAAAATACAAAAGAAAAATTAAAAATAATAAAAAGATAACAAGAGGTTAAACGCAGTTTAATTAAATTAAACCACCATT
>PYHX02000135.1:0-69503 GCA_004302925.2 Cochliomyia hominivorax | reverse complement strand
AGTCCACTCTCTTGCTAGTTCAGTTTAGTTCAATTGCTAGTTCTGTTCCAGTTTAGTTTTCCATTTCAGTTCTAGTTTTAGTTCTAGTTCAGTTTCTAGTTCAGTTCTGGTTCAGTTCTTGTTTAGTTCTAGTTCAGTTCTTTGTTCAGTTCTAGTTCAGTTCTTGTTTTAATTTTAGTTCAGTTCTAGTTCAGTTCTTGTTCAGTTCTAGTTCAGTTCTTGTTCAATTCTAGTTCAGTTCTTGTTCAGTTCTAGTGCAGTTCTAGTTCATTTTGAATTCAGTTCTAGTTCAGTTCTAGTTCAGTTCTAGTTTAGTTCTACTTCAGTTCTGGTTCAGTTCTTATTCAGTTCTTGTTCAGTTCTAGTTCAGTTCCAGTTCAGTTCTTGTTTCAGTTCTAGTTCAGTTCTAGTTCAGTTCTTGTTCAGTTCTAGTTCAGTTCTTGTTCAGTTCTTGTTTAGTTCTAGTTCAGTTCTAGTTTCAGTTCTAGTTCAGTTCTTGTTCATTCTTGTTCAGTTCTTGTTCAGTTCCAGTTCAGTTCTAGTTCTGTTCTAGTTCAGTTCTGGTTCAGTTCTAGTTCAGTTTCTTATTCAGTTCTTGTTCAGTTCTAGTTCAGTTCTTGTTCAGTTCTCGTTCAGTTCTTGTTCAGTTCTAGTTCAGTTCTAGTTCAGTTCTGGTTCAGTTCTAGTTCAGTTCTTATTCAGTTCTTGTTCAGTTCTAGTTCAGTTCTTGTTCAGTTCTCGTTCAGTTCTAGTTCAGTTTTTGTTCAGTTCTAGTTCAGTTCTTGTTAGTTTCTAGTTCAGTTCTTGTTCAGTTCTAGTTAAGTTCTAGTTCAGTTCTGGTTCAGTTCTAGTTCAGTTCTTATTCAGTTCTTGTTCAGTTTCTTGTTCAGTTCTAGTTAAGTTCTAGTTCAGCTTCTTATTCCAGTTCTTGTTCAGTTTCTAGTTCAGTTCTTGTTTCAGTTCTAGTTAAGTTCTAGTTCAGTTCTGGTTCAGTTCTAGTTCAGTTCTTTATTCAGTTCTTGTTCAGTTCTTGTTCAGTTCTAGTTTAGTTCTAGTTCAGTTCTTGTTCAGTTCTCGTTTCAGTTCTAGTTCAGTTCTTGTTCAGTTCTAGTTCAGTTCTTGTTAGTTCTAGTTCAGTTCTTGTTCAGTTCTAGTTAAGTTCTGGTTCAGTTCTAGTTCAGTTCTTATTCAGTTCTTGTTCAGTTCTTGTTCAGTTCTAGTTAAGTTCTAGTTCAGTTCTTATTCAGTTCTTGTTCAGTTCTAGTTCAGTTCCTTGTTCAGTTCTTGTTCAGTTCTAGTTAAGTTCTAGTTCAGTTCTTATTCAGTTCTAGTTCAGTTCTTATTCAGTTCTTGTTCAGTTCTTGTTCAGTTCTAGTTAAGTTCTAGTTCAGTTTCTAGTTCAGTTCTTGTTAGTTCTAGTTCAGTTCTTGTTCAGTTCTAGTTAAGTTCTAGTTCAGTTCTATTCAGTTCTTGTTCAGTTCTAGTTCAGTTCTTGTTCAGTTCTCGTTCAGTTCTAGTTCAGTTCTTGTTCAGTTCTAGTTCAGTTCTTGTTAAGTTCTAGTTCAGTTCTTGTTCAGTCTAGTTAAGTTCTAGTTCAGTTCTTGTTAGTTCTAGTTCAGTTTCTGTTCAGTTCTAGTTAAGTTCTATTCTTGTTCAATTCATTCTAGTTCAGTTCTAGTTTAGTTCTACTTCAGTTCTGGTTCAGTTCTAGTTCAGTTCTTATTCAGTTCTTGTTCAGTTCTAGTTCAGTTCCAGTTCAGTTCTTGTTCAGTTCTAGTTCATTCTAGTTCAGTTCTTGTTCAGTTCTAGTTAGTTCTTGTTCAGTTCTTGTTTAGTTCTAGTTCAGTTCTAGTTCAGTTTAGTTCAGTTCTTGTTCAGTTCTTGTTCAGTTCCAGTTCAGTTCTAGTTCAGTTCTAGTTCAGTTCTGGTTCAGTTCTAGTTTCAGTTCTTATTCAGTTCTTGTTCAGTTCTAGTTCAGTTTCTTGTTCAGTTCTCGTTCAGTTCTTGTCAGTTCTAGTTCAGTTCTAGTTCAGTTCTGGTTCAGTTCTAGTTCAGTTCTTATTCAGTTCTTGTTCAGTCTAGTTCAGTTCTTGTTCAGTTCTCGTTCAGTTCTAGTTCAGTTCTTGTTCAGTTCTAGTTCAGTTCTTGTTAGTTCTAGTTCAGTTCTTGTTCAGTTCTAGTTAAGTTCTAGTTCTTGTTCAATTCAGTTCTAGTTCAGTTCTGGTTCAGTTCTAGTTCAGTTCTGGTTGAGTTCTAGTCAGTTCTTGTTCAATTCTAGTTCAGTTCTAGTTCAGTTCTAGTTTCAGTTCTGGTTCAGTTCTAGTTCAGTTCTTGTTCAATTCTAGTTTAGTTCTTGTTCAGTTCTAGTTCAGTTCTTCTTCAGTTCTTGTTCAATTCTAGTTCAGTTCTAGTTCAGTTCTAATTCAGTTCTGGTCCACATTTTACATATTATAGCTCACAATAAAGTCCATACTATAGTATTATAATTCTGGTCCACATTATAGTCCAGACCAAAATACAGTTTGAACTATAGTCCAGGTTATCAATCTATAACTCTCACAATATTTAAAACCACAGCTCAAATTATAGTCAAAACTTATGCCCAAATTATAGTAAAAACTATTGGCCATACTATATTTCATGCTGTACTCCGGGCTCAACTATTGTCAAGTCTATGGGTTGGTGTGTTATAGTTATAGCTTTTGACTTACCATAGTCCAATCTGTGATTTAGTGTAATGTTTAGATTATTGACTTATTAACTGTCTTGACTATAGTATTTTTATTTGTCTGTAATATTGCTGAGATTATAGTATAGTAAAGTCTAGAGTCCTGATTATAGTCTATTAAGTTATCTAAATTATAGTATGATTTGTTGAGTCGACTGTAGTGTAAATTGTTATTTACACTACAAATCAGTCTGTTCCTTAGGAAATGGACTAGTTTGTTGTCTGGATTACATTTTAGTTGGCTGGTTAGATTATAGTTCAGTTTGTTAACTATGGTATAGTCTTTTGTGTATAAGTTTGATGTCTAAACTATTTTCTTTTATAGATTTATTGTCTCGATTTTATTGTTTATTTTATAGTCTACTTTAGTTTGTTGTTTAGATTATAGCCTAGATTGCTATCTAGACTATCGTGTAGTGCGTTGCGTACAAGTTTTTTTGTGTAGACTATTTTCTTTCTGTATCTGGATTCTGTAGTTTAAAGTAGTTCGTTTTTGCATAGATTATAGTCTAAACTGTTTTTCAAGTCTGTTGTTTTAACTATAGTTTAGTTTATAGTCTAGATCTAGTTAATTTATTAGCTAGTGTAAACCATTGTATTACGCAATAGTCTGTTTTTATTTAATCCCCACAACTTACAAGCGAACTAAAATAAGAACATACAAAACAATTCTTACATTTTGAAGTTTATCTTGTGAACGAACATTAACGCACTTTGCTCTCTCGCAGCTTGAAGCTTGTACCACACCTAGTTGCAAATAGAATTGTTGTTGTTGTATGTATTTTAATACCAATAGAAAAGAATTTTTATAGTTTAAAGTTTTTTTTTTTGGAGAGTTATATACATTTTCATTATATGTTGAGATATTGAGAATCGCGAGTAGAAAAAATTAGGCCAAGGCAATCTTCCAAAATGGACATTTTAATTAAATCAATGGGAAAATATTTATTTAGTAGAATTTTTATCGGTTTAATATTTTAACTATAAATAAATATATATATATATGTATATGTATATTTGATGTATGTTTGTATTGTTTTCCATTCAACACATGTCAGAAAATCATGTTATTGGATAAATTTCTATTGACGGAAAATTAGGAGAGGTTGGAGATTTATAAAATGATTTATATAATGATTGATAAAAACCTAAAATCAGTGACAGAATAACAAAAATATAATATAATTTTAGAATTTTATTTAAATGTTTTTTATTATTCCATAATAAGATTAAACTATTTCTAGAGGATTATTTAGGTGTCATATTAGAATTATAGCAATAAATGTAAAACGTCAGATTATGTTTTGAAAATAATGTCAATAGGCCAAATTTTAATTTTTATACCCTCCACACTACCACAAGTGGTGAAGAGGTTATATTAACTTGGTCATACTGTTTGTAGCGTTAACAAGGAATCATCTCAGACCCCATAATGAATGTATATTCTTGCAATAATTTTGCAATTTATATGTGTACTCACATCCACAATAAATGACAGAGCTCAATGAAATTTGATCTTAGTATTAATTATAGTCCTGAGAAGTCTCCTATTCAAAACCAGCGAAATTGGTTTGGTATATTAAAGATATAGAAGGATAACTGAGGCTTCCTCTAAGTTCAAGTGAACGAAATTTTGTATACGATTGTGTACTGCATGTGAGAGTGTGTATATACAAAGCATAATGCATTTACTTCACACGCATTTGTGGTGTAGGGTATTGAAGATTCGGCAGCAGCCGAATATAGCATTCTCACTTGCTTTTTTTTCTCACATTTTAATCTTTTTTTTTCAGAAAAAGCAATTAATCATACATTCTTTTGGCTACTTCATGCAAATTAATTTGCTTTATCTTTCTATTCAAATCGATAATTAATCTAGTCAGATTTTTTTCTCCCTCTCTCTCTCTCTCTCTCTCATGCACCTGCTTTTTTTCCAGTTTCAGAACAAAATACATTAAATTTAAAAATAATTAATCTCTTTTTCAAATGTCTAATTTTTGCAATTCAAACATTTATTAAATTTATTTTAATGAACTGCCAACTGATTCGAACAGCCCCCACAAATTTTGAATAGAATTCGAATGAGACCAAAAACAACAAGTTAAACAAATAAAAAATATTGTCATATTAAAGTGTGAAATTATTGCAAAAAAAATGAATGAATGAGATCTGCGAAAAAAAAACAAGATTAATAACAAATAGGTCTCTTGATACCATTTAAATTATACGTGATATGCGAGATGGTCGGAGTATAAAAATATAGTAAGTGTCAATTAACAATCACTAAATATGTGTTTAATTTAAATACTTGAAAAATTACAAAAAAAAATGTGATAATAAAAGTAAAAATACGAGGGTTAATAAAAAAGTTTTAAACTCCAAACAATGTTGTTTTAACGCTTTACAAATTTGAATAAGCGATCAGTTATGAGCCAAACTATATAAAACAAGTAAGAATGCTATATTCGGCTTTGCCGAATCTTAAATACCCTCCACCACAAATTCGTGTAAAGTTGATAAATTAGGTTCCATAGGCACACATATACTCACAAATGTATATAACACAGAAATACTTAATTAGTCATAAAATTAGTTACAATTTAGGCTATAAAATTTTTCTACTGAACTGCCTTTTTTCTACCAAATTTCATAGAGCTCTGTTAATTTTTGTGGATGTGAACAGACAAAGAGATTGACGAAAATCGACTGAGGTTTTGACTTGATGCAAGAATATATAAATTATAGGGGTCTGAAATAATTCATTCTTAGCGTTACACACAGAATGACAAAACTATTTTCAGGGAAAGGGTCTTATATGGGAGCTACAGCAAAATTTGGACCAAGATTGTTCATATTTATAATATATTTTGATTATAGTTAGAAAATCATTGTGCTAAATTTTAATGGAATTGATCTTTATTTAAATGTTTTATAAACTCTAATCCGTTTTCCGGGAAATCCCGTTATAAGCGAGATATAGAAAAATTTGGACCGATATAGGGCAAATTAATATAATATCTTCAGAACAGTTAGCAAAATAATTGTGTCGACTTTCAATAGAATTGGTCTTTATTTACTCGGGAAGGGGCGTTATAATGGAGCTATATCAAAATATGGACCCATGTTAATAAAATTTATAACATATATTTAAAATAGCTAGAAAATTAACTCTGTCAAATTTCAATAGAATTGGTTCAAATCTAAAAGTGTTATAAGCTGTAAATCATATTGCGGGAAGGGACCTTATATAGGAGCTATATCAAAATATGGACCAATGTTAATAAAATTTATAACATATATTAAGAATGGTTAAAAAATTAGTTGTGACAAATTTTAGTAAATTATCTTAAAAATTGCGGCCCATATGACATAAAGAGTTTGGGGTGTATCAAAATTTTTCATATTATAGCCTATAACTTTTTTCCAGTTAATCGGATTTTGATAATTTTTTGCACGATGATGAAGCACGTGCAATTGTATGCTAAAATTAATTTTTTGTTTAAGTCCAATTACATTTTTAGAAGAAATTATAAAAGTTAATTTTCGAAATTTTGAGGTTGTTTCAGATATCGGTCTATAACTTCCTTGCTTATAAATCGATATAGCTGGTTTTAAATAGCAAACTGCTTAGGATAATAACAAACAATGTGGCCAAGTTTTATTGAATTCGATCAATTATTCTAGGCGTGAGAATGTTTCCAACAGACAGACGGACATGGCTAAATCGACTCAGTTTTTGATTATATGCAATAATATATATACATTGTTGGGTCTGAGATGATTCCTTCTTGGCGTTACATACAGAATGACAAACTTAATATACCCTCACCACTTGTGGTGGTGGAGGGTATAAAATGTCCACACAAAATACTGTACTGTAGTCTAGATAACATAATGGAACAGAATATAGTCTAAATTCTGAATTGAATTTTAGTCCTTCAGTAGATTTCTGTCATACCATATGTATGCAGTATGTCTTGCTCCACTCCAAACTATAAACCAGTCTTTATAATACCCAAAAAATGTTTTAGATCTTTGGAATGTGGACACATAATTGGAGATTGTAGAAGTCAGGTTGCAAAAAAAAAATGCACTGAAAGCTTGAATTGTATATTCTGGTTCGAGAACGGGAAGATGGAAATTGGACAAATTTCTGGTATTTAGGAAAGCATTATACTAATTAACATTTAATGATTCAGCTGAATCAGGATGGCCCTGAAAGGGTTTCGTAAGAGTCAATAAAAAAGGTAAGTACATACAAACATCTCGCTGGAGGAGTTAAATATTCTCGTAGACAAATTGGTTGAGAAAGCGTTTGAACATGAGCCCAAGATATGCGGAGATTAAATGCTTGGAAGAACATTTCATATAAAAAGATGGGAACAAAATTAGATTGGGATAAGCTTGAACGCTGCAACTCAGGATAAGTTTGTACATTTTACAGATGCGATAAAAAAGGCATTTAGGACGTTGCCATGCCGACAGGGATTCGATCGGATAATAGGAAATCAAATTACAGATAAAACTCGTAAATAGCAACACTTCGAAGTGTTCCAATGTTTTGAAGCAAAAAGGCTATCGCAAAGAATATTAACGATATCAAACACTTCCATACAACCCAAAATGGTCTTACAAAATGTTAACCAGGCATTCAAAGGTCAGATGTCGAACTTTTGGCAATGATATTTAACAGTTTTGGGAGGACGTGTCCATTGATTGGTAACCTGCTTCAGGTGCAGTAAAATTTTCTAAAATAAATAAATTCTGACAGATTTTTCGCTACTTTCTGGTCAACAACTTTATCGAGGAAATATTGAAGAGAAATTTAAGACCCAAAATCAGTCAAAATTTCCCCAAAAAAATCTTGGTATGATGTGAAATATACAGTTGCGGCCAAAAAAACCAATCATTTGTTACATCGGGATCAATAGGAACATAAATATACATCAAGGAATGTTTGCAAAAAATGCTGTTTCCAGTTGTAAGACTTTATAAGGTGTCTATCTATACTATGAAGTGGTATTTGTGCCATGAGAGGCAAATCCCCTAAACTGACCGAAGCTTAGGCCAGTGGAGAGATATTGAGCTCTAGTTAAAAGAGAATTGAAGAACAAACAAGTAAGAAAGCTAAATTCGACCATGTCGAATCTTTAATATACTCCACCTCACAAATGCCATATATGTTTTGAACATATACACTTACACGCACAGTTTTTCTTAAATACAACACAGGAACACTAAAATTAGTTATATTTTTAATTATAACTTTTTTTCCACAGAACCGATTTTAATAATTTTTGAAATGATCATGAAGTACATATGACTTTATATTATGCCAAATCTAATTCTAATTTCTCCATTTCTAAATGACAGTCCTTTAATATATTGAACCAATTTTAATAATTTTAAAAAATTTTAGGACTTTAACAAATACGCTTTGTCAATTATTGTGGATGTGACGACTGATAGACATACATGCAGACAGACGGAAAGACATGCGGGAAAACTATGGATAGACAGTCATAGCTTAATCGACTCAGATTTTGATTTAATGCAAGAATATATATACATTACGTGGTTTGAGATGCTTCCTTCTCAGCATTACACACGGAAAGACAAAGTTATGGTGGTGAAGGGTATAAAAAGGTTTCACAAAAATATTCATTATATTGTTATATAGTCTATAGTAAAGCCTTGACTATTAAATTATCTATAGACTATTTTACAAAATCGTAGACTATAAAACCTCTTTAAAATATCTGTTGACATTTATATATCTTACTTTTACTTTTGATACACCCCTCTCTTTCACTTCGCTTCATCCACAACCATTTGTTTCGTGGAGTTATGAATTGAATGAAAAAAATTTGCTCCAAAAAAAAGAGATAAAAAAAAAACTACCAAATCATTTCTATTATTTCTGATTTTTTTAGATATAAATTTTATATCTCTACTTAATTGGTGGGGCTGCAAGAAAATGGGTGTGTTATAGTCATAGACGCAAAAAATAAAAAAAAAAATGTTAATTGCCAACATTAATTTCAAACCTCTGAACAGATCTATAAACTAAAATTTGTTTGTAGCAACAAACATTTAAACTACTGACTGCATGAACTAAAATAGTAAAATGAAATAAATAAAAATGAAATAAAAATTAATTTATCCGAAACGAAAATAAACATAATGTAATTAATTTTAATTAGTATGTTATTAAACATAATGTGGTTACATTAATAATAGTATTGATATTATTATTATTATTTATATTATTTGTTTTCGAAATAGAGTGAAATATCTTAAAGGAAACAAAAGACGACACGAAATGAAATAATAAAATATTAAAAAGATTTATAGAGTTTATTCATTCACATTAATGCTGTAGCAGCAGTTTAATATATTTTATCTTTCTCTGTAATTTGCTTTTATTAGCAATAAATTCTGGTTTCAAATTAGTTTTTTGCCCCAAAATTAACATTCAATTCAATACGATAATAACAATAATTATAATTATTGTGTCTGCAAACTATAATAATAAAGAATTTAGTCGGAAATTATTGATTATAAGAAATATGGATTTGCAATAAATTAAGTTTATAGTTAAGAAAGAAAAAAGCTATTTTAAGGAGAAAACTTAATGCTGTGATTGAATGAAACATATAGTTTAGACTATAGACTGGACTAAAGTTTAGGCTATAGACTGGACTATAGCTTACGCTATAGATTGGACTATAGCTTACGCTATAGACTGGATTATAGCTTTAGGCTATAGATTGGACTCTAGTTTAGGCTATAGACTAGACTCCAGTTTAGACTATAGACTTGACTATAGTTTAGACTATAGACTCGACTATAGTTTAGACTATAGACTCGACTATAGTTTAGACTATAGACTCGACTATAGTTTAGACTATAGACTCGACTATAGTTTAGACTATAGACTCGACTATAGTTTAGACTATAGACTCGACTATAGTTTAGACTATAGAATCGACTATAGTGTAGACTATAGAATCGACTATAGTGTAGAATATAGCCTAGAAAGAAGTGTGTACTAGAAGTTAAATTGTGGAATATTGTCTGGGCTATTGAGTGGACTATTAGACTTTCAAAATGCTCTGTCCTCGTTTGGAGTAGTTAAGATCAGGTCTTTTTCAAATTCTAAATTATATTATAGTTTGTAGTTTAGATTTTTGTTTAAATTCTAGTTCAGATTCTTATTCAGACTCTAGTTCAGATTCCGGTTTAGATTCTTATTCAGACTCTAGTTCAAATTCCAGTTTAGATTCTAATTCTAGTTCAGATTCCAGTTCAAATTTCAGTTAAAATTCCAGTTCAGATTCCAGTTCAAATTTCAGTTCTAATTCTAATTCAGATTCTAGTTTACATTCTAGTTCAGATTCCAGTTCAAGTTCAGATTCTATTTAAGATTATATTTCAGATTCTAGTTCAGATCTTAATTTAGATTTTATGTCCGATAGTAGTTCAGATTCTAGTTAAAACTCTTAAACAGATACTAGTTAAGATCTCGTTCAGATTTCAGTTAGGATTCTAGATCAGATTCTAATTCAGATCATAGTTATGTTTCTAGTTCCGATTATCATCCAGATTATGTTTGAGATTCTTGTTAAGATTTTAATTCATATTCTCATTCAGATTGAAGACAGATTCTAGTTCAGATTCTGATTCAGATCCTATTCCATATAATTTTATTTCTGACTCTAGTTCAGATTCTAGTTTAAAATCTAGTTCTGGTTCTCATTAAATTTCTTGTTATGATTCTAGTTCAGTTCGAGATTTAGTGTTACTCTACTGTTAATTCAGTCTAGATGTCGTCAAGGTTAGAGTTTACACTTACGTCTAAGCTTCCTAATAAATTTAAAATACCAAAAAATCTACGAATTCTATTTTTAGTTCAAACCAAATTAACACTTTTTTAATTTAGATGAAAAAAGAAATATACTTCCTAAAACCTTTTATGTTTTGTCTTAAGTTGTTCACCATTTTTGTAGTTATCGCTTCAAAATCCTTGATCTTATAACCAAAAACTTTTGCAGAAAATCTGATATAAAGTTGTTTTGTTTGTGGTAGAAAAAAAATTCAATTGACATAAAACATGGACAACAGATAATTAAATCGAGCAAATTAAATTTTCATTATCTGAGACCAAATAAGGTGTAATTTCCATTCCATAAATCAGTTGTTGTAAACCGATACAAAAAAAACATATAAATTGTTAAATAAGTCATTTCTTGTATTTTACACACAAAAGGTAGCAAATGGTTCGTGCAATTGTTTAAATTATTTTAAATTACAGTTTTAGACAGGTTTAACTAAAAAACAAGTAAGAATGCTATATTCGGGTATGCCGAATCTTCAATACCCTCCAAAATTAGTTATAATTTTGGTTATAACTTTTTTTCAACTGAACTGGCTCTTTTCTACTAAATCAGATTTCATTGAGCTCTGTAAATTTTTGTGGATGTGAGCAGACCGAGAGAGATTGACGAAAATCGACTGAGATTTTGATTTGATGCAAGAATATATACATTATGGGGTCTAAGATAATTCATTCTTAGCGTTACACACAGAATGACAAAGTTAATATTCTCACTCTACCACTTGTATTGTGGAGCAAACAAAAATATGCTTGTTATAAGCTCAAAACTGTTTTCCGGGAATGGGTCTTATATGAGAGCTACAGCAAAATTTGGACCAAGATTGTTCATATTTATAATATATTTTAATTACAGTTAGAAAAGTCATTGTGCTAAATTTTAATGGAATTGATATTTTTTTAGATGTTTTATAAACTCAAACCCGATTTCGGGGAAATCCCATTATAAGGGAGCAATAGGAAAATTTGGACCGATATAGGGCAAATTAATATAATATCTTCAGAACAGTTAGCAAAATAATTGTGTCGAATTTCAATAGAATTGTTCCTTATTTAATCGTTTTATAAGCTGAAAACTGTGAGGAGCCTGATATGGGAGCCACATCAAAATATGGACCGAGATTGTTCTAATTAAAAAATATATATTAAAAATAGTTAAAAAATTCATTGTACCGAGTTACCATGAAATTAGTCTTTATTTGATAGTTTTATAAGCTCAAACCAGTTTTCCGGGAAGGGGCGTTATATTGGCGCTATATCAAAATATGGATCCATGTTAATACAATTTATAATATATATTTAAAATATTTAAAAATTGATTGTGCCAAATTTCAAAAGAATTGGTTCAAATTTCAAAGTTTTATAAGCTATAAATCATATTCGGGAAGGGTCCTTATATGGGAGCTGGGTCAATTAATGATCCCAGAATAATATGACTTCTTTGGATTAATTATTGTATCAAAATAACTATATGTGAAAAATTTCAGTAAATTATCTTAAAAATTGCGGCCCCTATGACACAAAGAGTTTGGGGTGTATCAAAATTTTGCATATTATAGCCTATAACTTTTTTCCGGTTAATCAGATTTTGATAATTTTTTGCACGATATTTAAGTCCAATTACATTTTTAGAAGAAATTATAAGAGTTCATTTTCGAAATTTTGAGGTTGTTGCAGATATCGGTCTATAACTTCCTTGCTTATAAACCGATATAGCTGGTTTTAAAAAACAAAGTGCTTATGACAATAGCAAACGATGTGGCCAAGTTTCATTAAATTCGGACAATTATTCTAGGCGTGAGAATGTTTCCAACAGACGGACATAGCTAAATCGACTCAGTTTTTGATTTGATGCAATAATATATATATACATTGTTGGGTCTGAGATGATTCCTTCTTGGCGTTACATACAGAATGACAAACTTAATATACCCTCACCACTTGTGGTGGTGGAGGGTATAAAAACAGAAAAAGAGTTAAATAAAAATAATTCGAAAACAATTTTCAAAATTTAATGGTTAAATAAATTGAGGTGTAACACGCCTCAATTTCAATAAGAGCTTTTAATGGGATTTTAATAATACGAAAGGGAGGTCCAATTAAAGGAATTATTAAACTTAAGTTTAATATTTAATAATCATTCTATTAAAAACTTATTCAAGAGCTGTTTTTATACCCTTCACTAGCACAAGTGGTAAAGAGGGTATATTAATTTTGTCATTCCGTATGTAACGCTAAGAAGGAATCATCTCAGAGCCCATAATGTATATTCTTTTAACAAATCAAAATCTAAGTCCATTTAGCAGTATTCGTCTGCCTGTTTTGGCACGACCAAATCTACAACAATTGACACAGCTTAATCAAATTTGGCCTGAGTGTATGATATTCTATTTGAAACCAGCCATTCGGTTCAGTATATTAAAAGATATAGACCGATAAATGAGGCAAGCTCTCAGTTCAAGAGAAGAACTTTCGTAATTAATTATAATAAAATTTTGCCATAACATAAAGTTGTATGTACTTCATTACCATTCCAAAACCTATAAAAATCGATTCAGTAAAAAAGTCAGTAATAGAAAAATTTATAACTGATTTTAGGACACACTAGCTAAGACTCATTGCGCTGGCCGCCCTTATAAAGTGGGTGGTCCTATCCGTCCTACATTTTGGTCAGTAAAAAATATTCATGAGAAAGTAATTAGTAATTGTATGGTAATACCTCTTCCCTTGATCCTACTCATTCTATATTTTGATCAGTAAAAGAAATTATTGAGAAATTGACGGGGGTCGTATTTGAGGTGAGAATTTTATCCATCGTTCTTTGATAAAGTGGTTGGGATTTAATTTGAAATCTCGCTGTCATAGTTATTAAAATATTCGACGATCGAAATCTGCCTGGTATGGGGGCAACCTCTTCCTCTGATCCTATCCGTCTTACATTTTGCCTTGTAAAAATTCCTTGAAAAAATATTAGAGTACTAAATTTTAAAATTCTTGCTGTTATAGTTCTCTAAATTTACGACGATCAATATTTGCCTTGTATGAGGGCTGCCTCTTTCCCTGATCCTATCCCGTCTCACAAAAGTACTTTGAAAAAATTATTGGAACCAAATTTGATTCTGTTTGATATTATAGTTCGGATTCAGGTTTAGATTCCAGTCCAGATAGAAGTTATTAATATCTATAAAATATATGTTTATATGTATGAGTTTTATATTATAGTTTCAGAGATATTCAAGTCGAAATAAACCCATATTTTGCGTTATTTTTTTAAAATAGCGGACTTACTAAAAATCCAACAATTTTTTAAAATAAATAATAAAAAAAAAAAAAATAAAAAAAATATTGGCGCCATAACTATATAAATCTGTATCTGTTAAAAAGTTATATCAAAATTTGGTACTTGAAAAAATTTATGTTTTTTTTGGGAATTTTCACAAAAAGGTGGCAACATTTATTCATCAACCAGCTTTTGTTCTCCGCTATATAATTTGGGTTTATTGTTTTATAAAGACATGAGTCTTTAGTGAGTGTAAACTAAGTTCCAATGTCATTGGGGCAGAGAAATACTCACACTTTTGAAAAAAAAAATTTAATTCTTAAATCGCAAAGTTGGAATCATATTTATATTTATCCTTAATGTTTAACTACATCTATTTAGTAAACATACAAAAAATATTTTCTGCCGGACGGCCATTGTAATGACAAAGCGATCATTTGAGTAAAAAAAGTCAATTTTTAAAAATTTTTCCAGATCAACTCAAAAACGGTTCTAACGGTACAAAAGTTACAAAATTATTTCCAAGCAAGTAAGAATGCTATATTCGGTTATGCCGAATCTTCAATACCCTACACCACAAATTCGTATGAACTTAACACGATAGGTTCCATACCGTGATCAACATCGTTCCCAGTGAAAGTGATTTTTAAAGTATTAAAATCAAAATTTCAAAAGAAAACAAAAATTTTTTTATATTTATTTAAAAAGAGTTCAGGAAAAAATGACAGTGGACATAGTTTTCTTTGAATATGGGAGTTTGTAATAGAGTTTACACTGTGCATCGTAGCAAGTGGATAATTTTCACTTCACCTTTTTGTAATTTTGCTGGTTCAAAATAAATTTTTTAATTTAACACAGAAACATTTAATGAGTCATCAAATTAGTTATATTTTTTATACTGAACCGATTTTTATAACTGGATTAGTAATGAAGATCACTTAACTTAATATTATAACAAGATTTCATTCAAATTTAACGACTTTTAATAGACAATATGACGGAAGTCCATTGCTTGAGCTAAGAGGTTGCATCAGATATTGGTCTATATCCTTTAATATACTGAAACGACTTTACTGGTTTTAAATAAAAAACTTCTCAGGTCTGTAAAGAATAATTAGGTGAAATTTTATTGAGTTCTGTTATTTTTTGTGGATGTGAGCAGGCGAAAAATAGGCAGGCGGACAGACGGACAGACGGACATAAAGACAGGCCGACAGACGGACATAGCTAAATCAATTCATATTTTGATTTGATGCAAGAATATATATATACATAATGGGGTCTGAGATGATTCCTTCTTAGCGTTACATGCGGAATGACAAAGTTAATATACCCTCTTTAACACTTGTGGTGGTGCAGGGTATAAAAAAAAACGATTTGGAATCACACTATATCGCTAGTCTCTACTTATTCGATTCTAAAATATGACTAAAATTTGATCAAAAATCTTCCACTTCTATTTTTATTTGATCAAATGTGTCCCTGAAATAAAAACTCTAAATATGATTTTCCAACTAAAAAAAAATTCTCTAAATAAATTTGTCCACTTTTATCTCTTAACAACCATTTTGTCCATTTTGGCCAATATTTTTTTTCATTAGTTTTTAATCATTATTTTTTTTCTCTAAAAAAAGTTTTAAAAACCAGTAAATTTTATTTTTAAGTGTTTTTTAGTTGATTACTAAATATAGTCAAGTTAAGGTTAATAATCATTTATTTATGATTGATTTTTTTCGCTTAAAAATTTAGTCTAGTTTTTTTTTCTAGAGCCATAGAGCAGCTGATTGAAGTTGGCTAATAATGCTAATGGTGTGTTGGCCATCAGTCAAATATTATAGGAATTATAACATAAATTAATTCTGAAAAATAAAAAGATTATAACGGATTTTATATAGAAGAATAATTTGCAGAATAACAAAATGTAACCAAATTCAAATGTAAAGAATTTCTATATTTAATTCTAAATTCACTTCTAAATCAAGTTCTAATTCAGATTTTAGTTAAAGTGTTAGATCTAATTAAAATTTCGTCATAAGTTCATGTTTTACATAAGACTTTAGTATCAGATTCCAGTTTGGACTTTAGATGAGATTTTTTTCAATATTCTTCTTCATCAGATTGAGGATTGATTTTGATTCATTCAGATTTAGATTCTAGTTCATAGTCTACTTCTTATTCAGATTTTAGTTTAAATTCAGCTTGCAGTTCAGATATTAGTTCAAAATCTGGTACAGATACTACATCAGATTCTAGTTAAAGTTAAAGTTCATGTATTAGTTGAGACAGTGTTTTAGATTCTAATTAGTCAGTTCTAGTTTAATTATGCATCAGTAGTAGTTTATTTACGATTCACTTTCATTTCAGTTCTAGCTCAGGTTCCAATGCAGATTCCGGCTTAGATTTTGGTTAAAAGTTAAGTCTAGATTCTGAGTTAGATTTAAGTTCATATTCCAGTTCAGATTTTAGTTAAGATTCCAGTTCAAATCTAGTTCAGTTCAACTTCAGATTCTAAATCATAATATAATTCAATAATAATTTACTTCTCATTTCACTTTTTAGTTCAGATTGTAGTTCATATTCAGACTCATAGTTCATAACTTTAGATTCTAATTCAGATCAAAGGTTAGATTTTAGTGCAGATTTTGAAACAGATCTGTTTTAACTTCAATCTCTAGTTTAGATTATAATTTATATTCTTGAATATATTTTAGTTCTGATTCTACACCGAATCTGGTTTAGAATTTAGTTTAGACTCTAGATCAGATCCTAGTTCATTTTCTAGTCTTGATCCTATTCCATATCCTTGTTCCAATTTTGATTCGAGTTAAGATTCTAGTTTAAAATTTTGTTTTGATTCTAGTCCAGATAATAGATCAAATTCTAATTTTTTCTAGATTAGTTCTAGTTCAATTTTAGTTCAGTTCTAGTTCAGTCTTAGTTCAGTTTAGTTCTACTTCTGTTCTAGTTCGGTTCTTCTTCAGTTTTAGATTCTAGTTCAGAATTTTGTTCTGATTCTAGTCCAGATACTAGATCAAATTCTAATTCAGTTCTAGATTAGATCCTGTTCAGTTCTAGTTCAATTCTAGTTCAGTTCTGGTTCAGTTATAGTTCAGTTCTTGTTCAGTTCTAGTTCATTTCTAGTTCAGTCCAATTTCAGTTCTAATTCACTTTTAGTTCAGTTCTAGTTCAGTTCAAGTTCAGTTCTAGTTCAGTTCAAGTTCAGTTCTAGTTCAGTTCTGTTTTAGCACAGTTCTAGTTCAGTTTCTAATTCACTTTTAGTTCAGTTCTACTTCAGTTCAAGTTCAGTTCTAGTTCAGTTCTGGTTCACTTTTAGTTCAATTCTAGTTCAGTTTCAGTTCAGTTCCAGCACTGTTCTAGTTCAGTTCCAGCACAGTTCTAGTTCAGTTCTAGTTCAGTTCTAGTTCAGTTTTGGTTCAGTTCTAGTTCACTTTTAGTTCAGTTCAAGTTCAGTTCAAGTTCAGTTCTAGTTTAGTTTTGGTTCAGTTCTAGTTCACTTCTAGTTCATTTCTAGTTCAGTTCAGTTCAGTTCAGTTCTAGTCCAGTTCAAGTTCAGTTCTAGTTCAGTTCTGGTTCACTTTTAGTTCAATTCTAGTTCAGTTTCAGTTCAGTTCCAGCACTGTTCTAGTTCAGTTCAAGTTCAGTTCTAGTTCAGTTCTGGTTCACTTTTAGTTCAATTCTAGTTCAGTTTCAGTTCAGTTCCAGCACTGTTCTAGTTCAGTTCCAGCACAGTTCTAGTTCAGTTCTAGTTCAGTTCTAGTTCAGTTCTAGTTCAGTTCTAGTTCAGTTTTGGTTCAGTTCTAGTTCACTTTTAGTTCAGTTCAAGTTCAGTTCAAGTTCAGTTCAAGTTCAGTTCTAGTTTAGTTTTGGTTCAGTTCTAGTTCACTTCTAGTTCATTTCTAGTTCAGTTCAGTTCAGTTCTAGTCCAGTTCTAGTTAAGGTTTAGGTCAGTTCTAGTTCTAGTTTGGTTC
This sequence comes from Cochliomyia hominivorax, assembly GCA_004302925.2. Taxonomy (NCBI): domain Eukaryota; kingdom Metazoa; phylum Arthropoda; class Insecta; order Diptera; family Calliphoridae; genus Cochliomyia; species Cochliomyia hominivorax. The sequence goes on along the minus strand of PYHX02000135.1, from coordinate 51,612 downwards.
TTGTTCAGTTATAGTTCAGTTCTTTTTCAGTACTAGTTCACTTCTAGTTCCGTAGTAGTTCAGTTTTAATTCCCAGTCCAGATCTAGACTCAGTTTTCGATGAAGTTCTCGATTAAGTTTTATTTCAGTTTAAATTAAGATTCTGCTTGATATCATGGTTCGGATTTTGGTTCGAATTTTAATTTAGATTCTAGTTCAGATTTTACTTCGGATTCTGGTTTAGATTCTAGTTCAGATTCCAGCCTAGATTTCAGTTCAAATTTCAATTCAAGTTCAGACGGTAGTTTTAGTTCAAATACATGTTCTCGTTAAGTTCCAGTTCAGGTTGTAGTTTAATTATTGTTCAGTTCTAGTTCGGTTCTACTTCAGTTTAAATTCAGTTATATTTTACTTTTAGTTCAGTTTATAGTTCAGCTTTAATTCTCGATAAAGCTCTACATTAACTTTTCGATGAAGTTTATCGATTGAGTTTTAATTCACTTCAAATAAAGATTCTGCTTGATATTATAGTTCGGATTCTGGTTCGGATTTTGTTCAGATTCCAGCCCTTATATATTTAGTTCAAATTTCACTTCAAATTCTTATTCATAAATAGATTGTAGTTCAGTTCAAGTACAGTTGGTCACATTAATTTTAATTCAATTTATTTGTTTTTTTTGTTTTTATTATTTAAGTAAATATTTTAAATATCAATTTAATGAATGAATTAAATTGTTTTTATGATAAGAGTAAATATATTGCAACACATCGATTACGAATTTATAGAATTTATTTACAAATTTTATTTTTTAATTATTTAATAAATTTAAAATAAAATTAAACAAGAATTTTTCATTAATTTTCGAATTAAAAATACTGAATATTTTGTTTTTGCCTTCATTAAACGTCTAAATATTTATAATTTCTTAATTATATTTTTATGGTAAAATAAAAATTTCAATAAATATTTTCCGTAATGACAGTAATTTGATCAAAATTAAAATAAAATAAATAAATTCTGACAAGATGATGAAATTGTTAAAATATTGAATTGGAAATTTTAAAATTGAAATAAAATTTAATTAAATTTAAAATTCAAAATTCTTGAGGTTATTGGATCCAATTTAATATTTTTTTTAATTTTATAACTTTGTCAACAAGTTGTTGGATTTTTATTTTTGTGAAATTGATTGAAATTTACTTGTCACTTTTTGCAAAATATTTCAATTTAAGATTTGTGGCAATTTATTTTCGATATTTTTTTTTTTTGCCATTTTCACTTATTTGAAAGGTGTAAACGAACTTATTTTATATTGTGTTAACACAATCATTTACATTTTCAGATTTTTTAAAGTACATTTAAAGGCGGATGAATTTAGTTTGTCATACTGTTTGTATGAATCCAGTTAAAAAAACTGAATTAGATCATAAACTAGAATTTGAGCAAGATTTTGAAATAGAAACTGAATTGGAATCTAAATCAAAAAACTAAACTTGAACTACACTTAAACTGAACTATAATTGGAACAAAATTTGAATCTGAACATCTAACTAGAACTGAATTATAATTGCCTTAAAATTTGAACTTGAATCTGAACTAAAATCCGATCTATAGCCTGAACTAGAACTTGAACTAGAACCTGAAAGTGAATCTGAACAAGAATCTTAAATAGTAACTGAACTATAATCTGCACAAACAATCTGAACTTGAATCTGAATGGAAATGTGAATTAGAATCTAAACTAGAATCTGAACATGAATCTGAACTAAAATCTGAACTAAAATCTGAACTAGAACTTTATTAGTACTCAACTAGAATTAAGATAGACCTGAACCAAAACTGCTCAAAAACTGAACTACAATCTGAAACTAAAGTAGAACGGAGGGGCATTTAAAATTCGTTATTATCCATTAAATATTTTAAAATTGCGTGAATTTTTAATAAAAAACTGAAAAATATTTGTCTTTTATGTTTAAAATAAATTAAATACTAAAAACACAGTGCAAAACTATAAATAAATGTGTCTTTACTTTGTGTCAAAAACATGTTAACAGACATAATAGGATCAAGACATTGACATAATGTGGGATTGAAATATCTTACACATACATACATACATACATACATACATACATACATACATACATACATACATACATACATACATACATACATACATCCATACATACATACACACATATAGTCATAATTTAGTAAATGGTATTTAGATTGTCTGTCCATCTGTATGTCTGTATGTCATCAGTCTTTATGTATAATCGAAACCTTTTTGAACAATTAAATGTAAATTTTAGAACACACGAAGTCTCGTTACGAACATAAGTGAATGAACGTATTTTGTGTTCATTAGAATTCATTTGTTTTGTAAATGATATGACGTTTAAGTAACGGTTATAATGTTAACATAACGGTAAATTCTATACGATACTTATGAATGTAAAGTTTTGTTTGTTATTAAAATGTTCTTAGTTTGAAGTAAAAGGAAAAGAGCTAAACAATCTTAGGCACGTGGATTTTGGAATTGTTTAGAATTGAGTCTCTATAGACTTGTCTAAAGTTGAAACTTTAGACCTGTATAGACTTGTCTACAGTTGAGACTATAGACTTGTCTATCGTTGAGACTATAGACTTGTCTATCGTTGAGACTATAGACTTGTCTATCGTTGAGACTATAGACTTGTCTATCGTTGAGACTATAGACTTGTCTATCGTTGAGACTATAGACTTGTCTATCGTTGAGACTATAGACTTGTCTATCGTTGAGACTATAGACTTGTCTATCGTTGAGACTATAGACTTGTCTATCGTTGAGACTATAGACTTGTCTATCGTTGAGACTATAGACTTGTCTATCGTTGAGACTATAGACTTGTCTATCGTTGAGACTATAGACTTGTCTATCGTTGAGACTATAGACTTGTCTATCGTTGAGACTATAGACTTGTCTATCGTTGAGACTATAGACTTGTCTATCGTTGAGACTATAGACTTGTCTATCGTTGAGACTATAGACTTGTCTATCGTTGAGACTATAGACTTGTCTATCGTTGAGACTATAGACTTGTCTATCGTTGAGACTATAGACTTGTCTATCGTTGAGACTATAGACTTGTCTATAGTTGAGACTATAGACTTGTCTATAGTTTGAGACTATAGACTTGTCTATAGTTGAGACTATAGACTTGTCTATAGTTGAGACTATAGACTTGTCTATAGTTGAGACTATAGACTTGTCTATAGTTGAGACTATAGACTTGTCTATAGTTGAGACTATAGACTTGTCTATAGTTGAGACTATAGACTTGTCTATAGTTGAGACTATAGACTTGTCTATAGTTGAGACTATAGACTTGTCTATAGTTGAGACTATAGACTTGTCTATAGTTGAGACTATAGACTTGTCTATAGTTGAGACTATAGACTTGTCTATAGTTGAGACTATAGACTTGTCTATAGTTGAGACTATAGACTTGTCTATAGTTGAGACTATAGACTTGTCTATAGTTGAGACTATAGACTTGTCTATAGTTGAGACTATAGACTTGTTGAGACTATAGACTTGTCTTAGTGAGACTATAGACTTGTCTATAGTTGAGACTATAGACTTGTCTATAGTTGAGACTATAGACTTGTCTATAGTTGAGACTTAGACTTGTCTATAGTTGAGACTATAGACTTGTCTATAGTTGAGACTATAGACTTGTCTATAGTTGAGACTATAGACTTGTCTATAGTTGAGACTATAGACTTGTCTATAGTTGAGACTATAGACTTGTCTATAGTTGAGACTATAGACTTGTCTATAGTTGAGACTATAGACTTGTCTATATTAGTTGAGATTATAGACTTGTCTATAGTTGAGACTATAGACTTGTCTATAGTTGAGACTATAGACTTGTCTATAGTTGAGACTATAGACTTGTCTATAGTTGAGACTATAGACTTGTCTATACTTCAGACTATAGACTTGTCTATAGTTCAGACTATAGACTTTGTCTAAAATTCAGACTATAGACTTGTCTATAGTTCAGACTATGGACTTGTCTATAGTTCAGACTACAGACTTGTCTAAAATTCAGACTATAGACTTGTCTATAGTTCAGACTATGGACTTGTCTATAGTTTAGACTATAGACTTGTTTATAGTTCAGACTATAGACTTGTTTATAGTTCAGACTATAGACTTGTTTATAGTTCAGACTATAGACTTGTCTATAGTTCAGACTATAGACTTGTCTATAGTTCAGACTATAGACTTGTCTATAGTTTAGACTATAGACTTGTCTATAGTTCAGACTATAGACTTGTCTATAGTTCAGACTATAGACTTGTCTATCGTTGAGACTATAGACTTGTCTATAGTTCAGACTATAGACTTGTCTATCGTTGAGACTATAGACTTGTCTATAGTTCAGACTATGGACTTGTCTATAGTTGAGACTATAGACTTGTCTATACTTCAGACTATAGACTTGTCTATAGTTGAGACTATAGACTTGTCTATACTTCAGACTATAGACTTGTCTATAGTTCAGACTATAGACTAGACTTGTCTATAGTTCGACTATAGACTTGTCTATAGTTCAGACTATAGACTTGTCTATAGTTCAGACTATAGACTTGTCTATAGTTCAGACTATAGACTTGTCTATAGTTCAGACTATAGACTTGTCTATAGTTCAGACCATAGACTTGTCTATAGTTCAGACTATAGACTTGTCTATCGTTGAGACTATAGACTTGTCTATAGTTTAGATTATAGATTTGTCTATAGTTCAGATTATAGACTTGTCTATAGTTGAGAATATAGACTTGTCTATAGCTGAGACTATAGACTTGTCTATAGTTGACAATATAGACCAGTCTGTTTTTGACCGAGTCTAAAGTTGAGACTAAAGACTAATCTATAGTTGAGATTGGTTAAAGTCGATACTAAAACCAATATATAGTCCAAACCAAATACAAGGCTGTAGACCAGTTTTCAGTTATTCATTTATTATATGCAAAAATTAAAAAGCTTAAATTTAAATACTCACAAATTGTGGTGCATATTCCATCATTTCAATTTCCTCTTCGCCACCTTCATCTTCTGATACTTTTATGGGTTGTAAATTAACCGTTTTAATGCAAATCGCAAATATTAGTGAAATTATTAGCAGTCGTCTATTAAACCATTTGTGTGGTATCTGTTGGGAATAAATTCAGATTATATGAATTTCACTTTTTAATGATTTTTTCTATATGTAAAACTTTGAATAAGAGAACTGCATGTTGCAGTTGCCAGGGAAAATAGCAATTTTACATTTAACCAATATTAGCAGCTATTGAGTGCTGGAAACATAACAAATTATACTTGTTTCAATATATGAGTTTATCTAAGTTTTCAACTGTGTGGCATTTGAGGATTTCATGAATATATCGTTATCGTTTTTGGCTGGTGAAAAGGTAAAGATTTATAAAATACCATAAATTTGTGAATACATGAATGTAATGACTTAACGATTAATGAGGGAAAGGATGCTCTATAGTGGGTATAAATTTACTGTATAGGTTTTGACTAGACAATTAAAATATATATTTAAATGCTTAATGAAAACTAAGGATTCTACATAGTACAGGAAGACGTAGAGAAGGACTTTCCTAGTTTTATTTTCGATTTGATATTGCCCCATAGTACAAAAATTACAGTCCTAAATGATCATTCAGAGACCAAAGATTAAAGATTCTTTATTTATAATTTACTTAATTCTTCTAATAGTTCAATTTGTAGTCGTCCTTTTGTGATATTTAGCTAAAATACCTTAAAGTATTTGTTACATATTTTCCAGTTGTCTTAGTTAAAATAAGTTAATAAATTAATGTTCGATTTGGCCATATTTAAATTTACGACAACTTTAATACTTCCATAAAAAAACTAACAAATATCTAAATTATAGTTCGAGAAACTAAGCAAAATTACTAAAAGTATTGGGTTCTAAAAAAACGTAATTCGGTAGTAAATGATCTTACATTCTGAACTGCAGAGACAGGACTTTAGAAAATTACAAATATAGTACAGCGTCTGGACTATAAAATAGTAAAGCGTCTGGACTATAGAATAGTACAGCGTCTGGACTATAAAATAGTACAGCGTCTGGACTATAAAATAGTACAGCGTCTAGACTATAAAATAGTACAGCGTCTGGACTATAAAATAGTAAAGCGTCTGGACTATAGAATAGTACAGCGTCTGGACTATAAAATAGTACAGCGTCTGGACTATAAAATAGTAAAGCGTCTGGACTATAGAATATGTACAGCGTCTGGACTATAAAATAGTACAGCGTCTGGACTATAAAATAGTACAGCGTCTAGACTATAAAATAGTACAGCGTCTGGACTATAGAATAGTACAGCGTCTGGACTATAGAATAGTACAGCGTCTGGACTATAGAATAGTACAGCGTCTGGACTATAGAATAGTACAGCGCTGGACTATAGAATAGTACAGCGTCTGGACTATAGATAGTACAGCGTCTGGACTATAGAATAGTCAGCGTCTGGACTATAGAATAGTACAGCGTCTGGACTATAGAATAGTACCAGCGTCTGGACTATAGAATAGTACAGCGTCTGGACTATAGAATAGTACAAGCGTCTGGACTATAGAATAGTACAGCGTCTGGACTATAGAATAGTACAGCGTCTGGACTATAGAATAGTACAGCGTCTGGACTATAGAATAGTACAGCGTCTGGACTATAGAATAGTACAGCGTCTGGACTATAGAATAGTACAGCGTCTGGACTATAGAATAGTACAGCGTCTGGACTATAGAATAGTACAGCGTCTGGACTATAGAATAGTACAGCGTCTGGACTATAGAATAGTACAGCGTCTGGACTATAGAATAGTACAGCGTCTGGACTATAGAATAGTACAGCGTCTGGACTATAGAATAGTACAGCGTCTGGACTATAGAATAGTACAGCGTCTGGACTATAGAATAGTACAGCGTCTGGACTATAGAATAGTACAGCGTCTGGACTATAGAATAGTACAGCGTCTGGACTATAGAATAGTACAGCGTCTGGACTATAGAAAGTACAGCGTCTGGACTATAGAATAGTACAGCGTCTGGACTATAGAATAGTACAGCGTCTGGACTATAGAATAGTACAGCGTCTGGACTATAGAATAGTACAGCGTCTGACTATAGAATAGTACAGCGTCTGGACTATAGAATAGTACAGCGTCTGGACTATAGAATAGTACAGCGTCTGACTATAGATATACAGCGTCTGGACTATGAATAGTACAGCGTCTGGACTATAGAATAGTACAGCGTCTGGACTATAGAATAGTACAGCGTCTGGACTACTGACTAGAATACAGTCTACTCTATAGAATAGTCCGGAGTCTTGAATATTGCTCATATACTGGAATATAGAATAATTCATATTTAAAACCTGAACTACAGATTATTTCACAGTCCGAAAAGATGAGCTTGTAGTATGTTGACTCTTTTAAGGGGATTCTTTTTATATAACCCAATATATAGAAAAACTTTTAATAAATATTTCAACGCATTGATTGTATGTGTAAATGTTAGTAAGTACTAGTGTTAGTTAGTTATGTTGTATTAACGTTGCAGTGCGTTTCATTGCGTCGTTGTTATGTTAAAATTGTAACGCAATTAATTTGTTTTCAGATGTTTTCTTGGATAACAAATTTCAAGTTTTGAAACCTCAAGAAAAAAAATTAGACAGAAAAACTAAAAACTAAGAAAAATGACTAATAATTTCTAAATAAAATGGTTAAGGTAATAAATTGCTTAAGGATCATAAGAGTTTATTCACACAAAATTTGAAAATAGAAAAAAAAACTATAATTCAAGTTTTAAAAACGTTTTAAAAAGCAGTTAAGTTTTAAGCTTTAAATGCTATATTTTTAGGAAATTATAATTGTAAATATTTATGTCAATTAAATTCAGTAGTTTAATTTCCAAACGTTAATACTTTTAAATGGAGGTTTTCTTAAACCTCAATAGAGGAAAACAGAGATCAATGGGGGATTTTTTCAATGAAATCAATCAGTAATTTTCAATCTAAACTAAGACATGACAGTCGTAATCTATACTATAAAAAGTCTTCAGTACTGACTGTGGAAAATACTATAAATCAGATCATGAAATTATATATCTATGAATTATTTCATAGTCCAGACTCTGTACTAATCTATAGTCCAGACTCTGTTCTAATCTATAGTCCAGACTCTGTACTAATCTATAGTCCAGACTCTGTACTAATCTATAGTCCAGACTCTGTACTAATCTATAGTCCAGACTCTGTACTAATCTATAGTCCAGACTCTGTACTAATCTATAGTCCAGACACTGTACTAATCTATAGTCCAGACTCTGTACTAATCTATAGTCCAGACTCTGTACTAATCTATAGTCCAGACTCTGTACTAATCTATAGTCCAGACTCTGTACTAATCTATAGTCCAGACTCTGTACTAATCTATAGTCCAGACTCTGTACTAATCTATAGTCCAGACTCTGTACTAATCTATAGTCCAGACTCTGTACTAATCTATAGTCCAGACTCTGTACTAATCTATAGTCCAGACTCTGTACTAATCTATAGTCCAGACTCTGTACTAATCTATAGTCCAGACTCTGTACTAATCTATAGTCCAGACTCTGTACTAATCCATAGTCCAGACTCTGTACTAATCCATATGTACAATTCCATACTTCAGTTTATAATCATGTTTGTGGTCCATTTCAGGGTATTTAAATTTCTCTTTGATTTACTTATTTTGGCTTTTACTTCAAATCCTAAAATTTCCTGCTTTTTCAGTTTTTTTAGTTTTTTGGAATAAATTCAATTTAACACATGTTTAACAAGTTTCTGAATTATCGTGTTTCAAATTCACTTTTTTTCCCACCAAATTTCTTGGGTGTGAAAATGAATGGGACCAAAAAGGAGAAAATATATATATTTTGTCTCCATATTTTAACGAATAATTATGAGTTTTTCGTGTGTGTGTGTGTGTGTCTGTTTTCCACCAATTTTATCGAACATTTTCCATAAGAGTTTATTTCGAATATGTGAAATTAGTTTCCAATTATGATTTTTAAAAACCACTTTAATCGTGTTTTATAAATGTTGTTACATTTTTTTCTTTTCTTTTCAATTGAAAATCGTTTTTAGTATGACAATTAGTCTCTTTAATATATAATTTAAATTATTTAAATAATGATTTTTATGATGTGAAGGAAAAATTGAAAAAAAAAAATTAGAAAAAATAACTGTCATAAATTAAGGAGGTTTCTATGCATTTTATTGGGGTGAATACAAGAAATTGTAATAAGTTTTTGAATTTATGGCAAAAAATATTTATATGAGATAATTTTACAAGATAAAAAGAAAATCTATATGATTTAAGTGAATTTAACTAAATTTACATAAGTTAATTAGTGAAAATGATTTATAAATTAGTGAACTAATTTGTAATGACAGTTTTGACTCAGTTTTTGTGGATGATTTGGGGGAAAATACTTGTTGAAATTTCCAATTAAAGAAACGTTAATTTGTGAAATTTGGAATGTAGGAATTTGTAAAAATTTTCTGTGAAACACTGATACAGTGCGGTCTAAAAGTGTTTTAATTTTAAATAATGAATGTTTTTTTAGGAAATTTCATGTGAATATTCTTGAGGTGTTTTCAAATTGATTTAGAGAAGAACATTTTCCTGGAGTTGGGAACTGGACTTCTAAACTTGGTTATCTCGCTTTATTTAGATTCTTGTAGTTTAATAAATATATTGACTAAAGTAAAATTATGACCCATTTTTGGATGTGTTTTTTTCACAAAAAGTTTGTATCGTATATAAAAGTTTTATAAGCTCAGAACTGCTTTTCAGGAGCCTTATATGAGAGCTATAGCAAAATATGGATCGATTTGAGGCAATTCTACTAAGAAGATTTCTTTTTGGCGTTGTACAATGACATGGTTTCATTTATTTAAAATTAATGCGTTTTAAAATAAATTTTTTCTAGAGGATCCTATCGGAGCTACAAGAATTTATGGACTGACCTTCGTATAATATTTTACAAGGAATTTTGCTTACATATTTTTTTGATTGGAGCTGTTGTTATTAAAATACAAATGTAGATGTGAGATCTAAGACCTTAAAAATGATATTTGATATTTGTATGGAACTTAGCAATGGATCGACTTCGCATAATTTGGAATATCGATCAAAGAATGCACGTTTTTTTCAATTTAAACGTGTGTGAAATTTTGGCGATTTTTATATTATCTTTGTCATTCCGTGTGTAATGTTAAGAAGGAATCTTTTCGGACTTTATAATGTATATATTCTTACATCAAATCAAATTCTGAGTCGATTTAAATATGTTTGTCTGTCTGTCTGTCTGTCCGCCTGTATGTCTGTTATTGTCACTCTCACATTAACAAATATTCACAGAGATAAATAAAATTTGGCCTTAGTATTCACTATTGTCTTGAATTGTTTCCTTTTTTAAAATCAGCAAAATCGGTTTAGTATATTAAAGATATAGACCAATATCTGATGCAACCTCTAAGTTCAAGCGATGACCCATCGTAAAATTGTCTATTATAAGTCACTATATTGAAATGATATTTCGCCATAATATTAAGTTATGTGAACTTCATTATTATTCCAAAAAATTATCAAAATCGGTTTAGTAGAAAAAAAGTTATAGACAAAAATATAACAAATTTTATGACTTATTAAGTGTTTTGTGTGTAAATTTGAGAAATGTGTTTATTATGAGTGTATGTGTGTGTATATGCTTATCTATGGAACCTAACGTATTTACTTCAGATGAATTTGTGGTGGAGGGTATTGAAGATTCGTCATAGACGAATATAACATTCTTACTTATTTTTCCTTTTTAATTCTTTTAGTCAAGGCGACTTATTTAGAAGGTCCAGCAGATGAAAAGTGGACTCTTATGATGATTATGACTTTCCAAATCAATTGGTAAACATTTGGAGAATATTTTTGAAAACTTTCATTAAAAAATATTCAGTAATTTCAAAGTTCTTGAATTTCTCCAAAAAAGGCATTTTAGTTTCAAAATGTTTTGAAATCAGTCATTTATAAACTATTTTTTTAGAGTTATAATCATTTTTCATAAATTATTGGTATCAAATCTTTTACCAAAAATTATTAACACAAAATCCTTTTAACACTTGAATAAATAAATTCTTAGATGTTGATTCCATTAACTGCAAAAAAATATTAATTGAAAGTTTAATTTTGCTATTAATTATTCCATTTTTGTCTTTTCTCTTTTATTGCATTCTTTTTCGTAACAATTCCAAAAAATATTTTATTTAATTTAATAATGAAATTAAAAACCATTAAATAATAATTAAAACCATTTTTCGGAGTATAAATAGAGCAATTAATTAGCAAAAAGCTATAATTGTTCTTTAAATTTCATCAAATTAACAACTTTAACACGCGAACGTTTTTTTGCTATTTTTCATTCTATTGTTTGTTGCTACTTTTGTACCTTTTTTGAATTAAAATGAAATTTTTGCAGTTTTAGTTCTTTTGGGTGTTAGTGGATGGACGGTTGCTGGTAGTTTACCTTATCATCACCATGATATTGGTCATGCCACCAGTTATGCTGAGTAACCAAACATGTTGAAGATCCTCATCATGTACAGGGATGGATAGGTGAATCATTATGTCGATCACCATGATCATAATTATGATTTCCATAAATATCCTAAATATGAATTCGATTATGGTGTTAAGGATTTAAAAACGGGTGATATTAAAAATCAATGGGAACATAGAGATGGTGATCATGTTAAGGATGAGTTCCAAAATAGATCACTTATAAAAAAATATATTAACAATTTTTTTTTTATCCCTTTTTGAGTAGCTATTCCTTGAAAAGAAGCTGATGGCACCACTCGAATTGTGGAATATTCTGCTGACGATCATAATGGTTTTAATGCTGTGGTCAAGAAAATTGGTCATGCTAGACATTCAGAGGTATATGCCAAACCTGCTCATTATGTTGGTGATTATGGACATCATGTTGCTCATGATGTTGGTTATGATTATGGTCATGCTTCCAGTTATGTTAAAGTTAATCAATATTAAATTGGAAAAGCAAAGTGGATTTTGATTATTTTCAATGACTGATTTTAAAGGTGTGATCCTGTGATCGAATGTGATTTCATATATAGAGTTTATTTGTATAAAAATAATAAAAAATTTTAAATAAAATAAATATTTATTGAGTTCAGTCTCAACATAAGGATTTTCATATATTCTGCTGCTGCATTATTGGACTTTTGGAAAGTACCAGAAATTCCTCTCCCTGCTTAGTACTTTTCATTTAGGACTTTTTTGCTTTTAATTTAACAGTTATTGCAAAAAGAGCTCTTTGGATATGCAAAAAGTACCACAAATAATTCTAGTTCTAAAATGGCGCCCTTAGAGGATGTAAAAAGTACCATCAAATTTTCTTATATTAATTAAAAAGAATAATTTCAAAAAAGTACTTTTTAAAGATTCAAACGTACCAAAAGAACATATTTTGTCTTTACGTCCCTCAAATTTTTAACATGAATTACAAAACAAATATTATTTAATACCTTAAAAGAATTCATAAAGTACCACAGCATAAATTACCTAAAAAGTACCACAAGCTGTTTAAGTTGTAATATTTAACCTTCCAAAAAGTACCTTTTAAAGATTCAAAACGTACCAAAACATAAAGTTGTCACATTGCAGCCCTTTTAGAAATAATGTGGAGTTTATGAAAAGTACAAAATACTTTTAGAAAATTCATAAAGTACCACAAAGTAAAGAATCTGAAAAGGTACTAAAAATTGATCTTAAGCTAAAATGTTACCTTAGAACATGTAAAATTACCATTTTTATATTTTTAAAGTTAAATTGTATTCATATTTAATTCATATTTTATACCCTCCATCGCCACTAGTGGTGAGGAGGGTATATTAATGTTGTCATTCCTTGTGTAACGTAAAAAGGAATTATCTCATTACTATTAATTATGTATATAAATGTTTTTTGCAGAAATTCAAAATTTGAGTCGAGCTATGTCTGTCTGTATGTATGTTGGCACACTCACATATACAATAATTGTCAAGATCAATGAAATGTGGCCTGATTATAAGTAGTCTTGAGAAGTTTTCTATTTAAACCCAGCAATATCGGTTTAGGGTATAGAACGACGATCTGAGGTGACCTCCAAGTTCAAGCAAAACTTTTCATAAAATTGTCAATTAATATCGACAAATGGGAATGAAAGTTTGCCATAAGATTGAACTATATACTATTCTATACTATACTATACTATACTATACTATACTATACTATACTATACTATACTATACTATACTATACTATATACTTCATTACTATTCCAAAGATGACCAATATCGGTTCAATATAAAAAGTTATAGTGAAAAAAAATATATAACTAATTTTATGACTCATTAAGTGTTCCTGTATTGTAATTAAGAAGACCTTTTATATATTATATACGTCTGTGAATATGTGTGTGTGTGAGTGTGAAGGTGCGAAATCTAACTTATTACATTCACACGCATATGTGGTGGAGAGTAATGAAAATTCGGCATAATCGAATGTAGTCTTCTTACTCGTTTAAGTTAACTTCTAAAAAATGTCCTCCTAAAAATTTAAATCGTTTCCAAAGATTCTTTTTTAACCAAACGTCCCTGTGGGACCATAAAACATAATTCTTAAGTGGATTATTAGAAAAAATTATAAAGTATCATTAGAAAGTTTTCAAAAGGCCACAAATAAACCATCTAAAAGGTACCACAAAATGGTACCCAAAACGGATATAAAAGTACCAAAAATATTTAATTTTATATTTCTTAGTAACGATTTAAAAAGTTTACTTTAAAAGTTTAGAATTAACAAAATATTCTATTTTATCCATTTGTCCTCTTGGAACTTTACATCCAAAATTTTGATGTGATTATAACAAAAATTAAAAAATCCCTTTAGTAAGTTTACAATATATTGTAAAATAAAGAATCTAAAGCCAGTAAATCAGATGAACATATAGTGATGGGTACTTAGAAATTATGAGAAGTGCCTAGTAAGCAGAGTTACGGACAGAGTTACAGTTATTTGTATATGTGACATTTAGAGTAAAATTTCTTAGACAATTAAAAAAATAAAATACGGAATATTATATATCAATGGAAAGGTAATTAATTGTAGATTGTAATGATAAAATAATTTTGACAATATTGTTGTTAAAATCGACTGAATTTGCAGTCATGATAATAGACAAAAAGTCTACATATCTCAGCTTTTCATCGTGTAAAACAATTCAATATATTACGAACATTTGATGTGTGCTAAAGTGAAATTGACCTTAAATTGACGCAAAAGTACTGATTTTTTTTAAATAATAAAACGTCATATTTAATCATTTAAAAATTGATAAAGAAAATTATTGATATTTTATGAAAATGAAATTAACCATCTCTGATGCACAGTGGGCCAAAAATGTGTTTTGAAAATATTTCTATAATTTTAAAACTATGGAAAAGTCTTTCTGTAAAAAAATATCTATGAAGAGGTTACTACTTCAAAAACATAATAGGTAAATAAGAACTGCGATCGAAAAATTCTCAACTCACAGTTTTCAGTAAAACTTTTAACACAAGTTTTATTTAATTATTTGGTTAAATTTTCTTTGTACAACATGCTGCTTCCATTCACAAGACTTCCTAAGGTGTTCACTTATGGTTGGCCTGAATAGGCATCCTGGCAATATGGTAAACAAGACCTTGAGTGGTATATGAACAACAATGTGGTATTTGTACCAAAAGAGGTAAATCCACTAAACTGTCCGGAGCTAAGGTCAGTAGAAAGATATTGGACTCTTGGTAAAAGTGATTGAAGAACACAAAAAAGGTAAAAAGTGTAGTAGATTTTAAACGGACAAGTAAATGAAACAGTTTCCGAAAATAGTTCAGAATTTCATCATTAGTGTTTAATTAGTGATTTTTTTAGATTTTAATATTTATCTAAATCAAATAAAAAAGTTAAGTGGTTTCGTTTTTAATAACATATATGTATGTTAAGTATTTTTCGATCTCACTCACTTTTTTTCTTTGAAGTGATATATGGATGAAAGTTTATATGGGACCTATGGGAAGCAAATGGGTTGAAACTCGCATAATTTAACACATCATTTCAGTGTAACATGAAAACTATTTTTACAAAATGTTGACTTTTAAGGGAGAACATTTGTTTGGAAGATACCTGAAATATTGGACCAAATAAAGACGATTTCAATGGGTTTGGGACAAAAACATTATGCACCAATTTTCATCAAGATTTCTCAAAAATTGAGACCTGTAGAGTGTTCACAACGTTGAAAAATTAACAGCCAGCTGGACACACAGAGTGATGTACAGACATATTTGAATCGACTCAGAAAGTGTTTCTGATGCAAATGTTATTCTTAAAGTAACATTATTTTCACAAATCTAAGGCATCCATATCCGTTCCCTGGACTCACTAAGAACTCATGCTATTTTTTGCAGAAAATTATAAGGACTTTCAAAATGACAAATTTTTTTAATCAATCTGAGATTTATATTCTGGTGATTTTTTAACTTCTTTGCCGGAGGCCATCAATATTGGCAGTCTAACCACCGGCCTCAGAATTTACTATGGAAATTTGGCAATTGGAAATTTTTTTTAACTTCAGTACTGGAGGAGACTAATTTTAGCGGTCCAACCACCGATGTCAGGAACAACTATGAACTTGTAATCTTCCAAATCAATTGGAAACATCTCAAGAATGTTCCTTTGGAATTTCATTAAAAAATTAGTGGTTGTGAAATTTACAACGAACTTGATTGAGGGGAATTTTGAAAAAATAAAATTTTCTTCCTTTTAAAATTCCATTGATCCAGGGGATAAAGATCATTGAGCAATTTAAGCTTTGTCAGTACTCATCACCAGTTTGGTTGGATTTCTCTTTAGTAAACGTAAATCACAAGAATTCTAAATAAAAATCTTTATTTAAATTAGTGACATAATATTCGAATATTCGAAATTAGAGAATAATCGAATATCACTCTTCTAATATACATGAAATTCGTATTCCATAATTTAACTAATTAAAGTCCTTTTTGATCATTTTCAAAATCCATTGAAATAAATTTTTATAAAATAAAATTTGACTTTCACTTCAGTGAAAGTGAAATTACGCAGTACTTTCGCTTTTCATCATCAAACACATACAAATGAACACTCTTATATCCACAAAAGGCAATAACCGTTATTATGGATGAAATGGAAAAAATCACACAAAAACACTTACATCAATTGACATTATGATGAAAAGGAAAAAAACGTTATTTCAAAAAAAGTTTTCAATAAAAAAATAACTCAATTGCTTCACTCGATTATTTAACAGCGCGTAAGGAAAAACTGACGATAATAACGTTATTTTTTTCACTTAATAATTTTTATTTTAAAACACACACGATATGCCAATGTCAAGGACAAATTTACAATTAAACATGCATTGTGTTGTATGCAACGTATTTATACAGTTACAAAAACTTTGCGAAAATGCAACATCTAATAAAGTTTTTAGTCGTTTTTGTTTTTGATGCGAAATAAATGAAAAATGAAGAAAAACTTGTCTTTAACTCTCATGCAAGATCTTCATCAATTTTAATGGCAACAAATACTGGCATCCCAAAATACCCGTATTCAATATAAAACCACAATGGAAGTTGTTGTTATTACTATTATGTTGCATGTTGCATATGATTGTTTTTGGTATGAAATGGATGTTTGTTTAAAAATGTTTTTTTTTATTTTATTATTTTTTTAGAAAAAGTTGTCTTAGATGTTTGGTTGGTGTAATCTTTACATAAATTTGATTTTTACTTGATTTTCCAGCTTTAGTGGCGCCTACTAAATTTCAAAGTCAGAAAAAATACATTTTGAACTTTAAATTTGGCTGGAAGCTGCTGTCAAATGTATAGACTCCCACAATTGTGGGAAATTTTGTTTTAGTGAAGAAATGTTTTTTTAAATAAAAATTATATAATTTTAAAATTTATTTATTTTTAATTAGTGATAAAGTTTTTGTTTAATTACTTTCAATTTTTGGTCAATTTTCATACCCTACACCATCGTAGATGGTTTTGGTATTATTGGTTTGTGCTGATGTTTGTAACATACAAAAGAAATTATATAACACAAAGCTTTTGTATACCATTCGGCTGAGAATCACTTTCTGAGTCGATTTAACTATGTCTGTCCGACAGTCTGTCCATGTAAACATTGTGAACACTCTATAGGTCGCAATTTTGGATATATCTTGATAGAATTTTGTATATTTTATAACTTTGGACTAAGAACGAAGTCAATTGAAATTGATCATGTTCCGGTCAATATTACAGATAACTTCCGCCCGAAAAAAGGTTTTAAGTTCATAAAGGTCTTAAATAAAATGCGATTTCAATAATGTGGTCCGGTCCACGAATACCATACAAACCCCCTTCCAAATATCAAATGGAATGGCATTAATCACTTATAAACGTAAATGTTGTAATATCAATAGACAAAATTAAATTAATTATTAGCAAAATCGATGGGCCAAATAAAAGAGAATTGGTCTAGCTCCCATATAACCAAATGACCAATTCTGGAGATCCAAAACTCGACCCCTGGACTCATTAAGAACTTATGCAATTTTTTGTAGAGAATTATAATGACATGAGAAACTTTTCTCAATCAATCTTAGATTCATTTTCTGGTGGAGGTGGCCAATTTTGGCGGTCCAGCCACCGACCTTAAGACCAATTAAGAGCCTATATTTTCCCAAATCAATTGGAAAACATAACCAACATTAAGGTGAAGGGTATTACATAGTCGAGCTTGACCGACTATAACATTTTTACTTGCTTAAATAAATTTCAGCATAAAAATTTCAATATTTTTGGTTTTTAATGGTAATAAGGGAAGTAAAATTGTTTTTAATTCACACACACACACACACAAATAAGGAAAATATATATATTTTTTGTGGTCAAAATGCCAAATTTCAAATTGCAATCACGAAAAGTGATATTAAATTTTTTTTCATCCGCTATGCGGATGTAACTTTGGATCTACTAAATAGTTGCTATTAAACTTTTAAATAAAAGATCTTGAGCTGTTTTGCAAGTGATTTGCAAGATAACAAATTTATAATGGTTCCAGGGCAGAGAGTGGAACTCCAAGTGGTTCAAGTTTTAATTAAAAAAAGTTGTACTAAAATCACCGAAAAATTCCTGAGACATTTTCCAATAGATTTGAAAAAGCACAAGTTCTTAGTGAGTCCAGGGAACGAAGGGTGTATCTCCGAAAATAGTCACTTCGGGTATGTGAAGATTTCAAAACTTCACACAATTTCATTTATAATTTGATTGCAAAAAATGTAAAAAAATGATTTTTTTACAAAAAAACGTTAAAAAGATGAGAAACACTGGTGCCGATTCCTATAACTGCGCAAACCTTTTTTTAAAAATTAGAAAAAAATGATAAAAGAAAACATTTAGTGAGCACCACCATAGGTAGTGGGGGTATTATGTGTTCTTCCAGATGTTTGTAACGGGCAAATTATATTGTCTTACCATCACTTTTAAGTGAACCGTTTGACTCAGAATCAGATCTTGAGTTGATTTAAGTATGTTAATCCGTCATGTAAAACTTGTTGGAAAAGTACAGGTCGCAGTGTTGAAGATATCTTTATGAAATTTGGTACGTGATATTATTTTGTCATAAGGATGATGCCGATTGATTGGTTATGATTAGTCGAACTTTTCATATAGGCCCCATACAAATGTCCCCACCCCCCTGAATGGGGTTTTAGTCCATATAAATCTTAAATATAAAGGGAATTCAAACCAAATTTGGAAGAAAAATCTAATTATATTCTTAAACGATTAGCCAAACTATACGAGGATCGGTCCATTATTTCTCATAGGTCCCATACAACCACTCTTCCAAATATCACTTTCAAACTCATAAATCGCAAAAAAGGCCGGAAATTCCCTTTAAAATGCATACATTTTACATAAATGTAAACATAATAATCTATTGCACAAATAAGTATAATAGGAAAAGCAAATTATACGAGGGTCGTTTATAAATTTTCCATAGCAGAAATATAAGCCAACTATGTGGTGTAGGCTGCTACATAGTCGGACTGACCGACCTTAACATTTTACTTGTTTTTTTTTTTAGTTTTTGCTCTGTGAAAGTCATTACGCTTTCGTTTTGGGCGTTTTTGAATAAACTTTACGGCCATATGTCTCCATAAATTCTCTATTGGGTTTAAGTGCGGACTGAAGATGGTTAGTTCGACAGATGAATACTGTGTTGGACAAGCCATGAAGCAATTTTCACTCATTTTTCATTTTTGTTGGATTTTTTAGATTTCCAACTGCAGAAAATTCGTTCCGAAGCATAACACTACCAGCGTCGAAATTAAGTTATGACATGCGTTTGGTGTCAAATCGGTGTCCAATAACATGAATCGAATATGAATCGGAACCGTCTAAGGTATTTTTTACCTTTTCCACTCCTCTGGATGATTTTCTTTATGGCGTTTTTTAACATTTTGCCTTCTTTTATTTTGTGTTTTTATGTCTTCGTAAAATGTGTGAAATTGTGCGAAAATTTGAAATTCTGGTAGAATAATTTTTTTCTAACAAATTTAGACGAGTTTCGTTTCTAATTACATTGTTTAAAGCGCTGTTATTAAATAAATCAAAGTTAATCATGATCCCACCAGACTTATTAATATCGTTTTAAATTCTTTCAAAGAATTGAATTAAAGTCGTTTTGAAAACTATTTTATAGTCACTTTTATTTGGAATTTAAACTAAAATGTTTTATCTAACAAATAAAATTCTAAAATTTTTTTAGGTTAATTCTTTAACTTTTTTACAACTGTATCGTTATTATCGGTTTAATAACATCAGCATTAAAATCTACATTTAATTACCTTTCCATTGATATACAATATGTTAAAATTCACTTTCAATTTCACTATGATATGGAGCTTTGAATATTACAACTTAAAAACATATTATACAACACTGCTTACTATGCGCTTCTCATAAATTCTAGACACCTTAAATTTTTTTTCGTTTTCTTGCTCTTAAGTAAACTTTTGTGAATCAAATGCCAAAAAAATTAAAATTCTCATTTAGTATGGTTCATAAAATTAGTATAAATAGAAATTTTTTAAAAATTTATTTTAAGTAATTTTCTGGATTGAAGATTATTTTTAAATTTATTAAAATATGTTTTTTTAAGTAAAATATATATTGATTATAAATTTAAAAAAATGTATTTATTGATGGAGAACAAAAGGAATAAATTTTATTATTTAAAGAAGAAAGAAACTTTAACTTTTTCTCAAAATAATTTTTTTATAAATTTTTTGAAAAGTCCAAATCCACTTTATATGCCACCACTGCTCTTAAAAAGTCTGTGATTAATTCAGATGTAATAAAAATCTTTAAATTTCTGTTTCGAACTCTTTAGTAGGAACTTTTAAATCTGGAACTTTTTGCTTTTAATGATATGGAAATGTTTTCTTAAAATAACCTCTTACAAAACTATTCTAAGAAGTTTCAAAATGAATTGACAAAATAAACGAACCTCGTATTTTGGATCCATTTTAGGTCAGTTCATATAGACTTTGACATATATTTTCCCCTTTCAATTTTGTCTGGAAAGTATTTGAACTTTTTATACAAGTGTTTGGTGCCTGAGAACTTATCAAAAAAGTGAGACTTTTAGGGATCTCTGACCAAATAGATGCCTCTACCCCTTTCATACTTCATATTAAATTAAAAAAAAAAAAAATAAAAAAATAATAAAATTTAAAGTGAAATAACTATTTGGCTCACGGTTTTCTCTGTTTATAGTGAACCTTATTCAGTCTCACACAAGTTACAGATTTATTTAAATAAAGACGATTCTATGTCTCTGTGCAATTGAGGACTCCAAATGGAGAAATTATTTAATATTTGGTAGAATAAATGGTCCGTTATAGAGGAATTATTTGCAAATGCTTCAAAGGATTCTTTTAAGAGATGTTTGATTTATATTAATTTGAATATATGATAAATTTTAATCATTTTCAGTTTATTAATTTTTTATAAAAAAAAACAATCCCTAAAGTTCTTTGACAGAATTTTCAGGTGCTTTCATATATCGGTCTCTAACTATTTTCATTCCTAATACTAGAGCATCAACAAGGCAATTAATTTGTATCAGAATTCGATTCGAAAAAAGAATGAATTTTGTTTTGTTTTCCTTAAAAAATTTGAAATTTAAATTATATCATTTAAATCTGTACTAAATTACCTTTCCATTGATATATAATATGTTATAATTTACTTTTTATTTGTCTACGAAATTTGGCTTTAAATGTTACATCTACAAATAATCAAATTTGGTGCTTACTATGCGCTTCTCATAAATTCTAGACACCTCATTTTTTTTCGTTTTCTTGCTCTTAAGTAAACTTTTGTGAACCAAATGTCAAAAAATTAAAAATTCTCATTTAGTATGGTTCATAAAATTAGTATAAATAGAAAATTTTAAATATTTATTTTAAGTAATTTTCTGGATTGAAGATTATTTTTAAATTTATTAAAATATGTTTTTTTTAAGTAAATATTGTATTGATTATAAATTAAAAAAAATGTATTTATTGATGGAGAACAAAAGGAATAAATTTTATTATTTAAAGAAGAAAGAAACTTTAACTTTTTCTCAAAATGATTTTTTTATATTTTTTTAAAGTCCAAACCAAATTTGTATGCTTTCACTGCTCTTAAAAAGTCTGTGATTAATTTAGATATAATGAAAACTTTTAAAATTCTTTTTCGAACTCTTTAGTAGGAACTTTTAAATCTGGAACTTTTTGCTTTTAATGATATGGAAATGTTTTCTTAAAATAACCTCTTACAAAACTATTCTAAGAAGTTTCAAAATGAATTGACAAAATAACGAACCTCGTATTTTTGATCCATTTTAGGTCAGTTCATACAGACTTTGATATACATTTTCCCCTTTCAATTTTGTCTGGAAAGTATTTATTTAAATCAGAAAGTATATGAATTTTTTGCACAAGTTTTTGGTGCCTGAGAACTTATCAAAAAAGTGAGACTTTAAGGGATCTCTGGCTAAATAGATGCCTCTACCCCTTTCATACTTCATATTAAATTAAAAAAAATAAAATAATAAAATTTAAAGTGAAGTAACAATTTGGCTCACGGTTTTCTCTGCTTATAGTGAACCTTATTCAGTCTCTCACAAGTTCCAGATTATTTAAATAAAGACGATTCTATGTCTCTGTGCAATTGAAGACTCAAAATGGAGAAATTATTTAATATTTGGTAGAATAAATGGTCCGTTATAGACGAATTATTTTCAAATGCCTAAAAAGGTTCTTTTAAAAGATGTTTGATTTATATTAATTTGAATATATGATAAATTTTAATCATTTTCAATTTATTAATTTTTGAAAAAAAAAAAAAAAAAAAAAAAAAACAATTCCTAAAGTTCTTTGACAGAATTTTGAGATGTTTTCATATATCGATCTCTAACTATTTTCATTCCTAATACTATAGCATCAAGTAATCAATTAATTCCTATCAGAAATCGGTTCTAAAAAAGAATGTTTGTCTTCCTTAAAAAACTTTGAAATTTAATTATATCATTTAAATCTGTACTAAATTACCTTTCCATTGATATATAATATGTTATAATTTACTTTTCATTTGTCTACGAAATTTCACTTTAAATGTT
Organism: Cochliomyia hominivorax; assembly: GCA_004302925.2. Taxonomy (NCBI): domain Eukaryota; kingdom Metazoa; phylum Arthropoda; class Insecta; order Diptera; family Calliphoridae; genus Cochliomyia; species Cochliomyia hominivorax. The sequence continues at coordinate 28,703 of PYHX02000135.1, read as the reverse complement.
ACATCTACAAATAATCAAATTTGGTGCTTACTATGCGCTTCTCATAAATTCTTGGTACTTCTAAAAATTATTCTCATTAAGTAAATTTTTATGAACCAACAACTAAACATTTTACGAAGCCATCAAGAAATCACAGATACATTTTTTTAAAATTCTCATTTAGTTTGGTTCGTAAAATTAGTATAAATACAAAAATTTTGAAAATTTAGTTTTTTTTTTTAAAGAGTGAATTTAAAATAAAATTTTGTTAATTGATAGATTTTAAAATATTTTTATTATTAAATTATTTTTCAATTTAATGAAAAGCAAAGATTTTTTTTAAATATGGAATTTTTTTCCAGAATTTAATTATTTGTTTTTTATTTAATTTATAATTACTGCAGGTTGTAGCATCTGTTCAATAAATATATAAGAGGAATTTTTCATATTCAATAATTTTTGTTTTAAATGACGCATTTCGAAAACTTTTAATAAATATCTGATTATAATACTATAAGCAGTTTCAGAATGAATTGGGATTAATGGACAGTTAACTATTTTTAGTTTATGCGTTTTTCCCAATTTAAACTCTGTACCAAAAGAAGTTATATTTTCTAGTTGTTATCACATCCAGTTGGTGCTGCTGCACCTAAACTGAGCAACCGTTACTTAAGGTTAAGTTAAAATCTTAGATGTTGTTTGATAGGAGACTACTTAAGGCAGACTTTCAAATAAATATGTAAACATTTTACACAAATATTTCGTATCATAGAAAACGTTAAAATGTGGAGATTTTTGAAGAGCCACCAACTACATCTCTGACCAGCTAGACCAAAGATTTGGCTCGCGGTTTATTCCACCTATGGAGGCCTTATGCTGTCCGTTATTCATTCGGTCAAAAGTTACAAATTTATGTTTAATAAAGTCGATTCTAAAACTCGTTGCAATTGAAAATTTGCTTAAAAAGGTTCTTTTAAAAGATGTTTAATTTATATAAATTTTTATATTCAATTGATTTATATAAAAAATTATCCCTTAATAACTTTACAAAACTTCTAATATTAGAGCAACAACTAATTTGTGATAGAATTCGTTCTGATGAAAGAAGTGTTCGCTTTATACAAATAATTTTTCTTAAATATATTTTCAAGAATTTTATTTATTTTTCTTTAACAATTTTTAAATTTTATTTCATCATTAAAATCTATACATAATTACCTTTCCACTGATATATAAAATGTTATAATTTATTTTTCATTTGCTTAAGTAATTTGACCCTAAATATTTCATCTTTAAATAATTGCTATTCTAAGCATGTGATGCTTACTATGCGCTTCTCATAAACTCTTGACACCCTTAAATTTTTTAAGTAAGTTTTTGTTGTTGTTAAGTAAACTTTTATGAACCAAAAAATTTAATTTATGAAGCATTTAACGAACCAAGAACACGTTTTTAATAATTCTCACTCAGTTTGGTTGGTAAAATAAGTATAAATATAAAATTTTCAAATTGAAATTTTTTTTCCGTTTTGAATTTTAAGTAAATTTTGTTTAAAAGTTAAATTTTAAAATAATTAAATTAATAAATTATTTTTTAATTTAATTCTTGTATTTAGCCTCTGTTAAATTAAGATGTAATAAGAACTTTTAAAATTCAATTCATAACTTCTCTAATAGAGTGAACTTTTAACTTTTGCCTCTACAAATTATAAAATCTTAGAAAACGTTGAAATATAAAGATTTTTGAAGGGTCAACTCCAATATTAGCACAATATGGACTGAGACTGTTCAAGTCAATAATACAATGACAACTAGAAAAATCAAATTTCATTGGAATTGATATTTATTAAAATCTTTTATAAACTCAAATATGTTTTCCGGAAGGGGACGCCATATGGGAGCTACATCATATGGACCGCTTTTTTAAATTAACGTATATTCCGGAAGGCTAGAAAATTAGTTGTGTGGAATTTTATTACAATTTGTTCTTCTTTAATAGTCTTATAAGCTGAAACCTGTTTTTTGTAAAGGGTGGTTGTACGGAAGCTATGGGAAAGTGTGGAACGATTCACTTTAATTACATAAACTTAAGAAGATTAGATTTAATTTTTTGTGACATCACCACTTGTAGTGATGGTGGGTATAAAATTAAAAAAAATTCAAACCCTTTCCTGCAAAGGGGCCTAATTGCAAAAAGGGCCTAAGAGCAATAATTGTGCTCAATTTTAATAGAAGTGATTTAAGTTTAAAAATCTTATAAGTGGAGCAAAATATGAAACGATATTTGTCAAGAAGTACCATGAAAAATAATATTGTGGAATTTTAATAGAATTGATTTAATTTACTATCTCTTTAATTTACTAAGCTCAAAACTGTTTTCCGGGAAGGAGTATTATATAGGAGCGACAGCAAAATATGGGCCAAGATGGTTCATACTTATAATATACTTTAATTGTAGTTAGAAAAATCATTGTGCTAAATTTCCCATGGAATTAATCTTTATTTAAATGTTTTTTGGAACTTAAACCCGTTTTCCGGGAAAGCACGTTATAAGGGAGCTATAGGAAAATATGAAGCAATATAGGGCAAATTAATTTAATATATTCAAAACACTTAAAAAAATAATTGTGTCGAATTTCAATACAATTGGCCTTTATTTACTAGTTTTATAAGCTGAAGACTATTTTTGGTAGGGGGCCTGATATGGAAGCTACATCAAAATATGGACCGAGATTGTTCTTATTAAAAATATACATTAAAAGTGCTTAGAAAAATCATTGTAACGAATTCCAATGGAATGGGTTTTAATTAAATTGATTTATAAGCTCAAACCTGTTTTCCGGGAAGGGGCGTTATGTGGGATTTATATCAAAGTATGGACCCATGTTAATAAAATTTATAACATCTAATATATATAATTGTGCCAAATTTCAATGGAATTGGTTCATATTTAAGAGTTTTATAAGCTATAAATCGTATTATGGGAATGACCCTTATATGGGAACCGGGTCAAATAATGACCCCAAAACAATATGGCTTCTTTGAATTTATAATTGTATCAAAATAAGTATATATGATAAATTTCAGTAAATTATCTTACAAATTGCGGCCCATATGCCACACAGAGTTTGGGGTGTATCAAAATTTTGCATATTAAAGCCTATAACTTTTTTCCTGTTAATCGAATTTTGACAATCTTTTGCATGATGATGGAGTACGTGCAGTTGTATGTTAAAATTAAAGTTTTGTTTAGAAGAAATAAGAAAAGTTCTTTTTCGGAATTTTGCGGTTAATTCAAATATCGGTCTATAACTTTCTTGCTAATAAACCGATATAGCTGGTTTTAAATAGCAAACTTCTTAGGACAATAACAAACAACGTGGCTAAATTTCATTGAATTCGGAAATTATTCTAGGCGTGAGAATGTTTTCAACAGACAGACATAGATAAATCGACTCAGATTTTGATTTGATGCCATGATATATATATATTGTAGGATCTGAGATGATTTCTTCTTGACGTTACACATGAAATGACAAAATTAATACACCCACATCACCGCTCGTGGTGGTTAGCGTTACCTTTGAGATTTTTCAAAAAGTAACACAAAAAGGAGATTTGGGATTTTGTAGCGACAAAAAGGTGATTTAAGGAACAAAAGACGCCATTGGTTAAATTCGCACTTTTTCCCCATTTAATGTTGAAATAATCTTTAATATTAATCAACAATAAGGTTTTCTTTAATTTAGCACTATTTTGATTTCTATTATGATTTCGTAGAAGTGTCGCTTATGAATTTTTATGACTCTTTGGTTCTTTATTTTGATTTCTTTTATTGATATGTCCTTTTAAAGCCAAATGGAATGGAAATTCGTGAAGTTTTAAGGCGAAAATCCAAATTATAAAAAAGGGGAAATTTGAAAAGTTGAAAAATTCGCTCCAACGCCAACACTGGTGGTGGTGGAGGAGATAAAAATATCGTTGATGGAAACTCTATACAAATTCTGGGTAAAACAAAAGAAAAAAATGAACTGGAATTTTTATTATCGTTATAAATTTAATAATATTGCAACGAGTTAAAAACAACGAAAAATTTCAAATTTTAAACATTTTCGTATTTATGTGAATTTTATGAACGAACCAAATGAGACTTGTAATGTTTAAAAAGTTGAATCATCGTTACATAAAACTTTACTTAAGGGCAATAATAACGTTAACCAATACTAACACCATTGCAGATAAAAAACTTATGCTGCAAGCAGACAATTTTAAGGGTGCTTAGAATTTATGAGAAGCGCATAGTAAGGATTAAATTAATTATTGACGAGTAATTAGTTTTAGGTGTAACATTTAAGACCAGATTTTGTAGGATAATGAAGAGTAAAATATGACATATTATATATCAATGGAAAGGTAATTAAGAGTAGATTTTAAAAAAGTAATCTACTTTTCTATATTTTTAACGTGGAAGTTAATAAATCGAGTTAACAATGAAGTAAAATATATTAATAAATTAAGTTATTAAGTTAAGCTTAAAATAATATATTTCAACAGACTTTTAAATTCACAGAGGTGTTATATAGTCAATGACTTTAAAAATTAATGTATTTAAATAAAATTTCTCATAATATTGAAATAGAAATTTAAGCTCTTTTTCAAAGTCTGTTTTAATTAAGCCTCCTCATCTATTAAAATTGATTATTTTAACATTTCAATTTATTAGTTTCATATTCATTACATCAAACTTTCATTTTTTACAGTTATTCGAAAAAAAAGCTTTAATTTCATTACCACCTAAATATTCATCTCTTTATGGACAAAATTTTCAATTTTTGCATTGAATTTATTTCAAAATTAACGACAAAACATCTGCCACTATTAAATATTAAATTTTTAGAAAAAAAAAACTAGTAAAACCTATAATTGGTCAAGTTCGACTGTTTAATACCCCTACACCACATTGTTGGTTATTAATGGTGGTTATCAAAAAATTTAAAAAACAACTCTCGTATAAATATATTTTCTAATTTGTGCTTAAGAGTTCAATTTATTATGGTACAAATATTTATGCAGGTTTTGTGAGTTTTAAAAGAATTTTTGCCTGGGGTAGGGAATAATAGGGTAGCTAGAGAGAAAATTTTGAACCGAACCTCGTAAAATTTCGTTATATTTATCTTTATTTGATCAATTCTCTATCACACTGCCAACGTATATTTGAGATTTAAACCCTTCAAAGTAATATTTTCATGGGTTGTTGTATTGGATCTATGAGAAATTATGAACGGATCCTCGTAGAATTTGGTACATCATTCCATAATACTATTATATTTATTTCCACCGAATTTCTTTAAAATCGATTTATATTCAGGAATTAAATGACTTTAAAACCTCATGCCGGGAGGAAAATTTGTATGGGGGTGTGGTGAAATAATGGATCCATCATCACCAATTCCAATATACGTCCTCTTTGGGCCAAAATAATGTCATGTGAAAAGTTTCATTAAGATATCTCTAAAATTATGACCTGTATTTTGTTCACAAATTGCCTCAAAAACGCATATTACCCCAACAACCTACGGTGGTGTAGGGTACAAAAAACTAAAATTTTACAAAAATTAAATTTATAAAACAAATAGAGAGGAATTAAATAAAGTTTTTTGTAAAAAAAAAATTGCTACATTTAAATTTAAATAACAACTTTTACTTTCTTTTCAAAATGCATTCATGCTTTTGTAGCAAAAAAAGAAATAAAACGATTCGAATTGAAAGAAAACAAGTAAAAATGTTATAGTCGGTCAAGTTCGATTATGTAATACCATACACCAAAATGTTGCTTGTAAATTACAGCTACGAAAAATTTTTCAACGACCCTCGTATAAATTAATTTTCTGATTTATGATTGAGTTGAAAGTACATTATTATGCAAACATTTAGGTTAAATTTATAAGTTTGAAATAATTAAATTGAAGTTAGAGGAAATGATGGACAGACCCTCGTACAAATTCGATTATATATAGTTTATATTTATCTTAATTTGATGAGTTGTTATTTGCAATACCAACGTATATTTAAGATTTATGCTCTTCAAAGTGATTTTGTATGGGACCTTTGGGAAGTAATAGACTGATCCTCGCCTAATTTGGCACAAGGATTTAGTAAACTTACTTTTGTTGAATTTCGTTAAAATCACTTTATATATACAACTTTTCCCACCTAAAAACCCGTTATGTAAAGTGTTCACTAACGAACGGACATCCTTAAACCATTGAAACATGGTTCTGAGTCGAACTTCGACTTTTATGGTCGTAAAACCCTGTTTCGGTAGAATATTTGTATGAGAGCTACCTGAAATATTAGACCGAATAATACCATCCTTCATCCTTGAGCCAAAAAAGTGAAATACCGAATTTCATCAAGATATTTCAAAAATTGCTACCTGTAGAGTATTCAGAACGTTTATTTGGACAGTCAACCGAACAGACGGACGGACAGACATCATTAAATCGACTCCGAAAATGATTTTGAATCGAACAGTATACTTAAAAGTGGTTGTATGTTACAAACACCTGCACAAATCCATAATACCCCAACCACCAACGGTGGTGTAGATTATAAAAAGAAAAACTAGAAAAATTACAATAAAATTCAAGCCAAATTTATAAAACTGGAATTAACCACTCTTTTTTCAATTTACCTCCAACTCTACGTAAGTCCCACTAAAAGAGTGAATTAAAGTAAAATTACAACTTCTCACTTGATTTCTGCAACAACATCTGTCATATTGATAAAAAGAAAATTATTTCAAATTGTTTTGACAAGTTGTTGTTGTTGCTATTTTTATTGCAAAAATTATGGAAAATTTTCCCTAAAAATATATAAAAACAACATAAAATAGTTAATGCGTTATTTATGTTATTTACAGTAATTTTAAATCACATTTGTAGGCTAAATTAATTAAAAATGTAAAAATAGAATAAATTGTTTGACAACTTTTATAAAATTTCTTCTGTTTTTTTTTACATTAAAGTGCTTTCGGCGTAGTGTTGATGCAACATATTACACTAACCCGGTTTCACCTGTTTTCGGTATAAACAGGAGTTCAATGAGCATTAAATAGCAGTAGTTAATTGCCATAAACTTGACTTGAATTAAATTTATGTTTCAAAGAAAAATATGTATGTTGAAGAAAACACTTTTGAGAATTTTGTATTTGCAACAGAAAAGTGTTAACAATAAAGCGTTTTTTTCTGTTAAAAAACAGAGTTCAGAAATCAGAGACCGAAAAGTACTTAACATACATTTATATTAATAAAATCGAAAATAGTAAATTGAAACAAAAATATTTTTATTGTTTTATTAGTGATGAAATTTTGCATCTTTTACGGAAACTCTTTCATTAACTTCTTTATAGTCCTTTTTGTCACTTTGCTCAACTCCATCTCTTTTTAAAATCTACAATATTTTTGGATATCTTTTTTGTGCTCTTCAGTTCTCAATTTTCTTTTAACAAGAGCCCAGTTCATCCCTGCTTCTCTCTTCGCTTCTTACAGTTTAAAGGATTTGATTTCTCTTGGTACAACTGCCGTATTATTGTTCCTGACTTATTTACAACAGTGACAGCATGCCAAGTCATGCCAAAACCATGTGGACACATTATAACATCTTATGAAGGGGAATATACTTTTTTTGTAAACATTCCCTAATATAGAGCCATACCAAGAACTTATTGGAATAAGTTTTTTCTGTCATTAACTTTTCTGAAGCATTTCCTCGAGCATCAGCAAAATAAAAATTTGAACCAGGCACTTGCGAGAGCATAGAACTTTCCGTCATTTATTATGCAGCAAAAATATTTTTTTGAGAAAACTTAACTTCACTTTTCGTGCTTTGTTTTTGGTCTTAAAATTTTTATCAGAAATTTTTGGTCCTTCAAACATTAACTTTTCGTATTAAGAAGTCCGAGCACTAAGCTAGACGGACTGCTCTCCTACCAATTGTGTTGGGAGCTCTTTTAAAAATGCTTTCTATTTTCTTGGCTTTGGATACATAATGTGAGCAAAGGCAAAATAATACTTCGATTATAAGTTTTAGAGAACAACGTGTGTTAAGACTTTTGCGATCTCCGATTTAAAACATTTTATAAAAATGAATTCTGCCAGTCGAATCCAGGTGTTTACAATTTCTAAGGTTTCACCTTGTGCTCTTAATGGACTTAAAGGCGATGTTAAAGAACTATTACAATTGCTATGAAAAGGACACGTTCGCTGGTCATGGAAAATAATTCAGGGTGTCTAGATTTCATGAGAAGCGCATAGTAAGCATTAAAAACACTAAAGAGTAATTACATTTAAGAGTAACATTTAAAGCCAGATTTTGTAGGATAATGAAAAGTAACACATGATATTTTATATATCAATGAAAAGGTAATTTAGTGTAGATTTTATTAAATGTATTATGTTTCTGATATTTTTCTCATAAATGATAATAAATTAGGTTTCAAATATATTTGGTGTTAGAGGTGCATACAAATTTTTTGATGTTCTCCCCAGTGTGCTTAACGGTGTGATTATGGGAAATGCTACGCTCACGCATACATTTCAATGAAAAAAGTCAAATTTTTTAACATAATTTATACGGATTAGGAATTAAGGGGTTTTTTCATGGCAAAATGGGAATGTTTTTTTATTCCTTATTTCCTGTTCGGCCCCACCTTCAGTATTGCACTCAAGCGCCATTCTGTTTATAACTTATGTTTTCTGATTGTATGACTGATCTTTGTCCAATTTTTATGTTATATTTGTATTAGTTTGGGTTCGTTGTTTGTAATGTCCCTAGAGATCTGTTGTTTAGCTTGATTGTGCTCTATACTATTCAGGTTTAAAGTTTTATTCTTTATACTGCCAAGATAAGGTAAGATAAGCATTAGATTAAGATAAGATAAGATAAGATAAGATAAGATAAGATAAGATAAGATAAGATAAGCATAAGATATATTTCGCTGCTTGGCCCAGCAACATTTAACGTATTTTTTTAACATGGTGAATGTTGAAGTTCTATCGCTTTCAGAGATACCAAATACTTTTGTGATAACTTATCACTTGAAGGGAAGTCCAATCTAGTCACATGTGTTTTTTTCCCATACATCTTTACGACAAAGAATGTTTGTGTAACAATGGGAAATTTAAAGCTTCAAATTGTTTTCATAAAAGTAAATGAAGAAAAGAAACATTGACGGGAATATAATTTCCCATAGATGGGGAGAGGTGCCATTTAATTGAGCACCTTCAATTAATGGGAATATAATTTCCCATGATCGTTTTTGCATGGAAATCTTTAGCCTCTTTCTATACAATTCGTCTGGAACAAAAATGCTGAAATGTGCCAAGGAATATGTCATTCTCTCATTTATACTTTGTTTCACTTGCAACTAGGTTCCGGGATCTTGAGAAGAATCTAGATTGTTTTTATTTCAAAGATCACCAAAAGATGTTATCATCCTGCAACAAGATTTTCGATCAATAAATTTTTCAAGACACTGAAAGGATTTCTTGACGCAAAAGACAAAAACTAGATCAGATATCCATGCTAACTAAAGGCTAAATCGATACCACATAGATCATACTGACTCGGGTTAAATATAATATAAACGGACCAATCTTTTAACAATCCATGTTTTCAATTAAAGACACCGAAAGAATTTCTTGACAGATACAAAAAAAGAGAAAAACTAGATCAGATGGCCAACATGCCTAAGTAAAGGGTCGTTCTACTGACTCGGTAATACATAGATTATATAGATTTGGGTTACAGAAATATGAAGGGAATTTATACAGAACATTTAAACTTCAAACAAATTAAAACCGATTGCAGTTCCAAAGGCTCTCAATGATACAGGTATTGAAGATTATATCAACAACTGGTATGTTGCAATATTTCAAAGTTAGTCGAAAGGGTACATCGCAATGAGGGGTTTAACCTTATTGCATGTCTAGATAACAGTAAAGGATAAAGTAAATGTTGTATCAAATCAGTTGATATCAGCTGCCCAATTGTTTAGATGTACTCAATAACTGGGCGACTGTAGCCTTTGGATTTATCTAAATAAACCTTGACCATGATTCCTGGCCTTGGGTTACAAAAGTTAGAGAGAACGCAAAGTATTTAGGTAGAAGAAAATTGTACAGAGTTAAAATTTCAGCCTGTATCGAAATAATAGGTTCTGAAAAGTTCTGAATACACTATCGTGAAATTTGCTTCTTGGACAATAACTAGACGTGATTAAGCAAGAAGCCTCTGTTACGGAACTTTAAGATTTTTCTTATGGTCTAATTGTTGAAGAGGAGTGGGTGTTTGGAGGATGACACACTTTCGATGTGCTGTTGCATTGTAACAGAAATTTTATGCTTTAAAATCTTAAGCAGGAGCTGACAATTTAAAGTTCGAACTGCTACCTGTAATATATTCGCAATTTACTATATCTTACTTGGCTGGTATCCACCATTATCTTGATCTTGTAATTCTAATATTTTTCAGAAGTGAGTGAAATCTCAGTAGCCAAATTAGATACTTTAACACTAAAATCTCTACTGATGTTGCACAACTGAACTGTAGAGTTTCATATGCTTCTTCTTTAAGTGTGTTCTTTTGTATCGTTTGGACTACAAAATGACATAAATGTATCTGAAAATATTGGAATATTTGTCGATAGTCAGGCAAATATAATGTCGTTTAAAGCCATCAGACATTATCTTACTGTGGATTCCTGTACAGCCTGGTGAGCTATGCTGATCTGGTTCTCTATCAATCAAATAAAATTTTTTTTGATTTTTCATTTCTTGTGTTTTCTTTCACACAATTTTCTATTCCTTCTATTTTTTGTTATATATTTTTTTTCTCTGTTTATCATATTTTATTTAACAGCTTAATATTTATTATTAATAATTAGTATTTGGTACATTTTAGTCCTGGATTCAAGCATTTAACAGCAACATTTTTATTGAATTGAGTGGATTAAGTGAAGAGATGTTCTGGATGAATGGCTTCAATTTACAATTGTTTAACATTAACATAACTAGTGGCATGACCATGACCATAACCATGACCATAACCATGGCCATGACCATATAGACCACCATGATCCAAAGCATTGACATGAGCATAACCCGACAAAATAGGTTTAGCATAAATTTCAGGATGATGAGCATGACCAATTTTCTTGACGACGGCATTGAAACCATTATGATCATCAGCAGAGTATTCAACAACACGTGTGGTGCCATCGGATTCTTTGAGGGAGTAGCCACCTGGTAAGAGGGCATTTATTAAAGTTTTATTTTCTTAAGAGATTTACACCATACTCACCTTTAACCAAACCACCATCTCTATGTTCCCATTGATTTTTAATATCTCCTGTCTTCAAGTCCTTAACACCATAATCAAATTGATATTTAGGATATTTATGATGATAATCATATTTATCGTATAAAGCATAACCATGACCAAGACCCTTATCCAAATGGCCACCATACAGACCTGCCACACCAAAACCAACACCACCTGCCAAATGATGACCAGCACCACCACTTAAGGCAATGTGATCACCATCATTATAATGATGACCTCCCAAATATTTAATTATGGGGGCATCATGTTTGGTAACCACCGTATAACTGCTGCCACCACCATGACCATAACTAGCCCAAGCTACTGTGGCCACCATTAAGATAACAACACAAACACTTAAGAAACGCATTTTGATTTTTTCGAAAATTTTGATTACAAAATAATAAAATTATTATTTTTTTTTTTGGTTTTTAACTTGAATACTCAAACTAAACTGATACTAATTGCAATTAATTGCAAACTATTTATACTTAAACAAAATTAAGTTTCTAAAAAGTTCTTGAAATTTTTTAAAAAGAATAATTAATAATAATGAAATTTTTATTAAAAAGAATTGAAAACTTTTTTTTAAAATTTTGCAATTTGCGTGTTATGGTTTCTTTTTATTTTATTTTATTTTTTTTAATTTTGAATTTTGATTGAAACAAATAAATAATAGAGTCATAATTTAATAATTAATAAAGTAGAGTATTAAATTAAAAAAAAATTGATTGAAATTTTTAAGCAAAATTCTTAACAAAAAAATTGTTTAAACTTTAATTAATTTTACATTAACATTCCCTTCAAAATCTATAGCAACAACAAAAAAATTATTGGTCAGTTTTTGGTGTTTTAGTGGTTGAGCGAATAGAAGATTTTTATTAAAGACTTAATAATAGAAGACTTTTGAAGGGAGCTACTTAGTGGAAATTCAATAAAACAACAAATTTGTAACTTTATAAAATTCTACGTTGTGTAGTTAAATTTGTATTATAACAGGGTGTCTAGGAAATACATTTTCATATCCTTCACCCTCGTAAGTGGTGCAGATCTACTACCACTTTTATGTATATCGCTCGACTCAGAATTTCTTACCGAATCGACCTAAGCATGTCCGTCTGTCCGTCAGGCTGGTTATTCATGTAAAGTTAGTTCGCAGAGTGCAGGCTGCATTTTTTAAGATATTTTAATGAAATTCGACACATACTATTATTTTGGTCCAAGGACGATACCCATTGAAATTGGTTATGATCGGTTTATTATTTCATATAGATCCCTTACAAATGCCCCCCATAATGGGTTTTTTAGCCCATAAAATTCCTAAATATTAAAAAATTTTACCCAGACTTTGCAAAAATAAGTCATATTACATTCTAAAATAATAAGACAAATTATACGAGGATCGAACCATTTATTTGTTATAGGTCCCATACAACCACCCTTCCAAATATCACTTCAAAGCCCATAAATCGCTTATTATTATAAAATATTTGGTCATGTATGAGATAAATATGAACCAAAATAGCTGTGAGAAATTTAACGAGGGTCGGTACATAGTTTTTTCTAATTCCCATATGATCCCACAGAAAAAAATCCCTTTAAAATACATGAATTAGTATCATAATAATATATTGCACATAAATGCCACATGGTTAATTATACGAGGATCGTTTATAAATTTTTCGTAGCAGACGTTTATAGTGAACATTGTGGTGTAGGGTATTAAATAGTCGGGCTTGACCGACTATAATATTTTTACCTGGTTTTCGAACGATTCAATTAATGTTTTCAAATTATTTTAGTATTTCAATTTTATAAAATATCGTGGTCTACTTGCCGATACCCGATTGAAATTTGTTCTAGGAAGTGAGATCGAAAAAATCTTAACACATGTTCTTTATAAAAAAATATTTAATCCAAGAATTATTTTTTTTTTATCAAGTTACCTTTGTAAAACTTGTCAGTTATTATGTTTAAGGTAAACAACTTGGATCAAGTAGAAGGAATGGTCCACATGATGCTTCCAAAGCAAGGATAAGAAACAGAAAACTTCCATCATATCCAATAGGAAAGTAGCCCGGACTATTTGGTACGAATAGTTTAAGCTAATCATACAAGTTCCTGACAAGAACGCTGCTAGAAAAACTGAAGTCCAATAAAACAGAGAACAAACATTGAAGTCAAGTTTTCTTGCTGCCTAATGGAAGACGAAATGTAGATCTGACAGATTTTTTGCAACTTCCAGGTTAAAAATTTTGCACAAATATTTCACTATCTGATTGATAATTGTCGAGCCATACTTGGTTATAATTTCTAATGGACCAATTCCATCGTGCAATAACTTTAATTCATTCGAATGTTTGCTTGGTGTATGTGTTGAAGGGTATTTAAGATTCGATATCGCCAAATATTCCATTCTTACCTGTATGCTTTATAGAATTATTTCAAATAGTTCAGTATTATTTAAATAAAATTCAAGGATGTCAACTGAGACACCCTGCAACATGTATTCTTACTAGTCTTACTAGCTGGATGACCTCCTAAAGGTTTTAGAAATCTATGTCCTGCTCTGATTATTTTTATACCCTCCAGCAACTCAAGTCATGAAGAGGGTATAGTAACTTTGTTATTTTGTGTGTAACGCTAAGCAGGAATAACCTTGAACTTCTTAATGTATATATTTTCTTGCATCATATCAACCTCTGAGTCGATGTCCGTCTGTCGTGTCAATCTGCCCGTTGTTAATACGCTCACATCCGCAATAATTTACAGAGCTAAATGAAATTTGGTTGAGAAGTTAAAATTAGCAAGATCGGTTCGATATATTATAAGATATAGACCTCAATAATGATCAAAATAGGGGCAGTAAAAAGAAGTTATAGCTAAAATATGACTAATTTTAAACCTTAAATTTTCCTGTGTTGAACTTATATTGTATACCTTTATGTGGATATATGTAAGTGTGTATGTACGTACACTGTGTATGTATGAGATATAATGTATTAAGTTCACATATATTTGTGGTAGAGGGTATTGAAATTTCGGCATTTAAACTTTTTAGGACAAAAACAAATATTCAATACATATTTTGGATGTAAGCGTGACCACAACGAACTTACAGACATACAGACATATTTAATCGACTCAATTTTTGATTTGATGCAAAAATATACTTGTGATGGAGAAGTTTAAAAAAAAGATAAGAATGTTATATTCGTCCATGCCGAATCCACAATACCCTGTATGCTTCAATAACATTGATTTTTTTCTTATCCGATTTTGATGGTATTTGAAATTCTAATGAGGTCCATTTAGCTGTACGTTATAACCAAATTTTATTTCAATTTGGAGAATAGTTTTTGAAAAATTTTAAAAAAGTTTTCCGATCTTGTCTCAGATATGGATTTATAACTTCTTTATTACTGAAACGATCTGGTGAAATGAATTTTGAATTCAGATTATTATTGTTACCTTTAGTATGTTTCCATAAGACAGAAGGATATGGCTAAATCGAAACAGATTTTTAAGTGATCCAAAGATATATATATACATTATGAGATCTTACATGATTCCTTTTTGACGTTACATACAGAATGACAAATGGAATATAATCTCTTAGAGTCAAATCATTTAAGGAATTAATAAGTTATTTATTCATCAGGTACAGAAATAATTAAAAATTCTAAATTATTTAATAGAATTAAACAAATTTAAATTCTTGACATTAAAATATTTTACTTTTCAAAATTATCGAAATTCCTTTACAACAACTAAAAGTTATGGTCAAAAATCAGCTGCTTCTTAAGAACAGTATAAAAAGTTTCACAACCCCAATTAATTTTTTTTCGCCATTAAACTCTTGTTTGCTTTTTGAACAAAAATTCAATTAAAGTCAATAAATTAATTTTATTTTAACTAAACTAATTTATTATTATTTTTATTATTTATTGTTATTGTTATTGTTATTATTACTGTTTTATTATTTTCAAGGTCATTGCAGTTCTATTTAATATAATTTATTGTTCTTTTTTTTCAAACTCTCCTTTTTTCAATTGTTTCGACCACAAAATAATCGAAAAGGAAAAAAAATGTTATTTTTTATTCATTCATTCAACCAAAAAAAGTCATCTAAATATTGAACAATAACTTGTGTGGTTATTTGTTTTTGTTTTTTTTTTTACCAAAAAGTTGTTGTTGTTGTTGCTAACCAGCTTGTGTTGCCATACTTTTGCAGATTTGTTTGATTTAAACCGCAGCAGGTGCTGGTTTGTGATTCTCCTTTGTGATTTTTTTGCTGTTTAAGTTTTTTTTCTGACTTCATTGCTTTATTGAGTATTATGAGGAGCGATTGGAAAAAGGAGGTAAAATCATGAAAAATGAAATGTGAAATAATAATTTATTGAAATAATATTTATAATTTTTTACATGATTAAATACAATATTATTACATATAAAAAATAAATATTAAGGGTATTCAGGTGGTGATGTAAAAATAAGAAAAAATGAAATTAAAAAAATTTTTCGGGAATAGAAAATTTCACATTAATGCAGTGGTTTCATAACTCTTGTTTGAAAAAAATTCCCTAACTTTTGAATTGTAGGGGTTTAGGTTCTTAGCTCGATAAGACTTGTTTTTTGTTCCTTACTTTATAATTTGTATACCCTACACCATTTTAGATGATTATCTTGCGAGGTTTGTAATAATAAAAAAATGGCATCACATCTACTCAGAATCATTTTCTGAGTAGATTTAACGATGTCTGTTTGTCCATATAAATATTGCGTACAGATCATTTGGTACATATTTTTATTTTTGGCCCAAGGACGATGTTTATTGAAACAGTTTGTGTTATATCCAATATTTCAGGAAATTTGGCGCAGGTAAGTATTATAAAATTCTTAAATATATGAGGGTGGGTCCATTATTTCTTATAGTTCCCATACAAATCCCCTTCTAAATGAAGCTTTTAAGGGCAAACATTTCACATATAGTTTCGTATTGTAATAATAATTGGTCATATTAAGATAAATATAAGCATAAATTGATATGAAAACTTATTCGAGGGTCGGTTCATAATTTAATGTAGCCCCCATTTAACCCCCCCAAAAAAATGTATTTAAAATTTTATAAATTTAACATAAATCTTAGTGTCATAATGATATACTGTACACTTAAGAATAAAGCAAAAAAATCAAATTATACGAGGTTTGTTCATGAATTTGTTAAAACTACCATTTTTAACAGGTGCTGCGGTGTAGGGTATTAGTTAGTCAGGCTTTCTCACTTATTTCAATATAGAAATCTTGAAAATAAATTTCTACAATGTTATTTTGTTGGAGCTTGGTTTAAGGATTTACCCACAAATCCTAACAAACTTTAGGAATTATGAAAAAAAATAAATCATTTTTTTCTGGTTGGGGTTTTATGCTTTTAGAGAGACATTTGGAAAGGACCTATAAAAATAATTCTATTGCGAGCTTAAAAATATGCCGAGGAAATCAGTATAACTTTCAGTGTCGACTTAATGAAGTCCCTCCTCCCGTTAATACGTGTGACCAGCTGGATAATTGGCTGGCTGTTAGGGTAATGATCTTTCTAAGGTTGGAATTTTAAAAATATATCGATGAAATTTGGTGCAGATGATTTGTTAAAGATGTTGAAATTGGTGATGAACGGTTTATCTCTTGTACAAAATTCCTTTTGGAATGGGATTTTAAAGTCATTAAACAAAGAGATATTGAAATATTTATATTCAATTTGGTTTAAGTGAATTTTGTATAAGTGTTAGTATAAATTACAAAAAGATCATTTCTTAAAAAGCCACAGTTACCATACGAATTACTTCGGAAATGTTTTTTTTTTAAGTTTAAAAACCTTAAAAATATGTTAATATGGTAATAATATATTATATATTTAAGATTAATGGAACTACAATCAACTTCTTTAAATTTTGAGGAATAACGATCCATATTTTTTTATATCCCTCAATTAGCCTTCATTTTCGAATGTCACCTTAAATAGCACAAATCTTTCATGTATGTTTTTTAATATATAGAATCACAAATCTAAATAAAAATTTAACGAGGGTCGCACAATCACTTTGCATGACTGACTTGTAGAGTAGGATATTATATTGTATGTCATTTTATTAAAAGTCTTACTTGTTTTTAATCCATAATTATTGTCTTTTTTTGACCATTTGACCTTGAAAACAAAATCAACTTTCTTTAAATTTGAAATAATTCCAATTTTTTTTTTTAAATTCTACATTCATATCTTTTTCCCACGACTGCCATGGAAACCATTAAATTTTTTGGACACTTTATCACACATTGTAAATCAACAAATTGCCATGAATTTTGTGCTAAATGCTACTAAATCAATTGTAGTTTTAATAAAAATCTAAATCTATTTATGTTTTTTTTTACTTCGGTAGATTTAACGCCCATAAAAGAACATTAATTATCACACCTCTTTTTTTCGGCAAAAAAATCACCATTATTAGTTAAAACAAATTTTTGCTTTAAAAAACACAACAACAACATCGAAATATGCTTTAAGGCGATAATCTAAACTTAAAACTGAAATTGAGTTATTAACTACTTTAGTAACAACAACTAAAACAAAAATGAAAAAAAAGAAAAAAAATATTTAAACTATTAAACCCAACAAAAAACCAACAACAATATTTTATAAATAATATTTACTTGGCCAATTATTTTTGATCGCACAGTGAGTCCTAAACGAGTTTTAGGAAATAATTTTATTATTTTTGAAACATCGCACAGTGTATCCAGTGTATAGCTTTTGAACCATTAGATATATTTTAAGGAAATTTCAATTGGTTAGAACTGAGGTACATCTGAGATGACTCGAAAGAGTACAAACCCTTATCTTGTCAGGGGAGTAATCGGTTACACTTCAAAGTTGCCCACCTCGGGTAGGTTAATTTTTTAAGAAATTCATTTATGAATTGTAAATGAATAATGTCAGCCAAGTTAAGAACTTCTTATACAAATATTTGGAATCTTTGAAAACGTTTATATGTGAAAATTCACAAATTTTAAAGTAAGAGTGCGTGAAAAGTCATTTTATGTCAAAACAATGTGAAGAACCTAAAATTTCGAATTTTTGTTATTTAGAAAAATAAAACTAATTTTTAAACCACAATGAAATTGAAAGAGATAACGGTATTAATTTGAAATTTAATGTGATATAAAGGAACTTATCTCTGAATTAAAAAATTAAATTAATTCCCAGTTATCCATGCAAAAATTCCCAAAATCCCAAAACAATATAAATCATATTCAAAAATTTTACATTTTTTCATTTAAATGATCATCCTGTCATTTTAAGGATCTTTCGAAAAAAAGACTTTTTGGGTGTTTATAGGATATACGTGGCTATATATATGAGATATTTTAAAGATGATTTAAGCTTTTTGGTTTGAGAACTGATCAAATGAATCAACATTTTCTTTTAAAAGTTAATCAAT
Source organism: Cochliomyia hominivorax (assembly GCA_004302925.2). Lineage (NCBI taxonomy): Eukaryota > Metazoa > Arthropoda > Insecta > Diptera > Calliphoridae > Cochliomyia > Cochliomyia hominivorax. The sequence continues at coordinate 9,847 of PYHX02000135.1, read as the reverse complement.
TTTACATGGGGCTTGTGGCAAGATCTATGCCCCGAGTTCATTCAGCCTGTCTTTATAAAACTAAAAAAAATATTCTCCAGACCAGGAAATCTTTTTGATATTTTTAAAACGTTTCGGGATGTACATAAAATCCGCTAATTTAAAAAGTTAAAAATGGATTAATTAATTTATTACATCTTAAATATCTCTGAAACTATGAGAGATGTCCTTATATAAAGATATGATTTTCGATACACGGAGGAATTAACTTTAAAACATTTTCTTGTCATGATTCATAAATTAATTTTTAAGATTTTTGAAATAATAACATACTCAAAGTGGCCAACTTTAAAAAGCCTCTGACTACACCCCTGATCCGACAGCTGCCTGTGCTCCTCTGCATCAACTGCAAAACACCTCAGCTTTAAACGTGTAAAATTTTATTAAAATATCTTTAACGATTCATAAGTTACAGAATTATATCCCAAAAATATCGATTTGGACACACTGTACTACGTTATTTTGTTAATCCAAAACTCTTTATTGTATAATTGCACGTTGTTGTTATTGCTGCTGCTTTGTTTAAAGTTGCAACTCATGACCAATAGTTTTATGAAAATAGCAATAATGTAAAAAAAATGTTTAACAACTATTTAATGGGGTAATTGTGGCTAAAATAAATTTTATACTAAATACAATCATAATAATAAAGCTTAATACTACAAAACCAAATACATATTATTAATATTTAATCAGCCTATAAAAACCCCAAAAAAAATACCTCAAATTCATGAAAACACGAATAAACAACTTTATTAAATTTTTGAAAAAGCAGAAAATAAATTAAACAAAAATTTATTAAATGTAAAAGTAAATATTTGTTTTGTTACAACAAAAAAGTCTCTACTGCCTTAGTTAGAAGCTATAAAGAAAAAAAGATGGTATTATGCGATCACTCCTTATTGTTCATAAAAACTCGTTTTATTATAAGAATTTTATTTTGTAACAAACAAGAGATTCAGGAAGATATTTTTCTGATCATATTTATTTAAAGTAACTAACACACAAAAGACTATAATCTGGGACGACTTAAATTTTTATTAAAAATTTAATACTTTGTGTAAAGAATTAAAACTTAAATTTCTGGAAATCCAGGTTCTTGAAATCGCATATTTGGATTCCAGAGTCCGTTTTGTCCTTTAACTGTAAAATGGTCTGGTAATTCTAGTTTCTCCATAATATGTTGATGATTTGTTCTTATTCCATTTAGAGTCAGTACATACAAACATAAATTATAATAGGCTGGACATAGAGTATTGTTTGCAATGCTGTAGAAGAAGCCTTTAATCTGTGATGACTTTAATTATTATTAAAAATTTTTTATTTATTAGAAATAACAAGAAATAATAGTCGATCAAGTCCGACTATATAATACCCTACACCACAATGTTGATTATAAATAGCAGTTACGAAAAAATTATAAACCACCCTCGAATAATTTTATTTCTTTGATTTATTATTATGGTGAAACTAATATTTATGTAAAATTTAAAATCAAAAATTTTTTGGGGGTTAACATGGGAGCTGAAATCAATTACGGACCGACCTAAATTTGCACATAAATTTCTGATTTTATTTATATTAATTTGATCAGTTATTGTAATAATAAAATATATGTGAGATAAATGCCCTTCAAAGTGATATTTGTAAGGGATCTTGTATTGAATCTAATAGAAGTAATGGACCGATCCTCGCATAATTCGGTAAATAATTAAAAAATATTATAATACTTATTTTTGTCAGATTTTGGTAAAATCGATTTACATTTAGGAATTTTATGAGCTAAAAACCTCATTTCGGGAGGACATTTGGATGGGATGTACCTGAAATATTGGACCGAACATGGTCAAAAGGCTTCGTCTTTGGGCAAATATAATAATGTGTACCAAATTTCATCAAGATATCTCAAAAATTGGAACTGTAAAGTGTTCATAATTTTTACATGGATAGCCAGCCGGACAGACTGACGGACATCATTAAATCGATTCAGAAAATGATGACTTATTTTCTGTTTATAACAAACATCAGCACAAACTCATAATACCCCAACCACCTACTGTGGTGTAGGGTATAAAAATTTAATTAAATGTCTTCAGAAAAATACACCACATATTTTGGGAAAACTCATTTTGTTTAAGAATGACGATAATTTGTGATCATTTCAAATTAAAACAAAATATGATTTGTTTTTGCTAAGAAAGTCTAAAATTGCAATTTAAAAAATGTAATGGTATTAATCCAATAAGACCGACTATATACTATGAAAAATTATGTAGAGATTAAATGAATGCTATCGGAAATTTTGGACCACTATATGTTAATTATAGTCCGGTTTATAAAATTTAATTCAAATATCCTCATATTTGTGAATTTTATGACTTGAAACCACCAATTCGAGATAATATTTGTATGGGATCTACCTGAAATATAAGACTAAATATAATCAATTGTATGAGGTTTCATTCCCGGCCAAAAGCAATAATATACTTCATTTTGAATCAAGATATATCTGAACCTATGAAATTTGGAGTGTTTACAACGTTTACATGTACAATCACCAGAACGGCCAGACATTCGGGTGGACCGATATCTATAAAAGTGATTCTGAGTCGAACAAAAATCAACATTAAACTAAAATACCTTCACTTCTGTAATTTCTCGAACACATTTATTTTCACAGAAGAATGAACATTTGATTATGCTGAGACCATTACTTAGTTTAATTCCCATATAATTCTTCTTTTCGGAATGCAATTCCGAAATAGTGCCTTAATCTTTTAAAAATCGTAAACTTTGACCGATTTTATTGAAATCATGCAAAATTATATTTATATCTTTCTTAAATAATATGTGTATCATTTAGGTCTATACATCGTTATAGTTCCAATGTTGGCCCCTTTGCCGGAATAGTGTTTTTAGTTTAAAAAAAAACGTTTGACGAAATTATTTGCATTTTAGGTGATTCTATTTCGACTAAAATTATTGGGTTTTGTAAAAGCTTTCTTAATATATACAAAGAGTAGAGCGTAAGAGGGGAAGATCCAGAATTAATAACATGTAAATAAGAATTAAATCAAAAATCTTTAAATAAGAAAATTGAGGTCTTTTTAAAGCACTAACTATGATATTACACATACAAATAAAGGAAGATTTTTTTGGGCAGACAAGAAAAACTAATTTTTGTTATACCCTCCATCACCACAAATGGTGATGAGGAATCATCTAAGATCTCATAATGTATATATATTTTTCAAATCAAAATCTGAGTCGATTTAGCTTTGGCCGTCTATTTGTTGTATTTCACATCCACAATAATAAATAGAGCTCAATGAAATTCGGCCTGAGCATTTGCTATTAATCTGAAAACTTCCGTTTTTGAAACCGCTACTCACGGATTAATAGAAAAAAATTATGGATGAGTGAGATAACCGCCTGAAGCAGACGAATTTGAACAAGGATTAAAAATAAATTTCCATTAAATTTGACTCCGTGATTACTGTGAATCGCCAAAATTTTTTGAATGGAGCATCGAGGAGGGAAATACCTCTTTCAAACGCAACATTTAATTTTGCATAACTCAATAATTTAGTATAGAAAATCTCAGGAATCGTGCTTTAAGATCCATTTTTTGTGGACCACAAAATTTGCAAATAGGGAACGAAACTTTTAATATCGCATATCTACTAAATCACCAAATTATAATTGAATATGGAAAGTTTATTTATAAATTGATCGTGGTTTATAGATTCGGCACAGCCAAATATACTATTCTTACAAATAATTCGAAAACAATAAAAACTAAATATCAATGATTTTTATACGCCTCATGAAGAACTAAAAAACAGTAAACAATTTTTAAACTGTCGGAGGTACCTCACTTTGTGCCCCTGCTGTCATACTACCGTTGATCATAAGTAATTGTACAATGGAGATTTCCCTAAAATTAGACAACTTCCGATGTAATAATTCTTCAGATATTCGATTGCGTCCATGGGTAACTCCATGGACCCATATATTTTCATTACTCTTTAAGAAAGTGATTGGGGCTAAATATTTTAGCTGCTGCTGCATAACTTCTACAGATAAACAATAATTAATATCTGAAATCTATGGTGGCCAGTAAAACTGACTTCTCCAGTTATTATACCCTCCACCACCACAAGTGGTGAGGGTATGTTAAGTTTGTCATTTTGTATGTAACGCCAAGAAGGAATCATCTCAGACCCAACAATGTATATATATTATTGCATCAAATCAAAAACTAAGTCGATTTAGCTATGTCCGTCTGTTCGTTCTGTCTGTTGGAAACATTCTCAGGCCAAGAATAATTAACCGAATTCAATAAAACTTGGCCTCATTGTTTGTTATTATCCTAAGCAGTTTGCTATTTAAATCCAGCTATATCGGTTTATAAGCAAGGAAGTTATAGACCGATATCTGAAACAACCCCAAAATTTCGAAAATGAACTCTTATAATTTCTTCGAAAATGTAATTGGACTTAAACAAAAAATTAATTTTAGCATACAATTGCACGTGCTTCATCATCGTGCAAAAAATTATCAAAATCCGATTAACTGGAAAAAAGTTATAGGCTATAATATGCAAAATTTTGATACACCCCAAACTCTTTATGTCATATGGGCCGCAATTTTTAAGATAATTTACTAAAATTTGTCACAACTAATTTTTTTACCAATTCTTAATATATGTTATAAATTTTATTAACATTGGTCCATATTTTGATATAGCTCCCATATAAGGCCCCTTCCCGGAATATGATTTACAGCTTATAACACTTTTAGATTTGAACCAATTCTATTGAAATTTGACACAGTTAATTTTCTAGCTATTTTAAATATATGTTATAAATTTTATTAACATATAAATATGTGTTATAAATTTTGTCAACATGGGTCCATATTTTGTTATAGCTCCATTATAACACCCCTTCCCAAGTAAATAAAGACCAATTCTATTGAAAGTCGACACAATTATTTTGCTAACTGTTCTGAAGATATTATATTAATATGCCCTATATCGGTCCAAATTTTTCTATAGCTCGCTTATAACGGGATTTCCCGGAAAACGGATTAGAGTTTATAAAACATTTAAATAAAGATCAATTCCATTAAAATTTAGCACAATGATTTTCTAACTATAATCAAAGTATATCAGAAATATGAACAATCTTGGTCAAAATTTTGCTGTAGCTCCCATATAAGACCCCTTCCCGGAAAATAGTTTTGTCATTCTGTGTGTAACGCTAAGAATGAATTATTTCAGACCCCATAATGTATATATTCTTGCATCAAGTCAAAACCTCAGTCGATTTTCGTCAATCTCATTGTCTGCTCACATCCACAAAAATTAACAGAGCTCAATGAAATTTGGTAGAAAAAAAGCAGTTCAGTAGAAAAATTTTATAGCCTAAATTGTAACTAATTTTATGACTAATTAAGTATTTCTGTGTTATATACATTTGTGAGTATATGTGTGCCTATGGAACCTAACTTATCGACTTTACACGAATTTGTGGTGAAGGGTATTTAAGATTCGGCATAGCCGAATATAGCATTCTTACTTGTTTTTTTTTTTTTTTTTTTGGGGGGGGGTGTTATGTCCAGTAAAATTCTTCCTTGAGAAAGTAATTGAGATGAAATCTCTTTCTATAAAGTTCTTTGGATGTTCGATAATTAATAATTATTTGCTTTGCTCGGTACTTCTTTTGCCACTGATCATAGTCACCCTACATACTGTCCAATCAAATTGTTCCTTGAGAAAGTGATAATGATTTAAATTTTAGATATATTTTCTTTGTATGAGGGTTACTTCTCCCCCCCCCATCTTATTGATATGTATTATTACCTATTTTACTTACGGATGTGTTGAGAACATTCTGTAAAAAGTTCAACAAAATCAGGTCAGTAGTTTAGTTGTCTTCAAGTCCAAAATAAACAAACACAGATTCATTTTTAGTAGTTAGTAAAATTAGTATTTATTTAAGGAAAAAGTGATTAAGCCTACATTAGTTAGTAATTAGCACTAAAAAACAGAAAAACAAAAACAATACATTTAATAAATCTTTGGAACGAGGAATTACGTAAATTCGATAAAAAAAATGCCTATAAAATCGTAACATTAAACTAATGACTATAAAGTGAATGATCATGGGAATGTTCATGTTCAATGTGAGCATGACCCACAGTTTTGACAACGGCATTAAAACCATTCTTATGATCAGCAGTATATTCTACAATACGGGTAGTGCCATCGGCATCCTTAATGGTGTAGCTGCCTAGAATTTTTGAAAGGAAAAATATTTAATTATTAAGCAATTTTTTGGGGATTTTCTGGATCTCTTACCCTAACCTTATCACCATCTCTGGTCTCCCAATGTTTTTTCGAATCCCCGGTCTTCCATCTTTAACAGCATAATCATATTGATATTTTGGATGAGCATAATACCTCTTCATGTGTATGAGCACCATCATAATCCTCATGAGCATCATCATCTTCAGCCGCAGCTGCGCCTAAATGTTCATTAGATTTATGTTCATAGTGTAGCAATTCATGACCACTACTTATACAGATTGTGTTCCTCTTCCCAACCTTTATGTGGCAAATTCATGTTTAACAATTGGCTTCTTCATGTTTGGTAACCACCGTATAACTGGTGCCATGATGGGCGTGAGCATGTTGATGCTGCTGCTGCTGCTGATGATGATGATGATGATGAGGTAATAGTCCTGCTAAAGCCAAACCGCAAATAGCCAACAAAATCACAATCGATGATGTTACAAAATACATTGTTGTAATAAGTTTTATTTCACGTTAAAAAGGTTTTAATGCGAGAGTGTTAGAGAATGGGAGGTTCCTGTGTTTTTTTGGCTGTAAAACAATTGTATTGAATGTAGTCCAACTACTGATATCAATTGGTGGTTTAACTTGGTTATTTATACTTAAACAATATTTTTGCTTTAGTTTTAGTCCAAAAGTTACTTACTTGTACTAAAGCTAATAGTGTTCATTTCTTTTTTTGGGTTACGTTTCCATGTTTTTCGCTTTTTTGGATTTTGTTGTTGTTGTTTTATTATTTTGGTGGATTGTTTTTAATGTAACAATTTCATATAGCGAAATTTTTATTTCGTGTTGGATTTTTGTTCATTTAGAAATTTACATTCTATTTTAATTTTGGCCCCATAAAAAATGTTGGATATCTGTTGGGCTTTAAAATTTTAAAATAGAGTTTTATTCACTCAAATGGAATTCCCTCTTAAAAGTTTGCAAATGATTATGAAAAATATATTTTTGGCTAAAATTTTTCAATGAAGTTCAAGTTATGAAATGAAAAACGGGGTCATATTTGATGAATGTAGGGTAAATGGTGTTAAAAGTGCAAGTGTTAAATAAAAACTGTTCACAGCTTTTGATTAAGTCAAACTTTGGTCCAAAAGTTATAGCTGACCAATTACAATGAATTCATTCAGATAACATCTTCAAAATTTCAGCAAGATATTTACAAAATTACGATTCTTAATACAAAAAAAACCTTTTAGAAATGTAAATATCCCACATAAAGTCATAATTCCATCACCATCATCCAAATTAGACTTTCAAAATTTCAGCAAGATATTTTTAAAATTACAATCCTTAAGGTCAGATTATTACTAGAAAGCTGATAATCCATTTCAATAGACATCATCCTCACGTGTTGAATTCCATCAAGATATCTACAATATTACGATACTTAAGAATCTGTTAAACCCTCCCAATGTCTGATGATATAGTCAACCGATCGTCACTTCACATGCCAAATTTCACAAAGATATCTTCACTGTTACGGCCTTAATTTTCATCACATGTACTCTTGATGGATTGACTGTCGAAATGGACATCAGTAAATCGTCCCAGAAAGTGATTCCGAGTTAATTGGTATAACTAAAGGACTATACTTTCTTTAATTACTAACATCTGCACAAATGCTTAAGATTCCAATGAAGTATTAAATATTAAAGAGTTGATGCGTCATTTTGAGGTGAATAATGAATCAGGCCAATTCCATCCTATATGTTTAGTCCATACCCTCTCGAATTTTACACTTGTTCCTGGATATTAAAACATATTGTAGTTACAGAAACCTTAAAATGCTTATAATGGTTTGGCAATAGCTTCTACCAGACCTCCAATAAACGTGGACTTTAAAGGCCAAAAGCCCCAGAATCACAAGAAGCTGTTTTATTTAAATCCTCGTTTAGGATATGGACATAAGTGTAGATAGTCATATTGTCATATCAGGGTATTGCAAATTTGGAATGTAGATTGTTTTAAATATTTTTTTTAACCCGAGGTGTTCAAATCTGTGGACCGTGGACCGATCCTCGTTAGGTTAAAAAACTAAACCATGTTAAACTTGAAATTAGCCATTCGGAAGTTACAAATTTATTTCCATTTAATTTTTAATTTGAAACACTGTGCATAAAGTGAACGATAAAGTTGTAGCTTATTTGGAACCTGTTAAAAGAATTGTTGACTAACATAGGTTTCTTATAAAGCTTGCATATTACCTAGTTACTCTAGATAAAGTTAGGTCAATAGACAAAATCAACAAAGACACACTAATCGCAATGAATAGTACAATTGATGGACCAAACATTTCAGCTTTATTCCCAAGAAAGTTAATTCAGTCTCAAACTAGTTGGAGAATAATATTGAGAGACATTTGGACCTGCAGTTTATGTGTCTAGAAATAGTTCTATGCCTACAACCAGGGAAATAGATCATTTAGTACTCCATCGCATTTAAAGTTGGTCGGCGGAATTTTTCTGCTCAACATTAGGGCTATTTTAACGAAAAATACTCTATATAACCACATTAGTGATTATTGGTCAATATCGCACAGTTAACCATGCTACGATATTATATATCCTCTTCAACACAATGGGATTATTTTCTAGTTTGTCCTGTTCGGTTATTAAGTTCCCAGTTACCAATTTTATTTGATTTCTTTATATTTTCCATTCCACCTTAAGTATACATCTGACCCGAAATTTTATATTTATAAGTACGATCAGTACTATAATCGATATCATAATAATAATCATTATCACTATCATAATCATAATAATCATAGTTAAAAATAATCACCAACCAGGAAATGAGGATTTAGTATGAATTTTGGGAACACTTGTTTTCTTAACAAAAGCATGAAAACCATTACGTCTATCTGCGGTGTATTCCACAGAGCGTTTTGTGCCATCAGCATCATTTAATAATAATTTCCTACATTGAGAAAGAGATTGAAATACTATTTTAGTTTATTAAATTAAGGCGCGAAATTACCTGCTACAAAAGAGTTGGATGGTGTGTTGGATGGTGGTGTTACAGGATGACCTCCATGTTCAATACCATTTGAAGGCAATGATGTGGCAGGCGAAAATTACGTTGGTGATGTTGTCTATTTCTTACAAATTCAGGCTGAAATTTGTTGGGGATGTTGTATTTTTTTTGTAAATATTTTATTTATAGGAGGTCCTTGAGGTTTCGGATATTGATTCTTTGTTGTAAATCCATTATTGCTAGGTGTTTGTTGTCCCCGATATTGATTATTTATTGTAGATCCATTACTGTTAAGATGTCTTGGATGTGGATTATTTACTTTAGGTCCATTATTAGTAATAGGTCCTTTGTGTCCCGAATATGAATTATTTTTTGTAAGTTCATTATTTCTAGAAGGTGCTAAAAGTCTCGGATATTGATTATTGTAGCAAGTTTATTATTGGCCGGATGTTCTTCATGTCCCGGAATGAA
>PYHX02000134.1:0-68234 GCA_004302925.2 Cochliomyia hominivorax | reverse complement strand
TTTAATATTTTATTTTCGAAATCCCTTCCATTAGTGTTTTTTATAGTGCTTTCTATCGTTTTGCTTGAATATGTAGTTCATGTCCGATTATAATCTACCAAACATTGGACACCTTGTTTGTGCTGCTTCAACGCCCTTTTAACAAGAACCCAATATGCCTCCACTGGTTTTAGCTCCGGGCAGTATGAAGGATTTACCTCTTTTGGTACAAATTTCACATGATTGTTCTTGTTCTACTCAAGAACTTGTTTGCGATAGTTACAGCATGCCAAGTCAGGCCAAAAATAAGTGAACATTTTGTGAAATCTTATGAATATATTCAGTCTTATTTTGTAACACATCTTGGTGTAAAATTTCTTTATTTATAGAGCCTTTTGTATCAGATGATAGGCTTCTTTTGCCGCAATTTCATATTTCTTGCTATTACCAAATACTTTTTAGGGAAATTTTGACTGCTTTTTGGAATCTAAACTTTTGTTCAACATTCCCTCGAACATTAGAAACATAATGCTTTTGACCAGGAAGTTGCCAGAGTATACTTTTGGTCAGCAAGAATATTTTTTTTGTTAAACTTGACTTCAATTACCGTGCATTTGACTTCTAAATTTTTTATCAGCGTTTCTGTCAGGAACTTTTGAGCCTTGTATGTTTATAAACCTGCATTAGCTTCTATTTTTTTAAGATTTCTTCATGAATCAGGTTATCTCTTAGGGGACAAATTCTCCCGGTACTGGTAAATTACTATTGCAAAAACAGTTTAATGGTAGATCCTTGAATACTTTGCCAACTTTTTGTAGAACTTAGTTGGATATTTTTGAAAATATTTAATAATTCTCAGTATGCCCTTTTTTGTGCGTCCCTCATTTTAATCAGATTAACAATTAATTTGATCTTGTTTGACATTAAATATAATAATTTACATATTTTAAAAAGGTAATTAATAAAGAAATTTTCAGATAATACTTGGATTCAAAGTTTTAATCAAAAATGTGTGTTAAGAATTTTTCGAACTCACACCTTAGAAACCAAACTATTTATAAATAAAATTATGGCGATTTTTTGAAAAATATCATTGGTTACATTTTCAGATCTACTTCGTGACGCCAGGTTCAAACAGAAATATATCATTCTTTTAATCACTTGGAAAACATCTGAAGAGTGCTCACGTCAAATTTCTTTGAAAAATATTCCATAGTTTCAAAATTACAGAATTATTTCTAACAAAAGCTATTTGAGACCACTGTGCGGTGTCTAAAAATTTAACTATGCCTCTCACCAAGTATTTCTTGTTGTAACACAATACTATTGTATTTAAAGTATAAAACTTTCCTTCCAATTTATCCGTTACCTTAATTACGCAAAAAACACCTCATTTTGGTAACTCTAGATTTTACTTTTTTTATACTGTTGTTGTAATGTGTTGGTGTATAAATGAATATTTTGTTGTTGTAAATGCTGCAGCTGCGCATAATTACTTGCGGTGTTTATTGCAAATATTTACTGTTTCATGCTTTTCCTTTTCTATCTTTCTTTCAATTTTTTTATTTGATTGAGAGAGAAATGTTTTTTTTCATTTATTTATTAGAGAGTGATTGAGAAATGTTACTCCTTTTAAACGCAAATTCTTTAACAAACATTCTTATAAGAAAGTACCGGTGTAAAAAAACACATGTATTTTGTTGGTGTAATTTTATAAACTTTTTTCTGCCACCCTCTTTTGTATGTTTCCCTTAATAGTTTATGCTCTTTTCTCTCATTAGTTTCTTTTGTCGGTTCAATAAGTGCGCCTATTACTTAATTAACTTCTTTGTAAATTATTAGTTTTAATATTAAAATTTTATTTAATTTATTGGAAACTATTTAAAAAAATAATAAAAAGTATTAAAATAATTAAAGTTTAATAAAATTTTATTAAGAAATTAAATGAAAATATGAAAAATTAAGTGAAAAATGTGATTGAAGATTTAGCTTTATTTTTTTGTCCGGTCATCAAGTGTAAGGTAAAATGGCGATTAGATGTTGTTGTTGTGTATTAGAGTATTAGGAGTCTCAATAATTTCAAAGTTGTAAAGAAGTTTTTAGGTGGAGCACCTTTTTAATATAACAAGGCTAAAGTTTGAAGGTTATGTTGATTGAAAATATAGATTTGTTTTGTTTTGTTTTGTAGGAAGAGTTAGTAAATTAGTGTTAATGTTAAATAAGTGTCTCTGTATTTGTGTGTTATATTAGTTCTTAATTGAGTGTTAAATTAATTAAATAAGAAAAATGTGTTTTAAATAAAAGAAAAATGATAAAAAGCAATTTTTAGAAAAAAGTGTTAAAAAAATTTAATTAAATAGAAAAAGTATAAACGAACGAAGTAGATCCGGTTAATGATATAAGGTATGAAATTTTGTTTTTAATATATTTTTAACCTTTAGTAAACTTTTATATAATTTTTACAAATATTTTACTTTCAGATTTAATTTTTGAGAAATCGACTTTAAAGCAACATCGCTTTACAGTGGCTTAAAGGTAAGTGATATTTAAATTATATAAAAATGTTTTAATGTAGTAGAACTTTTATCTATAAAATATTCTGAAAATTGTTTTGCAATTGATTTGGAGAAGGAAATGTTTCTAGTCGGTTTTAGGCCAGGAAATGGATTTTCAACGTTGCTTATCTTGGGTGTGAATTTAAAAAATATATAAAACATTTTATTTATGGTTATCTTTTACCCGTTGCGATTTGCTACACAAACATTCTTCTTAGTCCAAGATCCCGAAAGAAATTTTACATATCACAACATGTATTAAAAAATTTATGCGAAGTACATTTTGCCCCTGGCCCTGGAGCTACCTCTTCCTTTGATCCTAATCGTCCTGCATTTTGTCCTGCAAAACAGTTTTGAAACAAATTTTAGAACTTTCGCTGTTATAGTTGTTTAGATGTTTGACAATCATTATTTTCTTTGTATGAGGTATCTCTCCACCTGGTGATATCGATTCTATATTTTGTTCACTAAAATAGTACCTTGAGAAAGTTATTGGGATAAAATTGTATGGTTCTGTCCGTCCTACATTTTTGCTAGTATAAAAGATCTTTGGGAAAGTAATTGGAACTAATTTGAATACTCCCACTTTTACAAATCTTTAGATATTCGATTATTTATATTTGCTTTGTATTGAAGTACCTTTCCCCTTGATTCTACCCGTCCTATATTTTGATCAGTAAAATAGATATTTGTTTGGGGTCGAATTTTAGAACTTTTGCTGTTACAGTTCTTTATATATTCGCTTATCAACATTTTCGTTCTATGGACACTTCTGATCCCTTCATTCTGTTCAGTAAAGCAAATTTGAAAATTCTCGATGAAGGGGTTCTTTAGATATTCGACGATCAATATTTTCTTTGTATAGGGGTTATCTCCCCCTCTGATCCTATCCGCACCACATTTTGTCTAGTAAAAACTTCCTTGAAAAAATGTTGAGACCAAATTTAAAAAATTCTCGATTCGATTATCAATATTTGGTTTGTATGGGGTTTACTTCTCCCGCTGATCCTATCTGTCCTACACTTTGTCTAGTAAAACAGTTCCTAGAAGAAGTGATTAAAACAAAATTAGAAAATTATCGCTGTTATTTTTCTTTACATATTCAGTAATCAATATTTGGTTTGTATAGAGCGTACATTTCTCCCTGGTCCTATCGAAATTTTTATGGGGATCATTCTATGAACATTTCTGCAAAAATGGTTCTGTAGTTTAGCTGTCTATAAGACCGTTATATAAAGTATTGGATATGTTAAATAAGTATTTTAAAGTAGGTGTTTTCCACATCCTAAAATATTGCCTGGATTATCTATATTTTTATTGTTTTTTTCTAAAAAGGTGGCAACATTTATTCACTATAAAATAACTTTTCTATATAATATTTATTTCTTTGTAAAGAAAAGTGAATGCAGGCGAACCTTCTCACATCGCAAAGCTGGAATCGTTTTAAGATTCCAGATCAAAGACCAAAAGAGTGATTTGTATCGGACCGCCCATATAATGCTGGGATTAAAATTTCAGTAAAACTTCAAATGTTTAAGCATGATTTATACGAATTGAGATTTTGGGTATTTCTGCGGATTTAGTTCTCTGATTCATGGACAATTTCATATACATCATATTAAGAGAATATTGTTATTCGTTTCACTTCTATTAAAGTTGAAATATTTTTACGAAAAAATTGATATTTTTGGTTTTTCATAAAGTTGTTACGTTTTCATTGATGACAACTCCTTGTGTTAGAAGTTTATATTTTGGCTAATAATCTAAACAAAACTGGGTTTCATCTAGTCAAATTTAGCTATTTTCGTACATCACACAAGTAAGTGTATTTTATTACATAGATTTACAAGAAAAATCTATATATAACATTTCTATTATCCAAATTATATTTTTGCCAAACTTCGCAGGGACACTGACTATGGCCCTGACCATATGGTGACCTGAATTCTATTACGTTAGTTTTAACATATGGAATAGATCAAATGTTTTAGAATTATTTGTCCGACTGTAGTCTGTTGTTGGCACGCTTACATCCACAAAATTGAAAGAGCTTATTGAAATTTGGCTTACATATTTTTTTATATTCCTGGGATATTTTCTGTTTACAACCAGCAAAATCGGTTCGGTACATTAAACTATATAGAACGATATCTGTGGCAACTTCTAAGTTCAAGCAAAAAATTTTTTATTATAAATCGACATATTAGAATGAAATTGCCACAATATTAAGCTGTATGTACTTCATTACCATTTTATTATACCAATCGGTTCAGTAGAAAAAAGTTATAACTAAAAATATATATAATATTATGACACATTAAGTGTTCCTGTGTTCTATTTGAGAAAAACTTTTTTATATAGTATACATCTGTGATTATATGTGTGAATGTGTATGTATAAACCATAAAGTATTTTCACCACATGCATTTACGGTAGAGGGTATTCAAGACTCGGCATAGCCAAATAAAGTATTCTTGTTAATATTTATACGCCTCAATATTATGAATGAAATTATTTTCATCATAAAAATATGCAACACATTTTCACTTTTACTTATTGTGTATCACTTCAAAGTGTTTGTTTTTTTATTAACACATTCTTAAATCCACTTGGTTCTTTTGAAATTGTAATACAAATTCACCCTCTTCAAATGTTAGTTTTTTTACAACTATTCTTAGCTTCTTTTTCTGCCCATCACCATCACAAGTGGTGAAGAAGGTATATACATTTTGTGATTCCGTGTGATATGCTAAAAAGGAATTATCTAAGACCCCATAATATATATATATATATATATATATATATATATATATATATATATATATATATATATATATATATATATATATATATATATATATATATATATATATATATATATATATATATATATATATATATATATATATATATATATATATATATTCTTGCATCAAATACAAATCTGAGTTGATCACATCCACAATAATTGACAGAGTTAAACTAAATTTGGGCTGAGTATTTTATATAGTCCTGAAAAGATTCCTGTTCAAAACCAGCAAACTCGGTGCAGTATGTTAAGAGACCGATATCTAAGACAACCTCTTAATTTGAAACCCAGTTTCAAAGTGCTGAAACTGGGTCTCTATAGGAGCTACGGTCATTACAGTTTGAAATCTTTCAAATTAGTATTCGCAGACAGAAACCAGGGAGTTAAACAGACGGATATCGAGGTATCAAAACGATTTCTAAAAGAATTTTTAACGTAAATGCATGTGACACTAATTTGGAAATATTAGGCGAAACACATTTCCCGCTAGCCCTATCTGAATTTAGTTATTTTTCAAAAATACTTTTTTTTGAGGAGAAAAAACACAGAACCATAATTGCAAAAAGATGTATATATCTTTATATAGCTACATGTGTCACCGTTAAGTATGTTTCACTGAAATTGGACTCAGTTATTGTTAAGGTATTTTTTTGAGAGTTTTGATATAGGATAATTTTTTAGCTACTCTGGGGGACGATGAAGTGTACGAAACTGTAGAATAATATTCAGTACAGAGTGAATATTAATTGTTGAATATCAAATCAAGAACAACTATTGTAGCGTCATTTTTGGTCTCTATAATATTCTTTATAAACCAATATTCCTTATAGAAGTGTTTTGCCGAAAAACATTAGAAAGAATAGTACGACTCGATAGGACTGCGAATTGTACCGGGTATTTACAAATATTATTATTGTAATACAAAAGAAGCTTTAAAATTAATCATTTCAAAATTATTGAATTTTATGTCTGTTAAGTTTTTTCCGGTCTCACTTCTTCTTTTTAAAAATATTTTTCAACAGATAAACATTTAATTTTAACTTAATATATATTTTTATACAGAAAAAGTATATAAATTGCTGTTTGTTATTGTTTGTGGCTAAAAATAACTCTAAATAAAAACAAACAAAAAAAAATACAAACAAGAAATTTAATTTTTTTTACAAATAAAAACAAACTTAATGTACCCTAATTCACCACTTGGTGGTGATGTGCAGGATGTAACAACAAAACAAGAAAAAAAGCTGCTTTAAAAATACAAGCAACAAATACATATAAATACAAATACATACACATACATACATACATAAGTAAATGTAAATTGTATGTAACAAAATGTATAAATAGCTAAATAAAAATGACGACACTAAAAGCATCATTGTTGTATCCGTTGTTGTTTTTATTTTTGTATATAGAACTTCCGATTTATAAAAAAAAATTCAGTTCCCCTTAAAAAAAAGGAGAAATGAGAGAGCATTGAAAAGAGAGTGTATATAACAGAGAGCTGGAGAAATTTCGACGAGTTTTGGTTTTACAGCTACAAAACTACATTTTTTTTCGCTTGTGTTTGAAGGATACAAAATAACTTGTTGTTCCTTTACTGTTAATAGTTAACAGGTAACAGTTAACAGTGAGAAATGTCAGTGTGTTTTGTTATTGTTTGTGAGAGTTTAGTTTAAGGTTATTAACATGACTTTGAAAATTTGCTAACAGTGTCCTTTAATGTGACATGTTATTATACTCTCCATCACCACAAGCCGTAAAGAGGGTATGTTAACTTTGTCATTCCGTGTGTTAAGCTAAGAAGGTGTCATCTAAGATATTATAATGTATATATATTCTTGCATAAAATAAAAATCTGATTCGATTTAGTTATTTCCGTCTATCTATCCGCCTGTTGTTGGTACGCTTACATCCACAATAATTGACGGAGCTCAATGAAATTTTCTATAGTCTTGAAAAGTTTCCTATTAAAAACCAATGAAATCGGTTTAGTATATAAAAAAAATATATAGACCGACTACTGAGGCAACCTCAAAATTCAAGGGAAGAACTTTTGTCAAAATTATTAATTATAAATTGAGAAATTAGACTTCATTACAATTCCATTACAATTCAGTTCAGAAAAAAATTTAAAGCTTAAAATATAACTAATATTATGACTTAATAACTGTTCCTGTGTTATATTAAAAAAATTCTATAATGTATATGTGTGTGAGTGTGTTTTTAAGAAAAAAAAACGTATTTACTTCATTACTTCATTTGAGGTGCAGGGTATTGAAGATTCGGCATAGCCGAATATTGCATTCTTACTTGTTTTATTATACATTTTGTAATGTAATTTAACAGTACATTAACGGTTTTCTTAATTCAAAATTGTCATTCGTGTTTATGTACTCGTGCTAAACGGTCGTTTAAAGCGGTTACTACAGATTGAAAAGAGATTAAATAAAAATAAAAGAAATTTATTGAAAAAATTCTTAAATAAAATTAAAAAAAAATTAAAAAAATAAAAAAAGGATTTTTAAAATATTTAAAAAATTGAAAATAAAAAAAAATAAAAATAAAAAATAAAAAAAATATTTAAAACCTCTTATTACCAGCTAAATACGGCTAACAAGTGTTTTCACTTAAAATATCCTAAAAGCAACAGTTTATAAAAAATAAATCAAAATTTCTTCTTTTTTTATTAAAAAAAATAAATAAAATATTGAAAATTCTGTGTGTGATTTTTATCTGTGTCTGTTTCAAAAAAAGGAAGTCTTTAAAAGGTTCCCCTTTATATGTATTTGTATTTATGTGTGCAATTGTATTTGTGTTACTTTCCATTTTTGTGAAATATAATTTGATTTAAAGATTATTATTGCCTTTTTGCTGTATTTTGGGTAACGCTGTATGTGGTGTCTTTTAACTCTACAGAGTTCATTTGTGCGTGTTTGATATCAATAGTTGACATTTACATACATTTACACACATTTGGAATATTAATAAACATCACTGATTGTGTAAGTAATAATTTGTTTATAATTTTTGAAATTATTATTTAACGGAAGTATTAACTTTTATGAGTTTTATTATTAAAAAAAGTATTTATCATAAAATGAAACCCAAAACAAACAAGTGAAAAATGGTTGGTTAGTCATAAATGACTATAATACACCCTAACAAATTCTGAACTTAATGTAGCATTTATGAAGTGTTGTGGATCAACTCTTCAGTATTTGATAATTTTACGTAAATTAATTTAATGTAATTTTTAAATTGGAATCAGTACGTCTGATTCAATATTTTTGTGGCAGAAAGGAAAAACAACATAAGTCATTTGAGTACTTTTCAGGAGTTTTGAAATCCACTGAACTGATTTTGCTGGTTTTAAATAGGAAACTTCACAGGACTATATCAAATACTCAGGCTAAATTTCATTAAGCTCTGTCAATTATTTCGGCTGTGAGCATGCCAACAACAGACAGGCAGACAGACGGACATAGCTTTTTCATACTTCAATTTGAACTTCAAAAATTTGCTTTATATGTTCAAAAATGAATTATTTTGCTTTTCCTCTTTGTTATAGATTGACAGTGGGATCTGAAGATCTTAATGTTATTTTTCGCTACAATTCATAACATGTCACCCATTTGCTGCAAGATAGTGATAACTCAAAAAAGTTCAATTTTAGAGTTTACACGAGGATTCAAAGCGATTTTTCTTGAAAAAATTCTATAGCTTTTGAATCGTTACAGATTCAATGCTATATTCGGCTATGCCGAATCATCGATACCCTCCACCATAAACTCGTTTGAAGTTAATTCGTTAGGTTCCGTAGATACATATTTACACACATACACTTTAATTCCAATTTAACGATTTATAATAGATAATTTGACGGAGGTTGCATCAGATATCGGTCTATATCTTTTAATATACTAAACCGATTTAAATGGGAAACTTTTCAGGACTATAGTGAATACTTAGTCCAAATTATGAGAGGTAATTCCTTCTTAGTGTTACACGCGGAATGACAATTCAAGTATTTCCAAGTTTAGTTCATATCACCCATTAGCTGCAGAATATCGTAAATCTCTAAATAAAAGGGTAAAAATGAACACAGTGATTTCCAAAGCAATTTGTTTGGGAAATAATTCTGTAACTTTTAAACCTTTAGAGATATTTTAATAAAAATTTAACTAACAATCGTACATATACGCACATATAAACGTTGACTCTCTAGGGGGTACCTCTCTTCCTGACTGTATCTATCCTACATTTTATCCTGTTAAGTGGCTTCATGAGAATGAATGGAGATGAAATCGTAATACTTTCAGTTCTTAAGAAATTGGATAATTATTGTATGGAGTTTATCTTCCCACTGATCCTATGCGTCTAGTAAAACAGTTGGAAGTCCAATAAAACACTTCCTTGAGAAAGTGATTGGGACAAATTTAGTGCTGATATTTTTTTGTAGTTTCGGAAGTGGATCTCCAAATTTGGTCACCAAAATACTCTAACATAAGTGGGATATATTTTTCAGTTTAAGAGATATTTCGACCAAAAAAATGGACACGTTTTTTTTTTGGCTTACGGACGAAAACTATTGAAATTGGCCATGTTCAGTCCAATATTTCAGGTACCTCCCATGCAAGTTTTTCCCGGATGGAAGAAAGTCCTAAATATAAAGCAATTTTAAAGAAATTTGGAAAAGAAAGGCTTATAGTATTCTAAAGCCATGAGCCAAAATATGTGATGATCGGGTCATTATATCTCATAAGTCCCATGTAAACCTCTTTCAAATTTTACTTTTAAAGGCAAAAATTTACTTGTAATACTATACTGTAATATTAATTGATCAAATTAAGGTAAATATAAGTAAAAATCGTTGTGTAAAATTATGCGAGGGTCGGTTCATAATTTCTTGTAGGTTCCAGAAAATATTATTTCAAAATGCATAAACAATGTACAGCACACTTAAGAATATATCAGAAAGTCAAATTATACGAGGGTCGTATTTTTTATTAAAAAAATAAAATAAAAATATGAAAATTTATGAACAAAACTGGTAACATGTCAATGCTGAAAGATTAACTTAATTTCCATATAAAGATTTTCTATGTAAAACATATTTATAAAAAAGTTTTTATGTTAGATGCCTATACATACCCAAATACTCATACACATATACATACATACATACATACATACATACATACATACATACATACATACATACATACATACACATCTACAAAATCCTTTAAACAAAAAAATTTATAAAAACCAAGTGGGAACTTATAGTCGGTCATGCCCGATTATTTAATAACCTACACCAAATTGTTGGTTATAAGTGGTTATCCACTTATCCTATTTAATGAACCAACCTCGTATAACAGTATTTTCTAATTTGTACAGCATATTATACAGGTACTAACATTAATGTGAAATTAGTGCATTCTAAAAGGTTTTTTTCTGTGAGCATTACATGGGAGCTAGAAGCAACTATGGTCCGTCCCTTGTAAAATTTCCCACATCAATTTTCGCTTATATTTGTCTTGATTTGATCAATTCTTCTTACAATGCGAAAGTATATGTGAGATTTAAGCCATTCAGGGTGATGTTTGGAAGTTGTATTGGACCTATGAGAAATAATGGATCGATCCTCATAAAATTTGGCACATCGTTTTACAATATCATCTATTACATTAAAATCTTTTGTGGCCTTAAATCCCTATTCCGGGAGTTACATGTTAATGCGGGCTAAGTGAAATAATGGGCCCATCATCACTAATTTCAAAAGGCATCGTCCTTAAATCAAAATAATGACACATGACTCTACGTCCTGCAGTTAAGTGATACTGAGTTGAATAGTATATTTAAAAGTGGTGGAAGCACAAGTTTTTTCTGTCCATTACCATTTTTGCACAAACACATGATACCCAACCACTTATGGTGGTGTAGGGTATACAAATACATTAATACTTTGTAAAAAATCTAATTAAAATAATTTGATTTTAGACATTTTTTAGATTTTTTTTGAGTTTTGTAAAACTGATACTAAAGATAAAATTACAGTTATCGTCAAAAATAAAAACTAAATTCTATAAAGAACTAAAAAAAATGTCAAAAAATCGAAAAAATCTTTTCAAGGATTCAGTTGTTATTTTTATATCCTTTTTTAGCATACAAAAAAGGATATAAGCATCTTTAAGGGCCCTAACAATTTCTGATTCGTTTTAGCCGACTGTAGCATTTTTCCTTATTTGTTGTAAATTTGAATTTCTTTATTCCCTCAATAATTACGGAGTAATCAAAATTCCTTAGAATCATAAGAAAATAAAGTAGAATTTCCTTTTGTCTACAAAATAAAATTATCATATTTTCAGTTAATTTAGAATAAAATTTGTAATAAATTTTGGGAAAATCCTCTCATCACAATAATATTTATTGGGCTCATCAAGACTTAATATTTAAAATATTTTGTTGTTGTTCTTATATCCTTGTTCCTTTTACCATTCGACATTGAAATGTAAGACGGATGCAAAATACAGACATAAACATAGATTTCTTGTTCAACATTTGGTGATTTTTTCTATCTGTGAGAGTGTGTCTCTGTGTGCGTGTGTATGTATGAATGTTTACGTCTTAAGAATATTGAAGAATATCATTAATATTGTTTGAATTATTGATGAAGCAAATAATGTCAATTATTTATCAAGAAAGTGTGAAACTATAAACATAAACAGATACAGATACAGATACATACAGATACATACAGATACATGTTATGCAACACAAAAAATGAACAATTATTTTTATGAGTTAAATTTTTGAACAAAAAATTTTAAATTATGAGTTTTTATGGAAAAAATATGAAATTTTCGAATGAAATAAAATATGTTTTTTTTTCTTAAGAAAAATTTTATGAAAATTTCCTTTTATAGAAAATATTGGAAAAAATTTTACGTTTTTTTTTTTGAAAATTTTGTTAAAATTTTCTTTTATAGAAAATGTTGTTAATTTTTTTCTTTTTATAAAATTTTTTTCTTAATTTTTTTTTTATAGAAAATTTTGTTAAAATTTTCTTCTTAAAGAAAATTTTGTTGAAATTTTTTTCATGCAAATTTTTTTCTTAGAGAAAATTTTATGTAAATTTTCTTCTTAGAGAAAATTTCATGTAAATTCTCTTTTGAGGGAAAATTTTAAGTAAATTTTCTTCTTAGAGAAAATTTCATGTAAATTTTCTTCTTAGGGAAAATTTTAAGTAAATTTTATTTTTAAAGAAAATTTTAAGTAAATTTTCTTCTTAAGGAAAATTTTAAGTAAATTTTCTTCTTAGAGAAAATTTCATGTAAATTTTCTTCTTAAGGAAAATTTTAAGTAAATTTTCTTCTTAGGGAAACATTCAACTTAATTTTCTTCTTAGAGAAAATTTCATGTAAATTTTCTTCTTAAAGAAAATTTTATGGAAATTTTTTTCTTAGAGAAATTTTCAGGCAAATTTTTTTCTTAGAGAAAATTTCATGTAAATTTTCTTCTTAGAGAAAATTTCATGTAAATTCTCTTCTTAGGGAAAATCTCAAGTAAATTTTCTTCTTAGAGAAATTCATGTAAATTTTCTTCTTAGAGAAAATTTCATGTAAATTGTCTTTTTTATTTTTTCTCTTAAAGTAAATTTTGTTTAAATAAAAATTTCACTTTAATTTTCAGTTTTTAATGGAATAAATTTAATTACAATCATTTTTGCTTTGTCTGTCTTTTTGTCAGTATGTCAGCAGGAAATTTTAATTTATGTACAGGATTCATAATTTTTGACAATATTATTTTTCCTCTCCTCCTTCATCTCCATTAATTTGACGCCTTGATTTAAATACTTTTCAGCATAACTGTGTCTATATTCTTGGAAATTGTTTAAAAGGGGTTAATAATTCTTTGCCACCATTTTTAATTGTTTATTTTATTCACGTTCTAAAACGTCGTTAAATTAACGAGTTCTTCTATTTTTGTTGTTATTAAGGTGGTTCCTTAAATACTTTCCAAAAAAATTATTATTTTTAATTTTTCTTATATTTCCTTTTTTTAGTTGTTTTCCCTTGAAACACTAATGATTGTTCGTTTTTCCTCCCTTTTTAGGTTTTTTTATATTCTTGTCGTTAACGTTTTTTTCTCATTTTTTAGTGTCTGCCAAAATGGAAGAATTATTATTTTGTGGTTTTTAACTGAATGGTTTTTAAATAATTTTCGTTGTTGCATTCTAGTTCTAGTAGCATCACAAATAGTAGTCGTTTTTGTAGCAGAAGCAAAAATAACTGCAACTCTTGTTGTTAGTTTTTCAATGTTCAAATAGCAAATTTATGTAATTTCTTGTTTACTTGTGGTTGTGGAGTTATTGGTGTGAATCAAAAGAGATAGTAAGAGAGAAAGAGAGGGATGGAGAAAAAATGCTATTTCACAAACAAGTTGTAAATTATATGTTTTTGCTGTATTTTTACCACAATTTAATTTTGTTTTAGAGTGTTTTTTATTAGTTATTTGCTTTTACCAACAATTTAAATTTTTGTATACCCTACACCTCCATTGGTGGTTGGGGTTTTATGCGTTTGTGCAAAAAAAAAAAAAAAAAAATAGCGGACGGAAAAATTTTTGTTACCACCACTTTTAAGTATACCGTTCGACTCAGGATCACTTTCTGAATCGACAAAATGTAGGCCGCAGTTTTAAAGATAATGATGGGTCCATTATTTCCCTCCATATAAATGTTCCTCAAGGAATGGCGTTTTAAGGTCACAGAAGTTCTAAATATTGTGACATTCAAGTGAAATTTGGCACAAATTATTCCTTGTATATTCGATGTGTCGATTATACTAGGATCGATCAATTATTTCTCATAGGTCCTACACAAACCCCATCTAAATCTCACCTTAAGGGGCTTAAATCTCACATATTCATTGTAATTGTAATTGGAATTGGTCAAATCAAGTCTAATATAAGTAAAAATCATTGTGTGAAATTTTACGAGGGTCGGTCCATAATTTCCCAAAGAAAAAATCCTTTTAGAAAGCACTAATACCACATGGATGTTAATTATTATACTGGTACTGCACTCTTAAGCATTATACGAGGGTGGTTCATTAGTTTTCGTTAGCTACCACTTATAACCAACAATATGGTATTGGGTATTAAATAGTCGGGCTTAACCGTCTATAACTTCTTACTTGTTTTTCCTCTTAAATGCTGTTATTTACGGACAGTGGAACTGGTTGGTATAAAAGGCAGGTAATTCTTTTTGGAAGTTTTTTAAACAAAATAAAATATTTACTGGTGTGTAAAATATTTTAGAAATTTTAAAATTAGCAAAGTTTATGTTTTCACTTTATCCGAGGGATTGATCCACTGTTTCGTTCCATTTTTTTTGTGCGAAATTATAAAATAAAATTTTATGACTAAAAAAACTCTGATAGAGTTGAATTAAAATTAATTAGTTTTTTGAAATATGTAAAAAAATACACTACAGCCTCAACTTGCGGCATCCCGATTTGTGTCGTTTTTAAGAACTGAAAAAAATTGATTTGCGTTTTGATCCCAATTTGCGTAGCTAGAAATGTTTAAGTTTCTTACTTCAGCATTGTGGATTAACACTTTTAGCACCACTGATAGCATTTATCGCCACCAGTACATTTAGTTTTAAGATTGTGCGAAATAAGGGGAAAAGGCTGTTAATAGAGGAAGAGCTCCTGCACCTACAACAGTAAGAACAATTTGCAAAAGAGACGGTGATAAAATAAATCACTAATCTTTATCAGATACTTTAGCAAGAAATCCTTTATTGTTTAAGATGGAGTCCCATCTTCTTTTAATTTGAATAAATAATGAAAATAAGTGGAGACGTATTAAAAAAATAAAGCTCTTTTTTATAGTCCAATCTTAAGAAAAATACTGCAAAAATTCTGATGATTTCGAAGTCAACAACGGTTGGATTAACTTGTATTAATTAATGACGCAAGTCGGGGCTCTGGTGTACTACAAAGTAAATATGTATTTTTAAATAGGTTTTTATTGAGTGTCGATAGAAAAGAGCTTAATGTCAATCCAATTTATAATAAATGGTGTAAATGGTTTTTATGGTTGTTAAAATCTATAAAGACAAAGTTTTTTTTTGCAATAAACACTTTTTTGAAATATGAATTTAATTTATGAATTATGATTTTAAAATTAAAAAAAAATATTTTCGTTTTTTTTTGTATCGACAGAAATCGGTTTGAAATTTTGATTCAAATAATTTTTAAAAATTTAAATTTTAAATTTGACGAAAAAAATGATTTACTATTTTCGCCCTTAATTAGCAAATTTTGTAAATCTAATTATTTTCAATTTAGGGTCATTAATTATTCATTTCTTCCTATAACAAGAGCTAAAAATACATGAAAAGTGTCATCACAATAAACTTTTAACGTTATTTTTATCATGTGAATACGCGTATACGTTATATTTTATATACTTGAATTTTTAATATTACTTATACGTTTAGGTATAATATAAAGCAGTTGATAATTTAATTTAAAATTTTGTAAAAAAAATTATAAAAAAATATTGAAGACATTTCTGGAAGATAAAAATAATGTCAAATTTTCTCTAGAAAGAAAATGTTATCAAAATTTCTTTAAAAAGAAAATTTAATCAAAATTTTCGCTAAAAAGAAATTTATTTAAAATTTTCTCTAAAAAGAAATTTTTTCTTAAAAATTTCTCTAAAAAGAAATTTAATCAAAATTTTCTCTAGAAAGAAAATTTAATCAAAATTTTCTCCAAAAAGAAAATTTATTCAAAATTTCCTTCAAAAAGAAAATTTATTCAAAATTTTCTCTAAAAAGAAATTTAATCAAAATTTTCTCTAAAAAGAAATTTAATCAAAATTTTCTCTAAAAAGAAAATTTATTCAAAATTTCCTCCAAAAAGAAAATTTATTCAAAATTTTCTCTAAAAAGAAAATTTAATCAAAATTTTCTCTAGAAAGAAAATTTATTCAAAATTTTCTCTAGAAAGAAAATTTATTCAAAATTTTCTCTAAAAAGAAAATTTATTCAAAATTTTCTTTAGAAAGAAAATTAATCAAAATTTTCTCTAGAAAGAAAATTTATTCAAAATTTTCTCTAAAAAGAAAATTTATTCAAAATTTTCTCTAAAAAGAAAATTTATTCAAAATTTTCTCTAAACGAAAATTTATTCAAAATTTTCTCTAAACGAAAATTTATTCAAAATTTTCTCTAAAAAGAAAATTTAATAAAAAATTTTCTCTAAAAAGAAAATTTAATAAAAAATTTTCTCTAAAAAGAAAATTTAATAAAAAATTTCTATAAAAAGAAAATTTAATAAAAAATTTCTATAAAAAGAAAATTTAATCAAAATTTTCTCTAGAAAGAAAATTTATTCAAAATTTTCTCTAAAAAGAAAATTTATTCAAAATTTTCTTTAGAAAGAAAATTAAATCAAAATTTTCTCTAGAAAGAAAATTTAATCAAAATTTTCTCTAAAAAGAAAATTTAATCAAAATTTCTCTAAACGAAAATTTATTCAAAATTTTCTCTAAACAAAAATTTATTCAAAATTTTCTCTAAACGAAAATTTATTTAAAATTTTCTTTAAACGAAAATTTATTTAAAATTTTCTCTAAACGAAAATTTATTTAAAATTTTCTATAAACGAAAATTTATTTAAAATTTTCTATAAACGAAAATTTATTTAAAATTTTCTATAAACGAAAATTTATTTAAAATTTTCTATAAACGAAAATTTATTTAAAATTTTCTATAAACGAAAATTTATTTAAAATTTTCTATAAACGAAAATTTTTAAAATTTTCTATAAACGAAAATTTAGTTAAAATTTTCTATAAACGAAAATTTAGTTAAAATTTATTCAAAATTTTCTCTAAAAAGAAAATTTAATCAAAATTTTCTTTAAAAAGAAAATTTTCTCTAAAAAGAAAATTTATTCAAAATTTTCTATAAAAAGAAAATTTATTGTGTATTTATTTGTGTATATTTATTTTTCAACACTTAAACATTAAAACTTCCTGTTGCACGGTGTAATAAAGATGAAATTTATTTACTTTTCCTTCTGATGTGTAAGAAAATAGTTGTCTGAAAAAATCATCACATAATTTCCTGTAGGAAATTATAAAATCAAAATTTGCGAACCAAAGAATATTTTCCTTTTAATTTTCCCGTTAACTGCAGAAGAGCCATTTTACAATTTTAGTTTGCATCCAACTTGAAAATGGTGACATTTCTAGTAAATAAATTATCATTATTTTATGCTAAAACTAAAAGTATTAAAATTAACGAAAAGTGAATAAAACGAAAATGTGGCAAATAAATTTTAATACGAGAGAGAAATGAGAAGTTTCTTTAAATTAATATTGAATTTTTTTAAATAAACTTTTCTGATTAGTTTTTTTATGAAAATAAGATTTGAAATATTTCAAGAATGAAAACAGGATAAAATAAAGTTCAAAGATCAAATTAAAGTGATTTTTAAATATTTTTCCTTTCTTTTGTTTGTTATGAATAAATTATATAAAAAGTATAATTTTGCTTTTGTTACCAAACCAAACCAAACCAACCACTACCCCCTCCCCCCAAGGCATTAACTTGAATATTTTTATATGCAGCGCACAGTGTTTCAAACTGGAAATAAATCTGTAACTTTCGAACGGAGGAAGATCATTATTTATGACACAAGACAAAGGTGCAGTTAGAAAAACTATATATCAATGTATCGGAAATAATGTCTCTTTTAAAAAAAATGCATAACATTATTGACAATAAGAAAATTCTCGTCTCATATCTTTTGCGAATATATATATATATATATATATATATATATATATATATATATATATATATATATATATATATATATATATATATATATATATATATATATATATATATATATATTATATATATATATATATATATATATATATATATATATTTTTTTTTTTTACAAATTATTCAATTTTGATCTTAAAATTAAATTTTTGTTCATGTAAATTAATCAAATTTTACAAATTAATGGATTTTTTTTTACATAATTAACTGAAAGCTATTGACGTTATTTTGTTTTTCTTAAAAGAAATCCCATAATTCCCATAATTTTTGCTATAACGTTCTAACCGATATCGGAGATCAAAAATGTTTATTACTAAAAATTACAGAACATATGAGGCTTTGAAGAAAATATTCAAGATTTGCGATTTAGGAAATTAAGTCAGAAATAAGAGTATATTTATTTTTTTCTTTAAAAGGTTTGTCATTAGTTCCTAATAAAAAAATATTTCACAAAAATCGGATAAAATTGGGACCTGCTATAGCATTTTTTAAGCTAAATATCTCTTTAACTGTAAGAGATAAATTACTCTACAACAAGGTTTCATCACTAGAATCTATAGAATTTAAAATTCTTTAAAATCGATAGAAGGAATCTGGATCATTTTAAAAATTGTATGACCCAAGGTGACCAGGGACCTTTGGGACCATGTGGATTAACCCCCATTTGGGTTTAGTCCAAACCCAAAACATAAATTTCTCTACTATCACCATGTGAAATTTCAATAAAATCGGATACAGATTTACTTCCATTCCATTTTTCAAATGAAACACTGTACAGTGCAACACCCGCAGGGGGCGTATGAGTTATATGAAAATTTATTTAAATCACTCATACTCACTGGAGAGATTCTTGCAGTCAAGTCTGCATTTTTATTTTATTAATTTTCATATAATTTTATGTATGTATATGTTCGTGTGCGTGCTGTTGAATGTGTGAATATATTTTATTTTAATATCAGCATTAATTAACACTGTGTGTATTCATTCTCTCATTCACACATTAATGATTTCATTAGGAAAAGAAAAAAACATCTGGAGAAAAGAAATTAATTAAAAAGACTTAAAAAAGCAATTTTCAAGAATTTAATATTTGATACGAAAGTTTAAATTATTAAAAGTGAAATTTTTTATAAAAAATAACGGATTTTCTCTTTTTCTGCAAATCGTCATAAGACGCTATTTGAATCATTTTTTTCTGGAAATAACTCTGTTACTTTTGAGCCATAAGATATATTTTAATGAAATTTCTCTTGGTTAAAGCTGAAGTATATTGGAGTTAGTTTTATCAAGTAGAGTCACTCATATCGTCAGAGACGTAGTCTGTGATCTTCAAAATAAGGCCACCGCGGAAATGTTAATAAATTCAATTTTTGGTTATAAATATCAATAATAATTGGTTATTAATATCTGTTACCTAAAATTTGTGAGTGACCCTCGTATAATTTGCTTTCCTGATTTATGATTAAGAGTGCATTATATTATTGTGATACTAAAAATTTTGTGAAATGTATGCGTTTTAAAAACACTTTTATTTAGGGTGGATTTTATATGGGAGATAGAACAATTATAGACCGACCCACGATAACTTTCGAACATATTTAATATATATATTTAACTTAATTTAACCAATAATTACTACAACATTAACGTATATGTGAGAACTAAGCTTTTCAAAGTGATATACCGAAGAAAAATATGAAAAATAATCGATCGAGCCTCGTATAATTTGGCGCATCTTTTAAGAATATCAAAAAATCTTTTTTGACAAGTTTCGTTGAAGTCACTCCATAAAAAAAAACCCATTTTGGGGGCATATTTTTATGAGGGGTGGGGGAAATAATAGATTCATCTTTTCAAATTTTAATAGACATCGTCCGGCAAAATAGTGATAGATACCAAATTTCATCAAGATTTCTTGAAGCTTCTATCTGGATTTTGTTCAAAAAGTTAACATGCATAATCTGCCAGCCGTCCAGATGGAGAGACGTCATTAAATTTACTTAATTAGGTTAGGTTTTCCGACAAAGTATAAAGCTCCCTAAGTTTTTGGTATCTCTGAAAAATTCAGATATACAATTTTGATGCAAAAAATTTATGAAGAACTCAACATTTCGAATGTTTGTTGTTAAATCAAATTCATATTAAAATTTTAATATAAATTGAACCAACAACGATATTTACTTTTAATTTTAATATGTAAAATATAAACTTGTTCATGAATCAGGGAATTAGCAATATTTACATTTTTTACGTAGAAGTATCAAAAATATTAATCTGTAAAAATCATGTTTAAAATTTTGACTCTTTTCACTTAAATGATCACTCTGTCATTAGAAGGGTCATACGGCAGGAAATACTTTTCGGGTGTTTGCCTTACATGTGTGTCTATATTATAAAAATACTTGTTTTGAGAAGATAACAAAATATTTTTAAAATTCTTTTTAAAATTAACAAAATTCAGGTCTTTCCTCCATTAAGATGTTGCGGTTTTTTTGAAAAAAATTCTCGTTTTCAAAAATCCAAATTCCAAATTCATATTTATATAACTTTTTAATGGAATCACATGTTTATAACATTAATACAACAATATTTTTAGAGTTTCATAGGGAATCTGGCATATATTTTTGAGAAATGAAATAGAAACTATTGCAATACCTCTGGAAATTTAAGAGATATCAACACAATTAATCATAATTTAAGTAGGATAATTTAAAAAGGACTTTTTATTTAAAAAACTTCTTTTTTCTCAATTTATAAATTAATTTTGGCGAATTTTTAAAAAATCGACATAACCGAGATGGACATCTAAGAAGGTCACAGACTGTGCTTCAGACAAACTAGAACTCTTCTGAAGTCTTCCAAAATGAATTCAATATTATTTCAACTCAAATTATGTGAAATTTTATTAAAATATCTGTAACGTTTCAAAAGTTTGGAAATATTGTATATCGCTCATTTGTTGTAAAATTGTCATAACTCAAAATAATTAAATTTCAACTTAACATCACTAGTGAACTGTTAATAACTGGCTTTATTAAAAATATTTGAGAATGATCGCTATTATTATATAATTTATTAATTATCACTGAAATAAAATGTCATTTCAAAATCCTAATTCCGGTTATGTGGTTTATATTCTAATATTTCTAAAAGCATGTGAAAAATAAACCACATTTTAAGTTTTCATTTTTTCATATTCAAAAATATGTTTTTTATCAAAAATATTGAAAATCATCTCCTAATAGAAATGACTTTTTTGAGTTATAACAGTCTTATAGCAAATGGGTGATATTTCAAAAAATAAATATACATTTTTAAAAAGAATCTACTTTATTTAAAAAAAATATTTCTTCATATATTATTGTTTCTCTTGATAACCTAATTCTTAACTTATACATTTTTTGCCCTCATCGAGTTTTATGTCTCTTAAATTTTTAAGTGTTTTTTTTGCCTTCTAATTGTTAATAATGAATATCAAGTGAGTATTTTTGTATGTATGTAAGTGAATCTATGTGGGCTAATGAGTGCAAATTTTTTCAAGTTGTTAGACAATTAGAAAATTGTTTGTTTTAATTTTTTTTGTACAAAATTAGTTTGAAAACTTTTTCTCATATGAATGTTTAATGCGATTTTTATCGTCACTTGTTTATTGTCGTCACGGAATTGATATATAAAATGTGATTTTGCATAAAATTAGAAAAATAATAAAGATTTTATTTGAGAAAAAAAACAAATTCCGACTTGAAATGTCATATGTTAAAGTGTATTTTTGATTCATATATTGATAAGTGAGCTCAAAAGGATCCAATCCAAAGTTTGTAGTTTTGAAAAGTATTAACATTTTTTAAGTTCCTAAATCATAAGACCAATAAAAATCCCGTACACTTTTGGTCCCCATTAAAAACTGATTTGATAACGATACGTTCATCTCTACACAACCAGACTTATGAAGCAAATCCATGTCTCTGTTAAAGTTGTTATTTTCCTAAGTTGTTACCTATTAAAAACTAGAAATAATGGAGCAACAACAACAATTTTAGATCGAAAGACCGTTTGTGTCCAATTCGATTAACTCGGTAACTTTGGAATTTAAAAAAAAACTTCGTTTTTTTATATAAAAGTCGTAATGTTGTAATGTGCGCACATTGGGTGTTTTATAACTCCCACATTTATAGCACATTATATATTTCTGAATATAGCTCTTTTCTACTTATCCGATTTGGATGATTCTTGGAATAGAAATGGAATGTATTTAGCTTTAACACGAAGTTAAATTTTATTTTAATCTGATAAATAGTTTTTGCAAAAATTGGCAACAATTTTTTATCTTAAATTTAAAGTTGACTCAGATATCGGACTATAACTTCTTTGTTAGTAGACCGATTTTAGTGGTTTTAAACTAATTAGTATAATAATAAAAGATGCGGGTATTTTTTTTTTGAATTATTATTATGACATAATTCAAGAACATATATACTTTATGTATTTTAAGATGATTCCTCTTTTACTACCATAAGTGGTTTAAAAATCGTTATACTCCGAAACATTTAAACTGCGCTTTATTTCTAAGAATTTTTAATTAGAATACACGTTAATGAACTGAAAAAATCGGTTTCTAACAACTAAAAATTTTTCCGTCGGACAGACCTTCCAATGAAAGGGTGAGCATTTCAGTGAAAAAAGTCAAATTTTAAATATAATTTATACGAATGGAGATTTTGGGTATTTTCACATGGATAAGTAAGAATTTTGTTATTTCCCACACTGAAATTTTTGAACTTTCAATGTAATTTTTTTTAGAAAAACAACATAAAAATTCGAAATTTTACTTTCATATTATGAATATTAAATACTTGAGTAACAATTATATATTTTAGCTAAAAATCCCCGGCGCTTATACTCCTCCCAATCACCTCGAAAGGATCTCAGCTCTAGCCATATGAAATTTCGTAAAGATATCTGTAACAGTTCAATAGTTACGGAGCTTTTTCGAAAAAAATCGATTTGGACACTCTGTGCAATGATAGTTTCTTCTCCACCACTTTGTTTTATGTATCTGAACATTATTCGCTTGATTGTGACTTATAAAATTGCACACATTTTAGGCTACAGGTTATTTCCAATATCGATCTTTAACTAATTTACTATGGGATTTTGTTTTCTTTAGATAGGAAACTTCCTAGGACAATTGGTAAAAATTTTATTGCCTTCGGTAAATAAACCAGGGCTTAAAAGTCATCTATGATCCATCAAATCAAAATCTGAATCAATGAAATTTCGCCTAAGTGTATTTTATTGTTTCTTATTTAATTTACTGATATCTGAGACTTCCTTCTACAACTGCCAGATTCGAACAGATATTATGACCAAGCGATTATGCAATTTTTCAGGAATTTGGCACACTGGTATTGCTTTTATTGAGCAGCTATACACTTTTTGTAAAAAGGTGTTAAATAAACAAATTTTAATTCTAAATAACCAAATTTTTCTTCAAATTGATGAATTTTCTTCAAATATACTAAAAAATTAATCCAAAAAATATTTTTTAGAACATTCTTATTAATATGATTTTAAATTAAAGGAAACCGGTAGGCTTACCACCGCTCTTTGACATTTTACTATTTCTATCTATTATCTAAAACTAGCTTTTACTGGGTGAACTTTGCTGCACAAAAATTCTCCGCAGTCCAAGATCTCGAAAACAATTTCACAAATCGACGTGTATTAAAAGAAGTAAGTAGGATCAAATTCTCTCTATAGTAGATATCCGATAACCAATGTTATATATATTATATGTATGGGGACTACTTATCTCTAATCCTTTATATCTTATATTTATTACAGTAAAACAGTACCTTGAGGATTGAGATCAAATTTTAAAATTCTCGCTGTTACAGTTCTTAAGATATTCTATAATCAATATTTGGTTTGTATGGGAAGTACTCCTTTCCTTGGGCCTTAATGTTTTATTAACTACAAAAATTTAACGTAATTCCTTCCTGAATTCTACAAGAATTTCGTAAATTTAAATATGGTATTTAAATTGAATAATATTCATCAATATAATGAATTTATTATTTTATTATTCAAATTGAATAATATTTATTTAAATTACCCGTATTTTTTATAACGAATTCAAATAATCATATTGACGATTTTTCGTCAATTTGAAGAATTTACGAAAAATTAACGAAAATTTTCGTTGTGATGAATAAAGGTTTCGTTGGCTGATATTTAGTCTATTTTTCTTCAATTTTACAACATTTTTCCTTATATTTTCTACCCTTTTTGTTGTAATGTAGTGGAGGAATTTTTTCTACACAAATGAAACTTTTAATATCAAATATCTCTGTAACTAATTTAAGATTTGATAAGAGGGAGTGGCATTCCTGGTATATTTCTGAAACTGTTGGTGAAAATTTGGTTTAATATTGGACGTAAATTCGGATTGGGTACTGGGGAATGTATCTCCTTTACAAATGATAATGGCGCATATCTCTGAAACTGTTACGCGCATAGCAAAATATCACACTTTTAGTATATTATTCATTTGCAAGTGGAATTTTCAATATGTTCCCACTATAATATCTAAATTGATCTTAGTGGAGGGTATTCAAAATTCAGCATAACCGAATGTAGCATTCATTCTTATTCATGTTTCAATGTAATGAAATTAATTTTGAATAAATAATTTGTTAAATTAATGCAACTAACGTTTATTTAACGTAAATATAATTTATATAAAAGTTTTTATCTCCATAACTGGGTATTTGTGTGTGAGTTATTTTTTATGTAGTTGTAAGTGTGTGTGTATTTTTACCCTTGTGAGTTCAATGATGCTTCTGGGATAACACTTAATGAAATTTATAATATTAATATTGCAATTTCTACATGTTTGAAACATCATGTTGTTGGACCATGTTGTAGTAGTTGTTGCTTTTGTTGAACAAGTTGTTATTTAACAGGATTTTTTTTTAAATGTGCAACATGTAAATTTTAAAGTGGGTAAACGAAATGAGATTGTCCTGCGATTTGATGGATATAAATTCTAAATCCTTTTTTTAAAGAAATTCTTTTAATTAAAAAAAAATATTGAAATTTATTCATTTTTCTTTCACAAAAGTTGTCTTTTTTTAAGTGAAATTGACCGAATCATTTCATGTACACACTTTACTAACTAAATGCATAATTATATATATTTAAACAGATGTTGCATAATATATTTTTATCCCTCTCTGTATGTGTATGTATGTGACTGTGTTAGTTAAAGTTCACTCCTTTGTTTTCAAATGCATTCCAGTTATCCTGTTATAGAGTTTTTTTCTCTATCCTGCGTTTATTTCTCCGGTTGCTGTATTATCGTCGTTATTCCTCTAACAAAGTCATGTCATATCCAAAGTGCACATTATTGTGTCATTTTATTATTAAAAATAATTATATTGAAAATAAATTTTTATTACTGTTGAATATTTAAAAAAGAAGTTAAATTAAATTAAGTTTAAACATTAAAAATAGAACTTAAATTTAACAATATGGAAAAAAACTGATTACTTTTGAGGGGTTAATGGGCGTGAGTTATGACTAATGAAAATAAGTGATTAAAAGGATAATTTATCACGGGATCTATAATGAAGTTTGTTATAAAAAAAGACATTAAATAAATAAATGGATGTTGAAAATTGGTAAGAAAGATATTTGTTAGTTAATTTCCTACAGATATTATTGAATCCATGTTGTTACCTTAAATAACTGTCAATTAATTTGACAGCTTCTCCAAACTGATCAGTACTTCAGAGGAAATAAAGGTTTTGCTATTTACTCTAAGCGCTAGACAGTGATATAACAGCTCTAGTTTGTCATGACATCTGAGATAGAAGACTTTCTCGCATTTGTTCCCAAAACACATTCGATTGATTCTAAATACCAATAAAATAAAGGAAAAATTGGCCGTAATTTGAAATAATTTTTTCATATTATCTCTCTTTTTTCGCTTTATTAGTGGAATTTTTGTTAATGTTTCCTGTGGCTTAACAAGAGCAATGAAAACAAACAATAAATATTATTGAACCACAAAGAGAGAGCAAAAAAAGGAAACGGATGTGGCAAATGAACGGGCATCAGTAATTGTGATAAATTCTTAACTGTGTATGTATATGTAAAACTTCGTGAATCATCAAAAAGGATTTGACAGTTAATAAAAATACAAAACCTGCAACCAGTTTAAAAATATTCGACTATTTACAACCCTACACCACATTTCCGGCTAAAAATGGTAAAATTAACGACCCTCGTTAAAATTTATTTTCTGATTTATTCTTAATCGTGTGTTGTACATAAATGTGATACTAAGATTTATGATAAATTTATGCGTTTTAAAATGATTTGTTTGGGCGGCTGTTATATGGAAGCTACAAGAAATTATTAATCGATCCTCGTAAAATTTAGCACATTGATTTTTGCTTATCTTTATCGTAATTTGACCAATCTTTAATATAACACTAATGTATATCTGAGATTTTTGGCCTTAAAAGTGAAATTTTGAAGAGGGCTTACATGAGACCTATGAAAAATAATAGACCGACCCTTTCATATTTTGGTATATCATTTTAGAATAATATAAGACTTACTTGTGCCAAATTCCGTTTAAATCGCTTTATATTAAGAAGATTTATAACTTTTCCGGGAAGAAAATTTGTATGGGAGGTACCTGAAATATTGGACCGAACATGGCCAAATTCAATAAACTTTGTCTGTAGGCAAAAAAATTAAATGCACCAAATCTAGATATTTTTAAAAAAATGCGACTTGTAGAGCGTTCAAAATGTTTACAAGTATGT
This sequence comes from Cochliomyia hominivorax, assembly GCA_004302925.2. Lineage (NCBI taxonomy): Eukaryota > Metazoa > Arthropoda > Insecta > Diptera > Calliphoridae > Cochliomyia > Cochliomyia hominivorax. Next base: position 41,174 of record PYHX02000134.1, on the reverse strand, counting down.
GTGTGCATGTGTGAGTGTAAGTGATCGTGTACTTTTTTTCTGTATGTTACAAACATCAGCACAAACGCATAATACCCCAACAATATTTGGTGATGTAAGGTACAAAAGTTTTTTCTTTAACTTTTAAAGTAATTTGTTTCCTAAACATGAATTTATATTTAACTTTTTTTGGGTTCAATTCACTTTATTAATTCGTCATTTGTGACAAACAAAACAAAAACACGATAATAGAGTTTAAGTATTTGATGAAGAAATATAGTCTTTTATACACTGCGCAACTCTTAAAACAGGGTAAAGGTATAAAAAGTTTGTCATTCCATATGGTATTTTATTTACCATAAAATATAACTTTAAGCAAAATTCTAAATAAGGAAAATTAAGAGATTTAATTTTTTTTTTTTTATCAAAAAGAGGATAAAAGTTCTAGTTTTTGATAAAAAATGCTTTTTTTACAATTTTGAGGTGAAAAATAATAAGAAAAAAACTCATTTTGGTAAAAAATTAAATTTTAAACACTAATTTTAGATGAAAAATAATTTTTTTGGTTGAAAATGAAATTTTTGGTGAAAATAAAATTTATGATGAAATTTTTGCCAAAAATGCATTTTGTGAAATATAAGTTTATTAAAATGCGGTCTCTGGTCTTGATGAAAAAAGTAATTTTTTGGTGAAAAACAAACAATATTTTTAGGTGAAGAAATTTGGAAAATTTTTTAGTAAAATGAAATTTTTGGTGAAAAGTGCTTTTTTAATAAAAATGAAATTTTTGGTGAAAAATGCATTTTTTAGTAAAAATTAAATTTTTGGTGAAAAATGCATTTTTTAGTAAAAAATGAAATTTTTGGTGAAAAATGCATTTTTTAGTAAAAAATGAAATTTTTGGTGAAAAATGCATTTTTTAGTAAAAAATTAAATTTTTGGTGAAAAATGCATTTTTTGTAAAAAATGAAATTTTTGGTGAAAAATGCATTTTTAGTAAAAAATGAAATTTTTGGTGAAAAATGCATTTTTTATTAAAAAATGAAATTTTTGGTGAAAAATGCATTTTTTAGTAAAAAATGAAATTTTTGGTGAAAAATGCATTTTTTAGTAAAAAATGAAATTTTTGGTGAAAAATGCATTTTTTAGTAAAAAATGAAATTTTTGGTGAAAAATGCATTTTTTAGTAAAAATGAAATTTTTGGTGAAAAATGCATTTTTTAGTAAAAAATGAAATTTTTGGTGAAAATGAAATTTTTGGTGAAAAATGCATTTTTTAGTGAAAATGCATTTTTTAGTGAAAAATGCATTTTTAGTGAAAAAGATTAGTGAAATTTTTTAGTGAAAAATGCATTTTTTAGTGAAAAATGCATTTTTTAGTGAAAAATGCATTTTTAGTGAAAAATGCATTTTTAGTGAAAAATGCATTTTTTAGTGAAAAATGCATTTTTAGTGAAAATGCATTTTTAGTGAAAAATGCATTTTTAGTGAAAAATGCATTTTTTAGTGAAAAATGCATTTTTTAGTAAAAAATGAAATTTTTGGTGAAAAATGCATTTTTTAGTAAAAATGAAATTTTTGGTGAAAAATGCATTTTTTAGTAAAAAATGAAATTTTTGGTGAAAATTTAATTTTTTAGTAAAAAATGAAATTTTTGGTGAAAATTTAATTTTTTAGTAAAAAATGAAATTTTTGGTGAAAATTTAATTTTTTAGTAAAAAATGAAATTTTTGGTGAAAATTTAATTTTTTAGTAAAAAATGAAATTTTTGGTGAAAATTTAATTTTTAGTAAAAAATGAAATTTTTGGTGAAAATTTAATTTTTTAGTAAAAAATGAAATTTTTGGTGAAAATTTAATTTTTTAGTAAAAAATGAAATTTTTGGTGAAAATTTAATTTTTTAGTAAAAAATGAAATTTTTGGTGAAAATTTAATTTTTTAGTAAAAAATGAAATTTTTGGTGAAAATTTAATTTTTTAGTAAAAAATGAAATTTTTGGTGAAAATTTAATTTTTTAGTAAAAAATGAAATTTTTGGTGAAAAATGCAATTTTTTAGTAAAAAAATGAAATTTTTGGTGAAAAAATGAAATTTTTGGTGAAAAAATGCAATTTTTAGTAAAAAAAATGCATTTTTTAGTAAAAAAAATGCATTTTTTAGTAAAAAATGAAATTTTTGGTGAAAAATGCATTTTTTAGTGAAAAAATGAAATTTTTGGTGAAAAATGCATTTTTTAGTAAAAAATGAAATTTTTGGTGAAAAATTAATTTTTTGTAAAAACTTAGATTTTTGATGGAAAAAAGAAATTTTTGGTGATTTTGGACAATTTTTCTTAAAAAAAAACTATTAAAAATTTGATTTTTTTATAAAAAAATTAAATTTTTGGACGAAACAAAAATTTTTAGAAAAAAAAAAATGAAATTTTTTGTTGAAAAAAGCAACTTTTTTTGTGAAATATAAATTTTTAATTAAAACTTAAATTTTTAAAGTAAATTTGGATTATTTCAAATTAAATTAGTTATTATATTCTGCTTCTCAATTATGGTTGCCACAACTATTATTTTATTAAAAATCAAATATCGTTCAAATCTGGTCCGATATGAAAAAACTATGTTTTTATGTGAAGTTTTATATCAAACTTTCTATAAGTCGAAATAGTGTTTTTTCCTACAGGTTACATTCCTCTTTATAAACTCATATTACCCACTAACCACTCGCATATAATGTAGTGTATAAAAAACATTAAAAGCTTCTTTAAGTTTTAGTTTTTTGCGTTATTGAATAAGAAATTTTTATTCTATTTTAACAATAATCACGTACACAATTTATATTCCCCCGAGTGCTGTTGTTACAACATTTTCCTATAATTTTCGAAACGAACAAAAACAAAAAAAAAAACGACATATGAGAAACATTCTTTAAGTTAATAATGATAATAACAAGAACAACAAGAACTACAACATTTAACATTAACCATCTTATGAAGACAACACTTTTTGACATTCTTTAAGAAGATTTCCTTTCTTTCTATGGAGTTTCCATAAGAAATTTCAGAACCGTCAAAATGTTCATCAGAGATGAAATAGAAATGAAAATACCCATATGTTTGTTGTTATAGAAAAGAAACCCTGATAATATCAACTCATTGCCACTACATTCATTCATACATTCATCCATACATAAATGCACTTAAACTAAAACGTTTTAGTTAGTTTCTAGTCAAATTGGTCGGTTGTTGGTTGTTAAATCATCATTTAAATGTTTCACATTCAATTAGTTTTCCATAATAAATGGGTATTAGCTTAAATGTATGTGTGTGAGTGTGTGTGTGTGTGTATGTGTTCATGTATATGTGAATGTGTTTGTGACCACACTTTCATACACATCAATTACATATGTGTGTGTTTTTGTATTGAAATATGTATGTTAAAATTTTACACACAAACACACATGTACACTCTCAATAAACGGGTACATTTTCCATTTGGTTGAATGTTTGTTTTTATTGGCATTTTAAATTCGAGTTCGAATACAAACTAAAATTGTTTTTTTTTTCGAAAATAGTTTTATTTTTATATTTTTATGAGAATTGAACATGAATGAAATTAAATTTTTTATTTTTATTTAATTTATTTTATTTAACTTAATTTTGGAATATAAATAAATTGTAACAAATATGAATGTACGTATGTATGTGTACACACATAAAAAAAATCAATGTAAAATCAATAAAAATAGAAATAATTTAACTTTATTTTAGTTATGATTTTGCTTCATAGATAAAAAATGTTAATTTAACGTTTAATTTAAGTTAAGTGAAAAAGATTTATTTAATCTTAAATCAACTTTGTTCAACATTGATTTTACTTCATGTTGTTTTTTTCTGTATGTATTTGCATAGTTTTTATCAGGAACTTGGTTGAAAAAATGTTATATAAAAAATGTTATCCTAACATATCAGATAAACATTTAGGTGTAATCTACACTCCCCCTACCATCATCGTACACGGGTAGTATCCTGGGCATATTCCCCAGTGTCATAAAATAAGTCTCAAAACTTTGTCAAAAAATTGCTTTTAATGATTTTTTTTTTATTTTATATAAAAATTTTTGTCCATTCATTTCAGATATCTAACATATATGGACGTAATCTACACTCCTCCTGCTTCATTTTATATGGATTGTATCCAGAGCATATTTCCCAGTGCCACAAAATAGGTCTTCAAAATTGAATCATAGATATTTCATAAAGACTTTTCTCAGAAAATGTTGAATAAAAATATATCCTACAATCATTTCAGATATCTGGCATATATGAACACATTTGGCATTATATTTGCCATCATAACACATAGGTGCTCCTCTAGCAATATTCCTCAGTGTCAAGAAATAGGCTTCTAAATATTATCCTTCGAGTTTTTCTTGGATTTTTTCAGAAAATGTTGAATAAAAAATTTGGTCCAATGATTTCAGATATCTGCGTATATGAGGGTATTTCACACTTCTCCTGACATCATCTACATAAGTGGTATCTTGGCCATATTTTTCAGTGTCATGTGTCATGTGTCAATTTTTTTAAGGACTTTTTCAGAAAAAGTTGAATAAAAGGTTTCGTTCGTCTGATCATTTTAGATGTATCACATATGTAAAAGTAATCTTAACTCCTCTTGACTTTATCCCAAATATGTGGCATCCTGCTCATGTTCCCCACTTTATCCACAGATATTTTCATGAACTTTTTTCAAAAATTCTTGAAACAAAAAAGTTGACCTATAATTTCAAATATATGATATATATGGACGCAATTTAGTTGCCATCTGCCATCATCTTCCATGGATCTTTTTAAAATAATATTGAACAAAAAAGTTTGTCCGACAGTTTCAGTTATATGGTATAATATATGATCACATTCTACACTCCTCCTGACATCGTTCCACATAGAAGGGATTCTGGGTATATGTATGAAGGTTAATTTAACATTTAAGCTGTTATGAAAAGCGATTCTTACAAATTATCTAAATTTTAAGGGATTTAATCTTAAATTTTTATGATCTCAACAACAAAACTGATTATAAACAAAACTTTTTTAACGTTCAAAGTATTTTATTTTTATTTAATGTTTGAAAGATAATAAAAGTGGTCATTAAAAACAGACCAAAATGTGACCGGTAACTTTGTAAAACAAAAAATTAACGTTTAAATAGCAACTTTTTACTCACATTCTGTACTCATTTTCCTATTTACTTTGTACCCTACATCGCCACAAGTGGTGAAGAGGGTATGTAAACTTTGTCATTTGGTGTGTAACGCTAAGAAGGTATCATCTTAGACCGCATAAAGTCTAAGTCGATTTAGCTATGTCCGTCCGTCTGTTCGTAGAGCGTCTGGGTGTATGTCTCTTGTTGGCACGGTCACATCCGTAATAACTAACAGAGCTCAATGAAAGTTGGCCTGAGTATTTGTTGTAGCCCTTGAAAGTTTTCTATTTAAAATCAGCAAAATCGGTTTAGTCTATCACAAGATATAGACCGATATCTGCGACAACCTCAAAGTTCCAACGAAAAATTTTCTTAAAACTGTCAATTAAAAATTCCACAAATTAGAAAAAGATTTTGGCATATTATACAGCTGCGGTCAAAATAATAGCACCACTCATATGTAATATCTTCGTTGATGATTTGTGTTTTTGTTCATGATTATTTTTATTCACAATTTTGTAGTACCATTATTCAAATATGTTCCCGGACAAAATAAATGCAATTCTTTTAAATTGCCACGAACATTCCAAAAAATTTGATTGAAAAGACAAAATATTGGATTGGGACTCCTCAAAAAATAGCACTATTTCTATTATACTTGGAAAAAACATAAACAGTCCAAACAATTGTCATTAATAAATTAAATGATTAAAAATGCCATAACCTACAAACCAAGTTAGCTTTTCGTGGACGAAAAACTATGGCGATACCTTTAATAATTCATTCTATATTACAACAAATAGAAAAGGCGGCATTTATATCAGCTGCGGGGAATAAAAACGAATTAAATCTGTCAATAACTATAGAATCTGTATCAAACGAATTAGCAAAATTCCATAGACCATGAAAAGTCTCTCTCCTAACGACTCCACATATCTCAAATAGATTAAAGTTTGAAAGGAATATGTGAAAATATTAGACAAAGTATGCATCTGAAGAAATGCCACTATTGCAAAAAGACATAGACCCGAAACATACCAGAATAATGAAGTCATTGTAATGAAATGGCCTGACCAGTCTCCCGACTATTTTACATACATACGTATTAAAGAAGGGGTTGGTAATTAAGCCGACCAATATGAGCCATCTTTTGATCACTATAGGCAGCATGGAACTCTTTATTCTGGAAAGGTACCAGAATGTAATAAATTTAATGGGAAGACGATGTTCCGCTGTTTTATCAATATTTCTGGAAAAAATTAATTTAAATAAAGATAACAAATGGAAATATTTTTGTTTCTTATTCTCTTTCTTCTTAACTGATTTTTGATTTTATTAAACCATAAATAAGAACAACTTTTATTCAAATTGATTTTATGATTTATTAAAGAAGACATACGTATGTGGTGCTATTATTTTGACCACAGCTGTTATCAGTTCAAAAATTATTAAAATCGGTTTAGCAGAAAAAAATCTATAGGAAACAATATATCGAATGCTATGACTCATTAAGTGTTCCTGAATTGTATTTAAGAAAAACAATGATACATAATATACGTTTGTGAGTGTATGTGTGTATGTAAGAAACCTTACGAATTTACTTTCGCGAATTTGTTGTGGAGGGTATTAAGGATTCGGCATAGCTGAATATAGCATTTTTTCATGTTTAAATTTGTATTACAGATAAAGTATAAATATTCTACAACAACAAGGAAACTTGTACTCGTGGAAGTATTTAAAAAATTACTGGTGTTGTTTTTGTAAAACGCTCATAAAAATTTACAAAAAGAAAATTTTTGTCGGGAGAGAAAAAAAAATTGAAAAGTTTTTCTTGAGTTGATTTTTTTTTAAGTAACAAGAATTTAAAAAAAATTAAGAAGAAGAAAAAATACAATAAAAAATTAAATACAACAACAAATATTTATGAAAACATAAAAAAAGTTATTTTGTGAAGGAAAAATAATAAAAATTAAACACAAAATAAGAAAAGAAATCGCGTTTTAAAAAAATCAGGAGAGAAGAAGAAAGAAGACAAAAAATAAAACAAAAAACGAAAACAAAAAAAATAATATTTTTAAGAGTATAAAAATAAAAAAATAAATATACAAAAAGGTAAAATGAAGTGAAGTGAAACGAGGCATAAGGATAAACTTAAACACAAATACATCCATACATACACACTCAAACATTCAACGAACAAACGAATTTATTCAAAGTTTATTGAGGTGTATTTTAATTTATACACACACACACACATCAACCAAAATAAAACTCACAAGGAAAATATAGACTTAAATTCAAAATACTCTCTCAAACACACGCACACACACGCGTGTCAATAACCAATACTGTGCAACTGATCCACTCACAAACAAATTCATGCGGGTAAGTGTGAGCATAATATTTGTGTCTGTATCTGTTTTGTTATAAATAAATTTAATATTTATTTTGTTCCACTTGTTGTCGTTGTTCTTGTACTTTATTGCCAGTATCTCATAAAGCTTTTTTTTGTAACGACGAAAAAAAAAAACATGGAATAAAATATAAAATATACATGTTTACACTTTTTCACACATACAGTGTTGTTCGAAATTCGGAAACTTTTTTTTCACTATTTACTCATTTTGTTATTTGTTCTCTTCACATCGATTTATGAATAAGTAAGAGTGAGATAGACAGTAATGGAGTGTAAAAGTTTTAACACAAACCGTTTCTCTAGTCCAGTTCTAGTCCCCCACAATGACAGTAAATTAGAGCTATCTGAACCTGACCAATTTCAAACAGCATCGTTCTTAGCCCAAAATACAAATTTATGCCAATTTTCAAGAAAAATATGTAAAGTACGTTTTTATGGACCGCTAGCCGAAGTGATTTAAGGACAGAGATCTTTTTATCCAATTTGAAAGTGATTCCATTACTTATAACATGTACATTTTCAAATATGCCTAAAATCTAAAAGCTGCCACAAAATTTAGTTCCATTCCACACAATATTAACTTAAAATTTCGCTGTTCAAAACCTAAGCAGCCTTTAATATTTCGTATTACATTCGTTCTTTCTTTATGACTTCATTGTTCTTTTGTGTATACGATTCGTTAGATAAATGTTGACGTGACTTATCACTATGATTTTTGGTTTGTTCGTCAGATCCAAATTATTTCTGCTGAGCCGTACTCATGCTTTCTCTTTTAAAATGTTAGAGAAGTTGTTTAATTCTGATTTCTATGATTGTAAATGGAAGAATTGAATCCCATTAGTTGATAATTAATTTTCGACTAACTTCGGTAAATGCTTCGGTCCATTTTCTTGCTAAAGAAACATTGTTGTGTCTCTTCTATGAAAATAAAAGTGTAATTTTTGTTTGGAGATATTTAAATTCTAGTTCAGATTATAATTCAAATTCATGTACAATTATAGATTAGTTAGTTCTAGTTCAGTTCCAGTTCAGTTCTAGTTTTAAACTAAAATATTGCCAGATTTTGAACAGGAATGTTTAAAGTTAATTTTGTGTTTGTTTCATAATTCATAATCATCCGTGGGGAATGATTGATTAGTTTCGAACAATACTGTATGTATATCATATGCAAAGTATATATATATGTATTACAAAAAGAAAAAAGGAAATGATAAAATAACAACAAAAGTTCAATATTGTTTTAAATAAAAAATAACAACGCAAAACATAATAATCTCTCTTCTACATTTTACTTTTTGGACACTTTGTTGACAATAACAACAAAACAAGTTGTTAAAATAATTTATATTTAGTTTTATAAAAATAATGTCAGAGAAGACAAGTTGTATTATTTTTATAAATCAAAACTAAGAACAATATTTTATAACGGAAACACACTCTCTTACATACACATAAGTTAAATAACAAATCCAAAAAACGGAAATAGGAAACAGTTAAACTAAATGTTTTGTTTTTGTTTTATTCGAAAATTTTAAATTTTATGATAACTTTGATAATAAATCGATAATGACAAAAATCATAAGATAAATGATAAAACAATGTATACTTTTCAGGAATTATTTACGATAAAAAAACAAGATGTAAAAGTTCTTAAAAAATTTTAGATCAAGTTGAGAGAAAATTTGATTCTTTATCATTATAATTTGTACTTAATAAGAAAATCTCTATTATTAAATCTCGTTATTAAAACGTCTTTTATGTAAAAAAATTATATATAAAATTTCACAAGTAGAAATATTATATTCGACTGTGCCGAATCTCTAGCACATAAATGTGTATTGCATCAGTCAAGTTACGACACTCGTTTATACATTTTATATCTTTTACCTGACTAGATCAGAAAGGTATATATGTAAGATTGTCATTACGTTTGTAATTTCTACAATATTCGACTTCAACTCCCAAAAGTATAAATAATCTTGATCGGTATGAAAAAAGTAATTAATTGAACTATATCCGTCGTCCGTATATCAGTTGAAATCAAGTTTATGAAGCCGACCTACAGTTAACATATAATATATGCACATTAAACGATTAGAAATGATTTCAAGAATTTTTATATTGAAATCCATGGAAATTGGTTCAAAAGTGGCTTAAATATTAGCAAAAACTTGAAGGTACCTCAAACTTTTTTCGGTTCTTTCTACTTTTTTAAAGAATCTAAAATATTTGGAGACTTAATTTTTCACAGACAGATTTTAATAAATTTAGTGGATGTATGCGCTGAAGATATGAAATGAATTAGTTCCTGAGTTATAGACAAAAACATATTTTCCTTTATTTGAAGATCTATAGACTTGGTTATGGCACTGATTGATTACAATTTTTTTACCCCCAAAAATAATATTTTCATTTTTTAAAATCGGTTCATAAACCACCGAGATATGGTCAATTCTTTTTTTAAAAATTGAGTCTCATGTTGTTGTTCTTTTTAACTATAGGAAAACAATAACAATGATTAAAATAATGTTTTTGAGATTTTGGCCACTCTATTTATGCACTAATTCTTTTATTATGGATCAGAAATATTTTTGTGAATCTTTCATTTAAAGTCATAAACTTGATTTGGCTATTTGTTTACAAGATATGGGCGAAAACTTATTCTGAAGCTCCTGGGGCACTTACCGATCTAGTTACCACGTAGAAAATTACTAATTTCAGTTTTTTTAAATTTTCAAATCGGTTCATAAATAACCGAGATATTAACAATTTTTTATTTTTCTTGTGGTTGTTGTTTGATTTAGTATTGAAACAATAACAATGTAAGGAAAGTAATGCTTTCGACTCTTTGAGCGTTCTATTAAAACTAGAGACATAGTTTTTGTAATAGCAGATCGGAAATAATTAAGAGAATGTTTGAGTTGAAAACATCACAATAATCGGTCCATTAGTTTCCGAGTTATAGACAAAAACGCATTTTCCGATATTTTGAACCTCTTATGGTAAATATGGACAAAATTTTGATGCAGAAAAATAGATAATTCTCTTTTCAAAATTTTGATTTTTTAAATTTTCGAAATTGGCCCATAAATAATCGAATTATTAATCACACTTTTGTATTTGTACTGGTATTGTTTTAGTGAAAGCGTAAACTACTCGTGAATAACATTTTGCATGCATTTTGAGTGCTCTAGAGAATCTATGTTGACTCGTATAAATGCTGTAGTAATGGCTGTCATTTTCTACTTCTTCTACAAGTGATGATTTTATGAAAGTCTATTTATAGCAGAGACTTAATGTAAAATGTTAAGTCCGTTGCTTAAAAAAAAGAAATTAATGGAAGCAATGGTGAAGGGTATGGAAATTCGGCTTGGCCGAATTCACACTTTAACTTGTTCAATATGAATTTGTTTGCTTTTATTGAAAAATATTTTGAACTTATCACAGATATCGATCTTAAAACGATTCTACTGTCTGTTAGAAATAAGAACGTCGACCTTTGTTCTGATTTGTTGGAGCAAAAAATTAAAGACGAGGAATAAAACCGAACACATTTTTTTCGAAATTATTTGGTTTTATAAGCAGTGGGGAGATATTATGCTCTAGATAAATAATGACTAAAAAAAGTAAAAGGTGCTGGGAACCATATCACAGATTTTAATTAGAGATAACTGAAATCGTAAACAGGTATTGGGAATAATGTTAAAATGTTAAAGTATTCAGTGTCAAAAAACTGCTTCATTTTTTAGGTTAGAAATAAATTATGATATTTTCGGGTTTACTGTTATACAACATAGTGTATTTCTAGTATCGATTATGAGAAGAACAAGTTCTAGGCTGTAAATTAAGCTTAGGCATTGATTTGACTACATATATTTCTTTACACACATGTATCTTTATCTATCGAATCACTATTTGTGAAATAATGTAAAAGCATACAATATGTATGATTAATATTTTATATATAAAATATTACTCATACGACTACTGATCATTGTAATTTAACGACACACAATACACCATGGGGCAGCAGCGATTTATTTAAATAGATTTGTATCTTTTAATCGGCTGCATAGATTTGCATGAAATTTAATATAATAACATGAGATCCTGTAGGGGCTCCACATATACATAGTTATAAGGTATAAAGTGAGGGTCTTTCAGAAATTCAATTTCAAATTTCCGTGTGCTAATTTTCTTTCTTTTTCAATTTTTCACCATCTTAAAGTCCCCTATAAGAATTTCATAAACATGATAACATATGTTGCTTATCTCTTATAGTTTTCGAGTTATTTGAATTTTCATTTGAAATTTTTATCTTTTCAACATTTACATGGACTTTATTCAGTTTTTTTTAATATATGTCCATAAATAATTCCTCAGTCTTATTACATTTTTTTGCACTTCAAAATTATATTGAGATCTGTCAACTATTGTAATATTGACGGACAGACAGTTATAGCTAAATCTGTTCAAATTCTCTTCACCCTGTGTAGTAGAGGAGAGTATAAAAATGTAACAAAATATATGAATTCTATATTCTATATTCTATACCAATATTTAGAAATACAGACGAATAATATATTAAGATCTTTTGGTCTCACTCCTTAATCTCCTTCATACAATTGATTTTCTTGTTTTAAAATTTAAATTCATATTTAATGATTCTTAAGCATTTTTAAAGAACTTCTCAGTTTACTCGTTTAATCTATAATAAATAATAAAAAATATTGACATAGTTTTTGTTGCTAAAAATATGATCATGATAATCATGTTTGTTTCTTTTTATATAAAATATTGAATTTTTCTTTACCTCCTTAAGTTTATGCTGACTGGCGTAAATAGCAACAACAATGACAACAACAATAATAATAAAAATAATTCAACACCTGTAAATAATAAAAATATCATCTTTCTTATAGAAGTATGTGTGTTTGTCTATTAGTATTTGTGTTTAACAAACATCTGCTTACACCGACGTTTATTTATTATGTTTGTATTTTTTTGGTGTCCTTAAAAAGGAATAGATTTTTAGTTCAAAAAGGAAAAAAGAAATATTTTTAGGACACTTTTTATATATAGTTTTTATACCCTACACCACCGTAGGTATTTGGGGTATTATGCGTTTGTACAGTAGTTTGTAATGGGAAGAAAAAAATATTGCTCTCACCAATTTTAGCTATTCCGTTTGAATGTGAATGACTTTCGGAGTTGATTTAACGATGTCCGTCCATCTGGCCGGGTGGCTTTCCATGTAAATCTTGTGGATAAAATGCAGGTCGTTATTTAGAGATATCTTGATGAAACTTAGAATGTGTCATTATTATGGTTCAAGGACGATACCAATTGAATGGGTCCACTATTTCAAATAGTTCCATTAAAAATATTCCTCCTAGAATGGGGTTTTAAAGTGATTTAAACGAAATTTGACAAATATAAGTGTATAAATATTTGAAGATCATGTGTTCAATTATAAGAAGAACGCACCACCTTAAAAATAACACTTTGAAAGGCTTAAATCTTACATATACGTTCGCTGAACCAAATGTCGTCGGTAATATTAACGAAAAAATTCGTAGAACTTTAACGGAAAAAGGTGTTAAATAAACAGATTTTTATTTTAATTAACCGAATTTTTCTTCATGTTGAAGTATTTTCTTCAAATATATTAAAAAGTTTAATTAAAAAAAAGTAAAGTAAAAGTTGTTAAATTGAATAAAATTTCGATTTTATTTAGGAGAAACGGAAATAATTAATTTTAAGTAAAATAACACACAAATTTATTTAATTCTACAAACTAAAATGAAGTTAATTTGAATAAAATTTTTATTAATTTAATATTTTTTCGTCAAATAATTTTATATATTTTCTTTGGTAACTGAATATAAAAATTTAAGAAGGAAAATATTTTATAGAATATTCTATTAAATATATTTGAAATTAAAGGAATATTTTGCATAAATTCATGAAAACGTAAATGGAAGATCCGCTGATCAACAAACATCTACGTAACTTTTCATCACAAATACAAGCCGGTCGGCTCACCACCGTCCTATTGAAATTCACTATTTTAAGTTTTCTATTACATGTTCAACACAATTTATTAATACCTTAAACTAGCTTTGACCCGATGCGCTTTGCTGCACAAAAATTCTTCTCTGTCCTAGATCTCGAAAACAATTTTCACAAATCGACGTGTATTAAAAAAAGTAATTGGGACCAAATTCTCTATGTAGTAGATCTATAAATATTCGATAATCAATATTTTCTTTGTATGGGGGCTACTACTCCCCTGATCCTATCCGTACTACATTTTGTTCAGTAAAACATTTCCTTGAGGAAGTTTGAAAATTTTCGCTGTTACAGTACTTAAGATATTCCATAATCAATATTTGTTTTGTATGGGAAGTACTCCTTCCTTTAACGTAACTTTTTCTTCAATTCTATTAAAATTTCGTAAATTTAAATATGGTATTTAAATTGAATAATATTCATCAATATAAAGAATTTATTTTAATCAATTTGAATAATGTATTATTTAAAGTGAATAATATTTATTCAAATTAACCGCATTTTTATTCAAATAGTCATATGACAGTTCTTCGTCAATTTTAAGAATTTACAAAAAATTAACGAAAATTTTCGTTGTAATGAATAACGTTTCGTTGGCTGATATTTAACCTACTTTTCTTCAGTTCTATACTCTTTTTCGTGATATTTACTACCGTGTTTTGGTTTAGTGTTGGTATTATGATAAAAATTAGACAAATTGAGATCAATGTAAGCAAACATTGATGTATGACATTTTTCTTTCATCTCCCGTAATATTCCTCACAGAAAAAGTCATTACAAAATGCACAGATCCTAAACAAATATTAGTACCATAATGAACTGCACTCTTAAGCATAAATAAGATAATTAATTTGTGGTAGATATCATTAATAACCAACAATACTACATTGTAGGGTATCAAATAGACGGACTTGGCCGACCATAACTTTTACTTGTTTTATTAGGTATTTATGTTGACAAAATTATTATTGTTTATTTAGGTTCTTTTAATAAAAAATGTAAAAAATTGGGGAATTTTTAAATTGGGGGACCTTGTTTAAAGAATTTATGTTATTTTTATTGTAATTAGTGTAATTGGAAGTTGTAAAAAAAAACACGCAAAATTATCAAACTTTTAAATGTTTAAAGTCGTTTTTAAAGTTGAGTCAAAAACTAAAGCATTTCGAATTCTTATAATTTTAAATACACGATTTTAGGGAAGTGTGGGTATGTGTGTTTATTTTGTCATATTGAATTTTATAATTATTTTTTTTGTTATAAAATATTTATGCAGATACTTTTGTTGGAGATATAAATATTTCTTACAAAATATATTCATTTTCATATGTACTTATTACACATGTATGTAAATGTATGTGTGTATAATCAAATCCTTGAAGATTATTAATTATTTTTTTTATTTTGTTTCCTAGAATTTGTTAAAATATGAAAAAATCAAATTAATTAAAATTTAGTTATCGTTAGACAAACAAGCAGGAGCGTGTTGTAACAAATTGTAATTAGGAAATAATAATGAAAGCTTAAGTCTCTCGCAGAGAAACAATATGTTTGCGTTAACCATAATCGAGAAGCAACATACTATTGTTATCATAAATTGTTACCGTAACTAAAAAACTTGATTATTCGTATTATGATTTTGCGTTAATAACAATAGTTATTGTTATCGTCAATAAAAATATTGTTATCACAACTAAAATTATTGTTATCGCCACTATAAATATTGTTATTCCAATAAAAAAACATTGTTAGTTCAATAAAAAATTTATTTGTTTGCATTATTTTGTTATTGAAAAATAATTTTCGTATTAAATATTTCAATATATTTTTTATTTTATTTTTTTTTTTGTCATACAATTTTATTCATTTTATTTGCTTAATTTCTTATTTATAAATAATGAGAACATTAATTCAAAATTTTTCAATGTTAACACAAATTGTAAACAAATAAATATTTCTTCAGATTAAGTTGTCAGTAAATTGAAAATAATATTTTGTTCTAATAACAATAGTTTGTTTATAACGAGCTGTTTAATAACAATAAAATTGTGATCTGTCAAACATATTTCCAAATACATTGTGATCATAATATATTTTTTTTATTTAATAAAAATAATTTCATTACAGCAACGAAATTTTTATCAAAATAAAATAAAGTCAAAAATTAACATATCGGTGATAACAATAAATGTTTGTCGCGAATATATCACTGTTTGCGACGAACATGTGCAGAAGATGATTTTGGAACTTTTGTAAATTATAAAAATACTTTTTAAAATTAAATATCATTATTTTGCTTCAAAATCAATAAATATTTTGGATATAATTCTTGCTTTCAGTAATGCTGTTTGTATTCTGAATATAAAAAAAAAAACGTTTCATATGAACTTTATTTTAAGTCTCAAAAATGTGATTTTTTATGTGATATTTTTGCTTCACATTTTACGGAGGTAAAGACTATTTCTTAATCAAGAGACTTTTCCAGTTTTAGAATATTTTGTATAGGATCACAATCCTCCACCACCACAAGAGGTAGGATAGAGGTAAATTCCAAAAATTATCAAAATCGAATAAATATAACTTTTTTCTAAGTTTTTAATAGATTCATCCATAGACCTCCTATAAGAAAGCTGCCTTTCAATAATATAGTGCAACATTCTTCTGCCATTGCAAAGCAAAAAATTTATTCCAGCAGCTCATCAAAAGTTATCGATTTATTAAAAAAAATAATCTATTTCTTCTACATGGTTGAGTCATGGTTGTATAATTTATAGTTTAGATTTTAGTCTTATCTAGAATTAAACTGTATCTTCATTTAAAGTTGAGGCCATAGTCTAAATCAAAGTTGAACGTATATAGCGGAGCCTTTAGTCAAATTTATAAATTTATAACTATAGAATAATATTAAGTTGAGATTATGGATTATCGTTCACATAAGGTCAAAGACTGATCTTTATTTTAGATTACGGTACAATCTATAATTGAAATTAAAGTCTTATTTGAGGTTGAGACTATAGTTTAATATATAGTTTAGAATTTAGTCTATTTTATAGTTGAGTTTAAAGACTGCAATCTAATCTACTCCAATCTATTACATGAGACTATAATATAACCTATAATAATTTATAGTCTAATCTGTAGTTGAGACTATATTCATATTTATAGTTGAGATTGTAAACCGTAGTCTATTCTAGTCCAATCTATCTAAACTTGGTACTATAGTCTATGCTACAATTGAGGCAATAGTCTAATCAATACTTGAGTATAATCTTTAACTTATCTTTAATTGAAATTATAATCTTATCTATAATGGAGATTTAAGTCCAAACTACAGCGGAGATTATATATTGTCTTGCTCCTAGTTCAAACTATAGATAATGCTCTGGCTCTAGTTTACTAGTTGACAGTATTATTTCTTACTGTTACGTCGGGTTATTAAAATTAGGAAAATAGTTTGTTGCCCACTGTTAAGTATACCGTTCGATAGAATCACTCTCTGACTCGATTAAACGATGTCCGTACTTTCGTTCATCTGTCTGTTTGTCCAGCTGACTCTCCATGTAACCGTTGTGAACACTCCACAGGTAGGAATTTTTCAGATATCTTGATGAAATTTGATTCATATGGGTCATGTTCGGTTTAATATTTCAGATAGCTCCCATAAAAATTGCCTTCTGGAATGAGATTTTAAGCTTTGGAGCCAATAAGTTTAATCTCAGTCCAAATCCACGTGAAGTTCGAGAATAATTCACATAGTTCTCCGAAAAAAGTTAGTATTATTTCCTGCATATAAACCGCACGTTCAAAAATCATCTCAAATATTACAAATCTCTCATATAGATGAGTATCATGAACATATTTAAATATGATTTTTTTATATAAAACACAGATCATAAAATCAATTTCTACGAGGGTTGGTTCATAATTTCTCATGCTTGCATATTGACGTAGGGTAACACAAAGTCGGCTTGATGGACTATTACACTCTTGCTTGTTTTTTGTAAATATTTTATATTTGAAAATATTTAAATTTATTTTCATTCTCCAAGATTTGTGAAAAAAGAATCGTCTATATATAAATTCTTACTTTACAGCAAAATCTGATTCGATTTATTTATGCGAACTTGACTGTCTGTTGGAAAACTTAGTGCGGCCTCAACAATAATTCAATGAGATTGGTAGTTTTTGTCATGAGCAGTTTTCTGTTTGTAAGCAGATAAATTGGTTCAGAAAAAAAGGTTATAGATCGATATCTGAGTTAACATCAAAATTTGACGAAAGAGTTTTAACAATTTTTAATTAAAATGTTAACAAGTTGAAACAAAATTTAATTACTATTTGAATACAAATGATGTAAAATTTGTCAAAAATTATCGAAATCGGTTCAGTTTAATAAAAGTTATAGCTCAAAAAGACGTTAATATACATATTTGATATTCCATTTTAATTCTGCCAAAATGTTCAATGTAAAATTTATTTTTGTTCGTTTCCGCTTTCAAAAAACTTTAATACGGTACGCACCTGTTGCAACGACACACACACACAAACACACATTGAAACAAACATTCCAATTAATTTTTTTTTGAATTATTGTGACTGATTCGAATTATTTAATTTTATTGTGGATTTTTTTTTTTTTTCGTTCGTGTTTTTTTTTTTTTTTTTTTTTTTTCAAATTATTGCCAGAATAACGATTTTTATTTAGAACGGAAATTACACAGCAGCAGCAGCAGAAGAAGAAGAAGATTAGAATTAAAATTTATTGCGTTTTATTTTCATCATAAAAAGGAGTTCACAAATCCCTTGTGAAATTCAATTCCTTGAAATAGAATTTGTCCTTTAAAAAGGAAATATTTTATTGATAAAATAAATAATTTTATTATTTCTGTTTTTTTATGTCTCTTTGTGATTTTAATAAAATAACAAACGACGGGAAATCAAACAATTTGGGTCTCTTTTGTTTACTTTTAAGAAATTTTTATGTTTTTGGAATCATGTTTGAAATAAAATTCATTAAGAAATTTCTTAATAATTTGTTGTATTAACTGTTTGAAATTTTATTATTATTAATTGCCAGCTTTAATCCGGTGCGCTTTGCTGCAAAAAAATTCTACTCAGTTCCAGATTTCGAAAATGACGTGTATTCAAAAAATGTTCATGCAACGGGGATTTTTCTAAATTCCCCTAATCGTGTCCTTTCTTAAATCTTCCAATAAAATCGTTTTATAGGAAAGTGACATAATTTGTAAACTCTAGGTGAAATAGTGATTTAGATATTCGATAAATAATAATTGGTTTATATAGGGACGGTCACATCTACCATTCAATTTCTCACGTAAAACAATTTTATAGGAAAATTTATGGGACTAAATTTATGAATTCAAGCTGCAAAAGTACCATGAACCTATTTGTCCTAATTTTTTTCATCACATCAATTATTTAAGCCGGTGATTAAAATATTTGGACCAGTAAAACAGAGAAAGTAATTAAATCTTATTACTCTCTCATTAGTTCTTGAAATACCCCTCCCTTCCTCCTGGACCTATCCGACCTACATTTTGTTCAGTAAAATAATTCATTATGAAAGTGATTGAGACAAAATTTTAAAATTCTCGCTAAAGTTCTTTAGATATTCGATAATAAATATTTACTTTGTATGGGGGTACCTCCTGGTCCTATCAGCCCTAATATTTGATTATCCCTCTACCTGGTCCCATCCGTGATTTAAACCCAATTTAAGAACTCTCGCTGTCATAATTATTTAGATATTCGATAATAAATACTTGTGTGGGGGTAACCCCTGGTCCTATCAGCCCTAATATTTGATTATCCCTCTACCTGGTCCCATCCGTGATTTAAACCCAATTTAAGAACTCTCGCTGTCATAATTATTTAGATATTCGATAATAAATACTTGTGTGGGGGTAACCCCTGGTCCTATCCGCTCTAATATTTGGTAATTTCTCTACCTGGTCCCATCTGTGATTGAGACCCAATTTAAGAACTCTCGCTGTCATAATTATTTAGATATTCGATAATAAATATTTGTGTGGGGGTAACCCCTGGTCCTATCCGCTCTAATATTTGGTAATTTCTCTACCTGGTCCCATCCGTGATTGAGACAAAATTTAAGAACTCTCGCTGTCATAATTATTTAGATATTCGATAATAAATATTTGTGTGGGGGTAACCCCTGGTCCTATCCGCTCTAATATTTGGTAATTTCTCTACCTGGTCCCATCCGTGATTGAGACCCAATTTAAGAACTCTCGCTGTCATAATTATTTAGATATTCGATAATAAATATTTGTGTGGGGGTAACCCCTGGTCCTATCCGCTCTAATATTTGGTAATTTCTCTACCTGGTCCCATCCGTGATTGAGACCCAATTTAAGAACTCTCGCTGTCATAATTATTTAGATATTCGATAATAAATATTTGTGTGGGGGTAACCCCTGGTCCTATCCGCTCTAATATTTGGTAATTTCTCTACCTGGTCCCATCCGTGATTGAGACCCAATTTAAGAACTCTCGCTGTCATAATTATTTAGATATTCGATAATAAATATTTGTGTGGGGGTAACCCCTGGTCCTATCCGCTCTAATATTTGGTAATTTCTCTACCTGGTCCCATCCGTGATTGAGACCCAATTTAAGAACTCTCGCTGTCATAATTATTTAGATATTCGATAATAAATATTTGTGTGGGGGTAACCCCTGGTCCTATCCGCTCTAATATTTGGTAATTTCTCTACCTGGTCCCATCCGTGATTGAGACCCAATTTAAGAACTCTCGCTGTCATAATTATTTAGATATTCGATAATAAATATTTGTGTGGGGGTAACCCCTGGTCCTATCCGCTCTAATATTTGGTAATTTCTCTACCTGGTCCCATCCGTGATTGAGACCCAATTTAAGAACTCTCGCTGTCATAATTATTTAGATATTCGATAATAAATATTTGTGTGGGGGTAACCCCTGGTCCTATCCGCTCTAATATTTGGTAATTTCTCTACCTGGTCCCATCTGTGATTGAGACCCAATTTAAGAACTCTCGCTATTAAAATTATTTAGATATTCGATAATCAATATTTGCCCTTTCCCCTGATTGTATCCATCTTACATTTTGTCCAGTAAAACAGATCCTTGAGAAAGTAAATGGTACCAAATTTTAGAACTGCCACTGCTTAGTTCTTAAGATACTCGATAATCAATGTTTGATTTGTTCGGAGGTAGCCCTCTTCTTGAACCTATCCGACCTAAATTTGAGAAAGTGATTGGAACAAATTTGAAAATTCTCGCTATTCTTTTGTTAGGGTTACCTCGACCCCTGGTCCTAGCGGAATTTCTCAATTTTTTCATAGTCTATGTTACTTGCGGATATGGCGAAATCGCTCTAGTAGTTTAGCTTTCTATAATTCCCAAAAATACAGACAAACAAACACAGATTCACTTTCATATATATTGATTATTTTGTTTGTCACAGATTTTTCTTATTTTTTGACAATAAATTTTTTTTTATCAATTTCGTTTCGAAATAAATACAGTTAAGCGTTTTTAATTGTTTAATAATAAAAACAACAAAAATAACATGAAAATAATAAATATTTTTTTAACATTTCAAAATATTTTGACAAACACTTTTTCATAAAAATTTTACGTTTTTTTGGAATTTTATTACAGTTATTTTTATCACAATTTTATATCTGTTAAAGCCGAAAACACCATTTGATGGAGTGTCGTTTTGTTTTCGACATGAAAGGAATATAAATAATTGAAATTCATGGGAAAAATATATCAACAAGAAGATAAAAGTGTGAATATTGAACCATGAAGTATATATATTTGTGTGTGTGTGTGTGTATGTATGTTTGTTAAGTTATGATTGTTATGAAAAAACTATGATTGATTTTTTTGAAATATTTATTTTTATGATTTGTTTACTTTTATTTTTTATTTTATTATTATTTTTTTTTTATTTTATTTTTATTTATTTTTTTTTTGAAGAGAGTGACATTTTCATATTTACGATTTTTGTTTAATTCTAAATTGTTATCGATAATTAAGAACACAAGTGGTATGATTGATTTTTGATACAAAATATTATTAATACGTTATGACGAATGTTAAGTACCTTCCACCATGATCAATTTTTAAATAATAACAAAAATTACTTTAGTTAAGGGACACTTCTTCTTTACCTTATCTCAGAGTTACATGGTTTATAAAAGTTTGAAATTATTGTTTCATCAATACGCTAAATTTCATAAAATTTCCCACACTGTTTCAGATTTATGTGATAGTTGTATATTCCTCTACCCGATGTCCTAACTAAAAATGATCCCAAATTTCATGATAATTGAATAATGTGTTTAGTCCTAATCGATGTTAAATTTGTCAGTTATAGAAGGTAATTTTCAATATCGGTGTATTACTTTTTTCCTACCAAACCGGTTTTGTCAGTTTCAAATAAGACATTTTTGAGGAAAATAACAAAGACTTAGGCCAAATATCATTGAGCTCTGCCTAACAGACAAACGGACATAATTGGCTTATTTTAAATTTTGATTTGATGCAAGAATATATATACTTTATGGGATCGTAGATGATTCCTTCTCAGGTGGCGCATTCTTTTAAGTTGGAGTACTTGAATTTCAATAATTTACAAACTCTTTATCAGTGTTACCAGACTGGTTAAAATCTTATACTCTTCTTGCGAAAATTTCAAAGAATGTGCTGCTTAAGAACAAGTTTACCCGATGTAGACTCTCCTTACAGCGAACTGATTCCAAACTATGGTATAATGGATCAGAAGGGACACAAAATATTTCATCATCTTGTAATAGATGTCCTGCAATGATATCAAACTGATATTGGAATAATTTACAGAATACCACGCAAACAGTTTGTAACCCCTTGTAACACTTCAATTTTGGTCGAACGAAATACTTCCACATATCACCTATGAGAATATATAGCAAGTTTTTTTTAATGCTTAACTAATAGTTCCAAGCAGGATAATTGAACAGGACTGAAAAATGTGAACCGGAAATTACCAAACCTTAATACGGTCATGCAAACGGAGGTACATGTGATCAGGGAGTATATAGTCTGGCCAAGGGAAAACTTTGTTGAATTGGTATATAGAGAATTTTATATCTCTAATTACAGTCAAAAAGAAATTGAATTGTCAGGTCATGAGAAAGTGATGGGGAATAAAGAGGCCAGATTTATCAATTACAAAATTAGAAAATCCAAAATCTCTTATTACATTGAAAGTCAAGCTTTTAAAGAATTTCAAGAATACACTGGTGCATATTCCTTTGAACTTTTTTTAATGCAATAGAAAAAATGAACAAGATAACATTTAGTGGCCAAATAATATTTTTGTTAAATCAACTAAGATTTTATTTAAAATATTTTTGATTAAAAAATTTATTTGTGTTTTATTTTATTTTTTCTGATTTTATTTTAGAGTTTAACTGCCAATTTCACTGCTGTTTTCGTATAAACGCTATTAAGTTTTTCCTTTTCCATAGCATTATTTATAATGGGTGACTGATCCTTTGTTGTGTATTACTTCAGAAAGCGATCGTTAGAAGAGCGGGATCAATTTCCTCCCAAATTTGCTTTATTCTTAGTTTTAGCTCTGTAAAGTTATTACGCTTTCTTTTGGGCAAAATTTGAATAAACTTTACGGGTCATGTATTCCACAAGTTCTCAATATGGTTTAAGTCCAGATAACCCAGCTAACAAAGCTCGATTTTGACGTCCAGTCCAGCAGATATTTGATGTATTTTTAAACCATAATTTGAACTGCTATAAAACATGTACCGCAGCGTTATCTTGTCGGAATATGATCACTATCGATTTTCAATAAAAAAACAAATAAAAGAAGAGTATTTGAACGAATTTTATTTTAGATGTTAATTTTGTATTTCCTTTGGGAGGTTTTAGAGTACCATAATTCTGTCCTCTAATAGAACATTCTCGGTCGTAAAAAAATTGAATTTCGATCTTTTCTAAATCGGACAGAAAGTTCCCTTAGACATCGTTATGAAACTTAACGATAAAATTTAAAAAATCTGTACTAAAATTGAGTTATTGTTTTTAGAAATATGCCAAATATGGTTACCACAACTATATTCTTAGTTCATCAAACACGAAACGAAAAAGTATATTAACATTTTTTTCGGTCTCACTTTACTGTCCGCTGTTCCCAATCAATAATTTCCAATAAATTTTCTATACAAATGAAAAAAACCATCAATAAAAAACTCACAGGAGTGTAAATGTGGAAAATTTGTTTCATTTTTTGTATAATTTTTTTTTTTCATTTATTTTCTTTGTTCTCTCATAATTCAATTATAAACACAATTTTAGAGCAAAAAATTATATTTAAACGCATTTTCCGTTTTTTTGTTTTTTTTTTCTTCAACAAACATCAGCAAAAATTATAACAAAAGAAATGTGACGACTTTAATCATAAAAATAAAGAGAAAAATAAATATAAACAAATTTATTGTTGTTGACTATTATTTATTATGGTGGTCAATATTGAATGAATAAATGAACGAATGAAAAAAATAATGTTTTTAATTGTTTTCTGACAACAAATACAACAAACCGACACTTATTTTTAAACAAACAATAAATAAAGGTGCAGGTTTAAATAGACTGAATGTATGAAAGTGTTTGTGTGTTTATAATTAAGTTGTAAACAAAGGAAAATTCAAAGAAACGGAAATGGGTGATGTTGGGCACTAAGGGATTGAATTTTGAAGTAATACAAATTATTATTAGATTAATTGGATGATATCGACCTAGAAGAACCTTAGCAGTTTCACTAGATTTAAAATTTTTTAAGTTAAGTAAAGTGAAATGCGATTTGATGTCCAATAACGAAATTTTTTGATGTGATGTAAATGAGTCTGTTAAAAATTTAGTTGGTTCAAAAAAATTACCATTTTTCTCAATCTCAATCTGTAAAATTAAATTGATTTTTTTTTACTAAAAGGATCGACCTGTTGATATAAAGAACGTGCGGAACGATGTACTTTTTGGGCGTTAGATCGAAGCTAATTTTAAGGTTCATTAAAAAACTTTAAAAATGCGGTCTGGCATTGATAATACTTTTTTAAGAAATTTTGTATCAATGTCCTTCCAAATTTACTTTATTTTTAGTTTCAGGTCTCATCAAGTCATTATGGTTGCGTTTTCTTGATTTTTTGAATAAATTTCACGGGCCACGTATGCTCACAAGGTCCCTATTGGGTTTAGGACCAACTGCATTCGGCGAGTCCATCAGATATTGCTATCTAAATCATAACACTACGACCACTGGAATTACGTTTTTCGTAAGAGAAAATTTCCTTTGTCCATTAAGACGATTTTTAGACAAGAATTTTAGACGATTATCTTTATTCTACTTTTTTAGCATTCGCTTACAATTGAGCTTCTTCTTCGTAAAATCTGAGCAACGTGTTTGGAAGTCACAGGAAAATTTGATTTTTTTTTATTTTTAGAATTCAATTTATTATTGGTTGCGTTTATAGAAAATTTTCATATAAAGTAACACCAAGAACATTTATTTGCATGAATAAAGGAACAACAAGACTAAGAAAAAAAGTTTGTTTACATCAAAAAAATTCAGCATTGAATTCAAAAAGATTAGAGAAAAAATGAATGCGTTTATAGGAATATGCATCAGTAAATATGCATATTTTCTTTTCTCTCTTTTTGCAATCATGTGAAATTATATTAAGTTATCTCTAACGATTCAAAAGTGCATCCAAAATTGATTTTGACATACTGTGTATCACGGATATCCAGATCTGGCACTCAGTCCAGGCGGTGGTGCTGACCTTCTCAATTAATTGCTAGAATTTACTCTGGTTGGTTTGGAGTAAATTAAAAGTTAACAAGTATTTTTCATGCTTTTAAACTTGAGAAATTCAAGTTACTGACATAAATTTTAATGATATATTTTATATCTCATTTATTTTCTTCTTTGGTCCCTAATAAATAAAAAGTTTGTACACCTATTGATTACTTTGTAAACACCCATACTTACATGTAAACTTACACATGATGGCATTTGTTTATTTATAGTTTTCAACAGATACTTATGTATTTATAAGAGAATCCTCTTATAAAAGTGGCTAAATAGCAAATACTATGAAACAAAAAACACAAGCACACACTCACACACACATATAATTTAACAACTACATTAACAATAATTTACGATAAATATAAGATACTTTTGAATCGGTATTTGTATTTTATAAACATATACATATCTATGTATTATGTTTATGTGTTGATAATAACAGTAATTTAAATATATTTTCTATATACATGTATGCATAAGTATGGGTGTATATATCTCTCTCTCTATCTATATCTACATATATATGGGTATTTATAAATGTATTATTGGTTTTTGCTAGTAAACAGATAAATAGAAACCTTTTTTTTATTTCACTTAACATTATACTGAGTGACTGAGTGAAAGGGAGTGAAAGGGGTCCAAAAATAAATTCTTATTTTAAATATTGATTATTTTTCCCTTTCTCTTGCTCTTCTTCTTACTCTTTTTCCATTATTTGTTAATATAGAAATAACAAAATAACAAAATATAATAATAACAAATAAGAATGTTTTATTTGGCTAAGACGAATCTTCAATACCCTTTAGCACAAGTGTGTGTGAAGAAAACACGTTATACATACACTCTCACACATACACTCAAATATGTATACAATATATGAAAGATTTTCTCAAAAATATTACAGGGAACATTTGATGAGTCATAAAATTAGTTATATTTTTGGTGATAATTTTTATTCCGCTGCACCGATTTCGATTATTTTTGAAATGATAATGAAGTTTTTTTTAAATCATTATTATTTCAAATTTTCATTCTAATTTATCTACTTATAATTGACAATTTTATGGTTCTTCGCTTGAATTTAGAGGCTGCCTTAGGTAACGTGCTTTTGTGTTTTTATTGTGGATGTAAGTGTGCCAACAACACACAGAAGGACAAAGCTAAATCGACTTTTATTTGTTGCAAGAATATATATTCATAATGAGTTCTGAGATTATTCCTTCTTAGCGTTACAGACGGAATGACAAAATTTAATTAACCTTCTTCACTACTTGTGATGGTGTAGGGTATAAACAGCAAATATTCTCTATAGAAAAAATGGAAAGAAAGAACCACAAAATGGTTATAAAATGTATTAAAGGTGAATATTGACTCAAGTATGGAAATAGAAGAAATAAAATGAATTGATTTATGTCCTGAAATATTGTGACAAACAAACACAATAACATTATTGTTATTATTACTGTCATCATTATTATCTTTTAACCATCAATGGAAAATTGATTATTATTGGCAGAGAAGACAAAGAGGAAAAAAACACAACAACAACAACAAGAACAATGAAGAGAGACAAAATAATTAATAAATATTTTTATTATTGAAATTATTAATTAAAAAATGAAGGCAAAAAAAGGTGCATAAATTGTATTTGAGTGTTTTTTTTTAGAAAAGGCATTATTTACGTGTCATTTTTAATTTTACACTTTGTGTAAAATTAATTTAAGTTTTTTTACATTATTTTTGTTGTGTAATATTAAATTAATTAATCAATTAAAATTAATTAAAAACAGTAAAATGGGTGGGAAATTTCAAAATTTTTATAGAGATAAAAGAGGGGTTCAAAATTGCATACAAAATGCAATCATGCTTTATAAATCCTTTTTTTCCTTTCTATACCCACCACCACTACAAGCTCTGAAGAGTGTATATTAATTTCGCCATTGTGTACCGCTAAGAACGAACCATCTCAGAGCCCATAGTGTATATATATTCCTGCATCAAATTAAAATCTGTTTCGATTTAGCTATGTCTGTCTGTTTGTTGTTGTCACGCTCACATCTGGAATAATTTAAAGAGCTCAAGGAAATTTGACTAGAGTATTTGTTATAGTCCAGAGAAGTTTCCTATTTTAAATCGGCAAAATATGTACAGCTTATTAAAAGGTATAGACTGATATCTGAGGCATCATCTAAGTTCATGAAAAAATTGTTCTTAAAATTATTAATTATAAATCGATTAATTAGAATAAAAGTATTTCATAATATTTAACTATATGTACTTCATTACCATTTCAAATCGGTTCAGTAGAAAAAAAGTTATATCCAAAGATATAACAAATTTTATTGCTCATTATGGGTTCCTGTGTTATATTTAAGAAAAACTTTCATGTATTGTATACGTCTATGAGTGTGTGTGTGTAAGTGTGTATGTACAAAAAAAAGTTTTTTTTTTCACATGCATTTAGAGGAGGGTATTCTAGATTTGGCATAGCTGGATAAAGCATTTTTACTTGTTTTGTTTTAATGTTTTAAATGAGAGACAACTTAACGGTTCTTTTTAAAGTAAATAAGATTTTTTCTTGTTGCAATTAAATATTCATGATGCTATTTTATGTAGAATATTTCTGTAAACGCAGACGTTTAGGAATTGTGATTATACATATTTCAAAACATTCTAAGTCCTATTTTTGATGTTATCCATTATAAAGATTCATCCATTTAACTAGTGCTATCGAGACTGATGAACATAAATGCGTTTATAGGAAAATGACAGTTGAACTCTAGAATTTAATTAAATATTACTTATATTGCTATATATGGCTGTATCAATTGGCATGAGTTGAAGATATTGGTTCAGTGGAATATGGTCACATATTTTTAAAATACCTACTATTATTGGTACCGTATATAAAAAAATGTTTAAATTTCAACGGAATCGTTTTTGAACCTATATATAGAAAAAAACATGAAGCAAAATCAACATTGAACATAGTTGATTTAAGATTGAATAATTTTCTTCGTTTAGTTTAAATTGAACTTTTTCTGTTTGTGAAGAAATAAAATATTTAATATAAAAATACTTTTAAGTACTGAAATTTCAAGAAGTAAAAATTCAAAAATATTCTCAAAAAGCTGTATTGACTGTGAAACAATATTAAATTAACATTTTTTTATTTATGAAGCAAAATCAAAACTGAAAAAAATTAAATTATTAACATTTTAATTTATTTTACACTGATTCTCTTCTGTGTGTAAAGTAAGGGAGTTATAACCGAATATGAATTAAATTCATTTATTAATGAAAATTTAGAAAATAATTTTACCTAATTTCAATAAAAGAGTCTTAGAAGTGTCTTTTCCGGGAGGGAGTCTTAAGTGAGAGCTTTAGCATTATATGGAGCGATATTAGTCAAATAAATAACACGTATACAATAGATAAGCAATTGTTCCGAATTTAAATAAAAGTGGTCCATATTTACAATCTGATAATCATATCATATCAATCAAGGGGACATATGTGGGAGTTAGATCAAATAATGGCACCAGCACAGTTTAATTTCTTTGGATTTACTACTGCATTAATATAATTATACGTGACAAATTTCAGATCATTTTTCAAATTTCGACTTTTAATAACAACTAATTTTGGGGTGAATCAAAATTTTGCATAATATAACCTTTTTTTGTTAAATAAATTTTGAGTGATCTTTAAAGGAATTAAGAGGTTATCTCAGATATCGGTTTTATTTCTTTTTTTGCTAGAAAGATATGGAAAATTCTAACAATAATAAAAAGGCGTGAGAATATTTCCAAGAGAAAAACTTTGATGATTTGTTTAATTTTTTTATTCTTTAAAAAAATTATGTGCATTTATAGGAATATGCACCAGTATTGATAAATTTTGTATCATTGCTGAAATACTTTTGGGTCGATCAAATTATTGGTTTTCTAAATCGCATTTCATAGATACTTTTCACATACCCTAATATTTATTAATTCCTATTTTGCGGAATTTTCAATACTAAAATCATTCAAGTGTAAAAATTGTAAGGAATTTCAATTTAATTGGTTCTTTTATGTCTCATTTTAAATCCTTTAATTAAAATATTTTAAAATGAATTAACAGGAATTTATTTCCAATAATAATAATTTTATCCCATATATATTTTTAGCTTTTCCTAATCATTTTCCCCCCAAAAATATACACAAGGACAATTATCCTTTTGTATTTTATCATTGTAATCTCTTAATTTTTCAAACAATTTTAGAAAATCTCTTGTCATTTTCTTAGAAAATTCTTACCTTTTTTATTGTTATAAATTTAAAAAAATCTTTAGCGTTTTCATATATTTTTAAAACAGGACTAAAGGATTTTTTCTTCATCCAATATAAACTGGGTAATAAAAGTACTTAACAAGTTTTTAGCACCTAAAAGTAATAACATTTAATGGCATAATATAAAGGAAAAAAACAATAAAGAATGTTATAGACGGTCAAGTCCGACTATGTAATACCCTGCAACACAATATTGGTTATAAATAGTAGTTACGCAAAAAAAAAAGAATGACCCTCGTATAATGTAATTTTCTGATTTATTTAAATTTGCACATCGATTTTTGTTTATATTTATTTTAATTTTCCCATTTATTAAAATATAAAACGAAGAACTGAGAGTTATGCCCATCGAACTGATATCTGTGAGGGGCCTTGTCTAGGACCTATATGAAGAATTAGGCTGACCCTTGTTAAAAATATCATAAGACTTACATCTACATAATTTCCTTCAAATTATGTTATATTTAGGACTTCTATAAATTGATATTT
Source organism: Cochliomyia hominivorax (assembly GCA_004302925.2). Taxonomy (NCBI): domain Eukaryota; kingdom Metazoa; phylum Arthropoda; class Insecta; order Diptera; family Calliphoridae; genus Cochliomyia; species Cochliomyia hominivorax. The sequence goes on along the minus strand of PYHX02000134.1, from coordinate 10,796 downwards.
GTAAGGGTCCTTGTGTGGAACCTATTTGAATAAATGGACTGACCCTCGCATAACTTTGCACTTCATTTTAAAATATCATAAGACTTACATCTGTAAACTTTCCTTAAAATCCTTTATATTAAGAACTTTTGTTAGCTTAAAACCTCATTCTGGTATTAATAAGCCAAAATATTGGACCAAACATGGCCTATTTCAATAGGCTTCGTCTTTGGGCCAAAAAAATAATATATACCAAATTTCAACAGAATTTCCCAAAAATAGCGACCTGTAGAGTGTTTACAACATTTATATGAACAGCCGGACAGACAGACGGACAGACATCGTGATTTTGAGTCGAATGGTATACTTAAAGGTTGAACCGATATCCAATTCTTAGTCGAAGGTGGGTGTTAAACCATTTTTTTCTGTATATTGCAAACAACAGCACAAACGCATAATACATCAACCATCTACGATGGTGTAGGGTATAATAAAGGAGGGAAAGGGAACAAAAAAAAGCTTAAAAAACATTTTGAAAATGAAAATTTCTATGGTGATTACTTTAAAAGCACTTAGGCGTAACATGCCATTTTATATTAAATGTGAAGAAGTACTTAGTTTACATTAAAAGAGCACTAATAGGAAAGATTTAACAACAACAACAACAACATACAAACAAACCATTTAAAAACAACAACAACTAAAACAACTTTAATAATGATAAAAACATAATATAATTAAAGACTAAGAAACTAAACTAAAAATAATCTTAAGGATATTAAGGACATTTTTCTAATTTGTTTCCTTGAAGCTTAAAATGGTAATTGAAAGCGAAAGTTAAACCTAATAAATTTTAAAATGGTTTTAAAATATTTTTATTTAAAATTTAGTTAGTTTCATTACATTTTTTTAAAGAAAATCTATTAACGTTTATTTATGTCAAAAAGAGAAATTGTAAAAGGTTTAATTTCTTCCCAGAAATGTGGACAATTTTAAGAATGTAAAAAAGGAAAACTTAAAAGTTGAAAACAGAAGAATCTCAAATATTTCAAAAAACTTAACCTCAAACACAAATTACAATTATTTTTCGCTTTTAAGAAGAAAAATAACAGTTTTTTTAACTTTTTTTTTAGAAAAAGTTTCTATAAGATGTTTCTTTGTTAATGTACGAGGGAGGTTTTTGAAATATTTAATAAATAATAGATTTTTTTCAATAATTTTATATCTTTTATACTATTAAAAATCTATATATAAATTAATCTATATTCATTTGTTGTTTTGCTTGGGGCTTAAAGACAACTAATCTGCTGGAACGATTTTTTTTCAAACTGTCACAGAATGATACCAATATATCCGAAACTAACATTGGCTACACAAAATGTCAGTAGGATCAGGTGAAACTATTACAACGAGAGTTTTACTAGTTGATCCAAATTCAGTAAAACTTTCCCAATTCTTAAATACTTTTACTGGTTAAATGCAGGATGGAGAGGATCAGATTTTTGTTCGGTAAAGCGCAACGTATTTGAAGGAGCACAATTGGGTTTGGAGGTTGACTTCAGTTACAATTAAGTTCCAGTTCAATTCTAGTTTAATTCTTGTTCAGTACTAGTTTAGTTCTAGTTGAGTTCTAGTTGAGTTCTAGTTCAGTAAGAGTTCAGTTCTAGATCAGTTCCAGCTCAGTTATAGTTCAGTTCCAGTTTAGTTCTAGTTAAGTTCTAGTTTAGTTCTAGTTCAGTTCTAGTTTAGTTCTAGTTCAATTCTAGTTAAGTTATAGTTTAGATTGAGTTCAATTCTAGTTCAATTCCAGTTCAATTCTAGTTCAGTTCTAGTTCAGTTCTATCTCAGTTCCAGCTCAGTTATAGTTCAGTTCCAGTTTAGTTCTAGTTAAGTTCTAGTTTAGTTCTAGTTCAGTTCTAGTTTAGTTCTAGTTCAGTTCTAGTTCAGTTCTAGTTCAGTTCTAGTTCAGTTCTAGCTCAGTTCCAGCTCAGTTATAGTTCAGTTCCAGTTTAGTTCTAGTTAAGTTCTAGTTTAGTTCTAGTTAAGTTCTAGTTTAGTTCTAGTTCAGTTCTAGTTTAGTTCTAGTTCAGTTCTAGTTCAGTTCTAGCTCAGTTCCAGCTCAGTTATAGTTCAGTTCCAGTTTAGTTCTAGTTAAGTTCAGTTCTAGTTTAGTTCTAGTTCAGTTCCAGCTCAGTTATAGTTCAGTTCTAGTTTAGTTCTAGTTCAGTTCTAGTTTAGTTCTAGTTCAGTTCTAGTTCAGTTCTAGTTCAGTTCTAGCTCAGTTCCAGCTCAGTTATAGTTCAGTTCTAGTTTAGTTCTAGTTCAGTTCTAGTTTAGTTCTAGTTCAGTTCTAGTTCAGTTCTAGTTTAGTTCTAGTTCAGTTCCAGCTCAGTTATAGTTCAGTTCCAGTTTAGTTCTAGTTAAGTTCAGTTCTAGTTTAGTCCTAGTTAAGTTCCAGCTCAGTTATAGTTCAGTTCTAGTTTAGTTCTAGTTCAGTTCTAGTTCAGTTCTAGCTCAGTTCCAGCTCAGTTATAGTTCAGTTCCAGTTTATTTCTAGTTCAGTTCAGTTCTAGTTTAGTTCTAGTTCAGTCCTAGTTCAGTTCCAGCTCAGTTATAGTTCAGTTCTAGTTTAGTTCTAGTTCAGTTCTAGTTTAGTTCTAGTTCAGTTCTAGTTCAGTTCTAGTCCAGTTCTACTTCAGTTCTAGTTCAGTTCTAGTTTAGTTCTAGTTAAGTTCTAGTTTAGTTCTAGTTCAGTTCTAGTTTAGTTTTAGTTCAATTCCAGTTCAGTTCTAGTTCAGTTCCAGCTCAGTTAGAGTTCAGTTCCAGTTTAGTTCTAGTTAAGTTCTAGTTTGATTCTAGTTCAGTTCCACCTCAGTTATAGATCAGTTCCAGCTCAGTTATAGTTCAGTTTTAGTCCAGTTCTACTTCAGTTCTAGTTTAGTTTTAGTTCAGTTCTACTAAAAAACTAATATGATATATGATAAAGTGACATACACTTGCTACAATTATCTAAAAGAACTAGACCCTTCAAACATTTTAAGTTTCCCTTTTTCCCCAACAATTTCAAAAATCCCATTAAAGCAACAAAACGTTCAGAAAAATAAAGAAATTTTGAGTTAAAGCACAGAAAAATAACGTTAAAACAACAACAAGTATACAATGATAACATATCATATGTTTGTATTAGTGAACATAAAACTACATGTGTGGTGTGTGTGTGTATATATAAACTGGTTAGAAGTACTTGTAAGTTTATTTGTATTCTGGCATAAACACGATATTACAGTTAAACAAAAAAGAGTTAAGTGTGTATAACTCTTGTTCAGAAAACAACATACACAAAAAGAACTAAAATACATGCACACTTACACGCACATATATATGTATACTTGTTACACCTACTGAAAAGATTGTATACAAAGTGACATTAATTTCCGTTACAATTTTTTTCTAAGTTTTTTTTGTAGATTTTTTGCTTAACTTTTGTTAGAATAAAATGTTTGAAAGTAGAAGCAAATAGGTGAATGAATGGGAGGTGAGAGAATGAATGGGTGAGTGAGTGAGTGACTGAATAAGTGCTAGTTTTTGTTTTTTAGAGGAAGAGTTATTTTAATATGAAACAAGTGTGTTTTACTTTTAGTTGTTACAACGAAATGGACATAAAAGAGAAAACAATTTAAGACGAAATTAATATTAGGGAGGTTCAAGTGGAAGTTCAAATTTTTTCGTTTTATTTAGAGTTAAATGAAATTATTGATTAATTTACTTGAAGGATAAATTTTAAATTTTTTCCTTAAAAATGGTTTTTTCTCTTCCAATTGTTACCTGTCTAATATGTATCCATCATAGAGGTGTTTTTAAACATTCTTTAGCTTGTTTTGTAAATTTACGCACAACAAGGTTTTGGTGGCTATTTTTTTGTCGCTGCTCTTTTATGTTTTTGTTGTTTGCAGAAAAACTATTATTTTTCTGTTCTTTTTTTTACACGCTTCTGTTACAGTTGGAAATTAAAAAAAATGGGAAAAAGAGAAAGTGTAACATCCACTAAACTTTTGTTGTACAAATTCAGTCAAAAACCTTTTTGCTGTCTCATCAACGCATTAAATGAAAAACTAGAGGATTTAACAGAGATTAAGGAATAGAAACAGTTAAATTGATGCAAAAAATTATGTAAAAAAATTTAAGGAACATAAAAAGTGATAAATTTTATGAAACTGCAGAGCTGAACTAGAACTGAACTAGAATTCAACTAGAACTAATCTAAAACTGACCTAGAAATGAAAGTGAATTAGAATTGAAGTAGAACTGGACTAGAACTAAACTATAACTGAACTAGAATTGAAATAGAACTAAACTAGAACTGAACTAGAACTGAACTGGAACTGAACTAGAACTGAACTAGAACTTAACTGGAACTCAACTAGAACCGAACTAGAACTTAACAGGAATTGAAATAGAACTGAGCTAGAACTGAACTGGAACTGAACTAGAACTGAACTAGAATTGAAATAGAACTAAACTAGAACTGAACTATAACTGGACTAGAACTTAACAGGAATTGAAATAGAACTGAGCTAGAACTGAACTAGAACTGAACTAGAACTGAACTGGAACTGAACTAGAACTGAACTAGAACTTAACTGGAACTGAATTAGAACTGAACTAGAACTGAACTGGAACTGAACTAGAACTGAACTAGAATTGAATAGAACTAAACTAGAACTGAACTATAACTGGACTAGAAACTTAACAGGAATTGAAATAGAAACTGAGCTAGAACTGAACTAGAAACTGAACTAGAACTGAACTGGAACTGAACTAGAACTGAACTAGAACTTAACTGGAACTGAATTAGAACTGAACTAGAACTGAACTGGAACTGAACTAGAACTGAACTAGAACTTAACAAGAATTGAAATAGAACTGAACTTGAAGTGAACTAAAACTGAAGTAGAACTGAACTGGAACTGAACTAAAATTCAACTAGAACTAAAATAGAACTGAAGTAGAACTGGGACTAGAACTGAACTAGAACTGAACTAGAACTAAACTAGAACTGAACTAGAATTGAAATAGAACTAAACTAGAACTTAACTGGAACTCAAATAGAACCGAACTAGAACTTAACAGGAATTGAAATAGAACTGAACTAGAACTGAACTGGAACTGAACTAGAACTGAACTAGAACTTAACTGGAACTGAACTGGAACTGAACTAGAACTGAACTAGAACTAACAAGAATTGAAATAGAACTGAACTATAACTGAACTTTTTAAGATTAAGAATAAATCAATGCAATTTCTGAAGGGGAGCTTATTTCAAGAAAGACCTTCTATATCGAACGAAGCAAATGATAATCAAATAGGAACATCGCTTGGACGAGAAGACTCATCTAATTTGTCTCCGACTTATTATGCAACTTATCGAACTTAGACTTTGTGTCTGACCGAATGTACCAATTGTCTTTGGTTAATACCTCCATGGTTGTGTGATTCGATTTCTGCAGTTTATAATAAAAATTGTCTTCTGGACCCATCTACCATATATCATTACCTTGGTGTTATGGGTATTTGCCTTCGGCAATCAGTGATTTTAAAATGTTCTTGTTTTAGAAATCCTTAACTCTTTAGACGTTCTGAATATGTGAATAATATTTAACATGATTAAGATTTAAATGGTTTCGAGTCGATTTGGATTAGTATAAAACCCCATTTGTCAGGAGTATCCGGAATTTAAATGACCTTCTATTGATATGATACTCATCCAATTTCTTTCGCCTCAGACCTTATAGAAAATAAATTAAAATTCCTTTCACTTTATGGATTTTTTCCTCTGGTGCTCACCAACAAAAACAAACAAATTATTGTTACTGAGACTCTTTTCGTCCTCTTCATCCTTTAATAAATGTTTTACCTCGTTTGTGCCACTTTTGTGTATCTTTACAAATTTTATTTGATGTTGTTGTTATTCATGTTATAAGTTGCATATAAACTAATTTAAAATTTCTTTATTTTCTACTTATTGTTGCAAGTGTGTTGCAACAAAAAGTTTTGAACTCAATTTATTGAAATTAATTTCAAATATTTATTTATTGTTGTTTTTAATAAATTTTCTAAATTTGGTAGTATGCAAAATTAATGTTAAATATTTGTTTAATTAATTTTAGTTATTAAGAAAATTTAAATATTATTTAAGATTTAAATCATATGTTTTTGCACACTGAAAAAAACTTCAAGCAAAATCATCATTGAAAACATAGTTGATTTAAGATTATTTCAAATGTTTTCATTCAGTTTGGGGTGAAGTAATATCTCTGCTTTCTTTCGATATAATGCATAAATTTCTAGGAAAAATTAAAACAAACCGGTTTTCAAGTTATTCAAAAAATGGGCTTTGCTTTCGTGTTCTAATAACATTTAAAAGAGAAAAATTAATGATATAAATTTGAGCTTTAAATATTTCGAAATGATCGAATTTTTTGGTGATTTCAATTATTCAAAAATATCTACAAAATTCAAAATTATTAAATTCAGTTTTGATTCAAATATTCATGAATTATAGGTGAATTTTTCAATATTTCGAAAACATATTTTACAATTAGAATTTGTTATTAAAATTTAGAAAAAAATATTTTATTTACTTTTTAAATTCGAAAATTTATTTAAGTTTTAAAGTGCTCGAAACCGTAAATGAAAAATTTCTTTAAAAAAAGTTTAAAAAATATATTTAATTTCAATGTTCGAAAATAAATATTTTCGAATTTGAAGATAAATCCTTTTTCGATTCGAATTTTGAATACGAAATAAGTTTGGAATTTTTCAAAAATTTTATATTTCAATAATAAAATTATTTGTTTGATTTTAAAGACGAATAAGAATTTTGAATTGTTGTTCGAAATATAAAAAAATAAAATATTTTCCATTCAATGACAAAATAATGATTTTAAAATATTAAGTTAAACTTAAAGTTTAACTATTTTTGGAAGTTATGATCGAAGAGATTCCATCCAGCAATTAAAATTATTATTTTTTATATATTTTCTTCATATTCGAATTTCATTTTCATGTTCGAAAAAATTCTAAATACTTTCTTTTCTAAACTTGAAAATATTCATAAATAACTAATTGACAGACAAACTGATTTTTTTAATTTTCACAGTAACTTTTTTTTATATCTGAATAAAACATAGACATTTGTTTGATAGGGCCAGGGTGGAAGACACGTCCTAGTATTATGCAATTTTTTGTTCGTTTTGTTTTCCATGAGATTTCATTTTTTATAAATTAATTCTTTTGAAACATTGCGATCACTGCCACTGTTTTAAAGAACAGTGATTTTAAAATCACTCTTATTGAGAACGAAGTTATTCAAAAAACACGGTAGCGCGCCATTTCCCCAAATTCTCTCACATGACACCTTTATTGTAAAAAATATCTAGGATGGACAGCGCCAATAATAATAACTCCAGATACAAATTATATATTTATCCGTTACCTCGCCGGTTGATTATTATGAAAAAGCTCTAAAATGTACCACAAAAAGTACCACAAAAGAAACTATTTTAATCCATGATTTTCTATTATGATTTTAAGTTAATTATGTCAGAGAATAAAAAGTACCATTCGCAATTTCATATAGTACCATAAAATAGTCATTGATTAATTTTTTTATCCAGAACAACGAACCTTTTATATATATAAATTAATTATTATTTCCAATAATACAAACAGTACATTAAAAAGTACCAAAAAGTACCAAAAAAATATTGTTTATTTTCATTCAATTGGATTCATATTTAAATATCATGTTTAAATTTCGAGGATCTACATTTACTAGAAGTGAAAAGCTAAAAGTTACCAATAGAAAATTTAAAAAAATCACATGTTTCCACATGGAAGATTAAAAGGTACCACTTAATGTCCTCAAAGTATTATTCATCCATTTATATTTAACTTAATTATTACAAAGAATTGAAAACAGTACGAAAGTGTCAATTCAAAAAAGTAATAATCTTTTACTTAAGTGTCCAAATAAAATCTTTTCAAATTTTAAAAATATATTTTCTCTAAAAAAGTACCATTTTATTACTCTTATTTTGGTACTATTTCTGATTTGGTGACCACGATCCAAAATCAAACTTATTTAATTAACGAACTTTTATATATTGGGAAATTTATAGGCTAGGTGTTCCTCAGGTGAAGTTGTTCTCGTAGGCCCCACTCTTTACTGCGATTGCGTTGACTTGTCCTTATGGCGATGAATCTTACGATTTCAAACATTTGCTGATGATACGGCAATTCCTCAGTAACACACAAAGACCCTAACTAAGCTTCTCACACTCTGGACGTTTATTTGAGATGTTTGGAAATATGGTTGAAGAATTGGAGAAGGGAAGGAAGACAAACTAAAAGTAAGCACGTCGCCTTCGATCTTAGAAGAGAAAACTGTCCACAGTTTCACTTAATGGTGTTAATATCTCCCAGGGTGATTATATTACGTACCTCGGTATTCATTTGGATAAGCGACTTACATGTCGCCGCCATATTGTAACCAAGAGCCTTCATATGCCTCACTAACTTACACTGGTTAATTAACCATTAGTCTTAATTAAGCCTTGACAATTAAATCGTCCTGTACAAAATTGTTTTAAAACAAATGTGGAGTTATAGTATCAATTATGAGAAACGGCCTGCAAAACGAATATATTGAATTATAACTGGTGCTCCATGGTACATAAGAAATGATAACATTCCTAGAGACTTGGATATTCCATAAGCATAGGAAAGTTAGGAAAAATATATGAGTGATATATAACAAGGATAAGGAGTCATCCGAATCCGCTTGCCAGATATCCTACAGATGTCTAAAAGGTTCAAGACTCTGCCAGAACGATTTATCTTCAAGCTAATATAAGTGTCGTTTGGGATAAGGATTTTCTTTCTATGCATAAAAAAACGATACAATGGGGGCCAGAAAGGTACTTTATCTCCCTAAATAGGCCGAATTAAAAAAATGTACCAAAAATTTTTAATGTTTTTTTACTTGATAAACTCATCATGATAAGCGGGCACATCCGATATTTTCTAACAAATAAATTTTATAATTTTTATCTCCGACCTGAAAAGATATTCACTTTTAAAAGGACCCAACCGCAATAGAAAGAACAGGAGTATTTACGAAAACATAACAAATATCGATCAAATATATAAATAAAATAACAAATTTTACATTTATAGGTTTCCCAAAGTACAAGAAAAAAAAAACTCAGAGGATTTGTGCATTTCAACGAATTAAATTGAAGATGATTCAACATTTGCTTTCCATTTAAAATTGTGAGAGACTTATTTTTTAGAAGGTGATTTCAGTGATCCGCCTACTAAAAAATATATATTTTATATAAAAAAAACATAATTTATTTTTTAATTCAGAGAAAATGTTCTAACCTTTTTTCTTTTTCCGGTTTATCACTTCTACTCGATACTTCCAGATGTAGCACTATCTTTTTTTCCCGCTGGACTGGTGTGGAGGTGGTGTGTGTAGTGTCTAACATATATCTTAAATCAGCTATTAAACTATCTCTTATCTCACTGGGAGGCTTTTGTTCTTCTGTTTTCTTACTTCTTGAGCCCTGGAAGAACTGGGCCCCTTGTAACTCTCCTGTAGAAGGTTGTTGTAGTTGTGATAATCTTGGTGGTCGGGGAGAAGAAAGTGACTCCTGTCCTGTATCCAACATAATCTCAAAATCATATAAAACACTATTACGTATATCTTGATCATTTTCATTTTTCTTTTCCGAGAGGTTTCAATATCGTTCGTAAGTCCTCTAAAATATTATCTTTAGTCTCTTTCGGGATTTCTTTCTCTTCGATTTTGTTCTTGAATTTTAGGATTTAAAATGTATCTTATACTTTGTATTATTATTATCCTGGAATCGGACCGTTGTATTCGACTGCCAGTTACTTCCGGTTAAACTATATATTCAATATCATATAAAGCATTTTCGCGACTTATTTGTTTTGGTAGAGTTCCTGCAATTTCGGGATGGAAGAGTTTATATAGATCTAGAAGAATTTCATCTCTTTCTCGGGTATATATTTTATGGAAGATTTTGTGGTATTGGGCTCGAGAAGTCCTCTTTAATCCCTCTTGAATTTCCGAACGCATTTCATTACGTTTATAATGTCCAGTAGGTGTAATGGCTGAGGCATCAGTTTGTACAGTTTCGGTTACATTAAAAGATTTTGGTGTTACTGTGGGCTTCGAGGAAGAGGGGGTTTAGTTGGGCTTCGATGCGATGGTAACGAAGGTAAAGTTTTAGGGTTCTAAAGGTTTGCTGCGGGAAAGGTACATTTTGAAAATGGCTGGGTTCACTATGTCTTACGGGTGCTACATTTATATCTCTTTTAGGCCTCAAATCGGTGGGTAATGAAAAACGTCTGCCCGCCCATTAAAGCTTTAAGAGCATCTTCAGTTGTAGTTTTTTCCAAAGCCGACCTTATTTCTTGTACTAACTTGATCTCAATTTATGGGCTTTTGCTTAAGGATCTAAAGCAGGTGCTCGAATAGGTACTGTGTTTTGTGGTTTCTTCCAGGGTTTGGGTAAAATCTGTTCTACTAGGCAGTGGTTTAGCTTGCTGTTGGGGGAATGCCTGGTAATGATGATCTTATGGGAAGTTGTATGCCTCTTTCTTCAAGTTGTTTTGGTGAAACAAATTTACAACTCATTGGCCATGTCTTCTTCGTTAGGTGCTGTAATGCCCAACTCAAAACAAATACTTCTTGTTTTCTGGAAGGTTTTGTATCTCTTCGGTTTTAA
>PYHX02000133.1:7500-18848 GCA_004302925.2 Cochliomyia hominivorax | reverse complement strand
TATGTATGTATGTATGTATGTATGTATGTATGTATGTATGTATGTATGTATGTTATGTATGTATTTATGTATGTATGTATGTATGTATGTATGTAATGTATGTATGTATGTTATGTATGTATGTATGTATGTATGTATGCTTGTATGTATATGTATGTATGTATGTATGTATATGTATGTATGTATGTACGTGTGTATGTATGTATGTAGATATGTATGTATGTATGTATGTATGTATGTATGTATGTATGTATGTATGCATGTATGTATGTATATATGTGTATGTATGTATTAAAAAGACTCAAAAACGGTTGGTCCAATTTTGATAAAATATTCCGATAGGACCAGGGAAAGTGGTGCCCCCATACAGACCAAATATTGATTATCGAATATCTAAAAACTATAACAACAAGAGTTCTCAAATTTGGTTCCAACAACATACTCAGGGAACTGTTTTTTTTTTTTGGACATGACAAGACCAGGGTGACGAATACCGCCCATACAAAGCAAATATTGTTTATCGAATATCTAAAGAACTGCAACAACGAGAGAGTTCTCAAATTTGCTACCAACTAATTCACAAGGAACTGTTCTACGGGACAAAACGTTAAACAAATATGACCAGGGGAGAGGTACGTCCATATAAATTGACCTAAGTTCTGAGCTTTAACTAAAAAGTTGCCTCAGTTATCGGTCTCAACTTTCAATATATATAACCAATTTTGCTGGTTTTAAATAGGAAACTTTTCTGTACTACAACAAATACTCAGACCACACTTCATTGACCTCTGTGGCTGTGAGCCTCCCAACAACAGACAGAGAGACGATATAGCTAAATCGACTCAGACTTTGATTTGATGCAAGAATATGGGCTCTGTGATGATAACTTCTTAGCGTTACAAATGGAATGATGAAGTTAATATACCTTCTTTTATAGTTTTATGAGTTTATGCAGCTGAAATTTAGTTGACATATGCTGAGATATGTATATCAAACAATTGAAAATGCTTTCGAGAAATTTGCTATTGAAGTCCAGGGAAATTGATTTATAAATGGCGCAGACATAAGCAGGTACCTCAAACTCTAGTTAGACACTTATTTTTTCTTCACAGTTATATTTCAATAAATTTGGTGGAAGACATGAAATGAATCGCAGCATTAGTTCCTGAGTTATAGGCAAAAACATATTTTTCCTATATTTTGAATCCCCTGAGAGACCAATGGACTTGGTTATGACATTAAATGATTACAAAATTGTTTTTCCGAATGTTTAAGCTTTTACATTTTTCAAAATCGGTTCATAAGCCACCGAGATAATTTAGTTCCATGTGGTTGTTTTTGTTGTTGTTTATAACTATTGAAAAACAATAACAACGTTTCAAATAATGTTTTGGAGATTTTGTCCATTCAATTAAGGTTAGAAACTTAATTTTTTTTTACTAATGAATCAGAAATATTTTTGTGGATTTTTCATTTGCAGACATTAATCCGATTAGACCATTAGTTTGCGAGATATGGGCGAAAACTTATTCTGACGCGCTCCTGGGGCAGCTGCGGTTCTAGTTGTCATGCAGAAAAATTACTAATTTTTTTCTCGAATTTTGTTTTTTCTAAATTTTCAAATCGGTTCATAAATAGCGAAGTTATTAACAATTCTTTATTTTCCTTGTGGTTGTTGTTGTTGAAAACAACAACAATGTAGGGCAAATGAATGTTTTCGAGTTTTTCAGGGTTCAATTCAAGCTAAAGACATAATTTTTGTATTAGCAGATCGGAAATAATTAAAAGAATTTTTGAGTTGAAACGATCCATTAGTTTCCGAGTTATAGGCAAAAAAGCATTTTTCGATATTTTAACCTTCTATGGGATCTATGAAGAAAATTTTGATGCAGAAAAATAGCTAACATTTTTTCTGAAATTTGATATTTTAAATTTTCGATATCGGTCCATAAATAGCGGAGTTATTAATCAGTCTTATTTTTAATTATACCAGTATTATTTTATTGAGAGCGAAAACTAATCGTGATCCGAATAAAAATTTTCCATGCATATTAAGTGCTCTAGAGAATCGAATGTTGACTCACAGAAAGTCGATAGTAATGACTGCCCTTTTCTCCATCTTCTACAAAGTGATGATATTATGAAAACGTATTCATAGCAGGATCTAAAGGTTAAATTTAAAGTCCCTTTACATTAAAAAATCCATATTAGCAAAGGTGGAGGGTATAGAAAATTCGGCACGGTCGATTTTAACACTTTAACTTGTTTTTTTTCTTTATAAAATTGCCACACACGTTTTCCTTTTTTATTTTCAATATTTTTTAATAAATTATTTTATCAAGTTTCTTTATATATTTTTTTTAATTTTTATTTTTATTATTGTAATTTTTTTCATTTCGTTAAGGTGCAGCTGTTTTTCGTTACAAAAAAACAGTAATTGAGTCAAGTTATATTTTTCTTTAATATTTCCAGTTTTTCTGTCAATTTCAATCGAGTTATTTTGAATTATTTGAATTTCAGACCGGCAGCTGGTTTATGACTTGGAAAAATAGTTATTTAAATATTTTATATATAAAAAAAATTAACAGAACCGGAAAAAACTTCGTTTTGCCAAAAAAAAATGTTGCTTTTTATAAGCGTTACCCCTCTCCCTGGTCTTATATGTCCTACGTTTCAACCAGTTAAACAGTGGACCAAAGTGGAGAACTATCGCTGTTATAGTTCTTTAGATATTCGACAATCAATATTTGCTTTGTATGGACGATACCCCTACCCCTGGTCCTATTAGAAATTTTTAATAGCCTATGCAACTTTGGGGTAATTAAGATCATTCTGTACCAAACAGAATGATCAAATTTGGCTCAGCGTTTTAAAGCAAAAACTGGGGAAAAATTTAAATAAATAAAAATCAAAATTTTTTTTATTTTTTTTTTTAAATAAATAAATTAAATTAATTTAATTAATTAAAAAATAAGTTTATTGTTAATTTAGATTTTTTGTATAGAATTATGTTATTAACATTAATTAGCTGTTTGTTTACATTATTTATTTAAGGTATGGCAACCTTAAATGGCATTTAACTAATGGCGCTTAGTTAAATAATGTAAACAAAAGAGTTGCCATATTTAGAATTTAATGCTAAATAACTGTTCAAAGCATAATTGTGAGAATAAGCGTAAAACAAGAATTGAATTTAAGATACAGTTCTGGGTGAGTAAACACCAATGCGTCATTGTCTTTAAATCTTAAAGGTGATCAGGTTGTACTTATTTTGCTCGCCTTCAAAACTTTTGCGTCTCACTCTTTAGCATTGGTGTATGTTAAGGCATCGCATTTACTACACACAATTGCTTTTAAACTGTATTATTTTACTGGTGAAAACCAAAGAAGAACTTAAGATTTTAAAAAAAGAATTCAAGAGCCCCTTTTTCCTATACAAAGGTATAGTAAACGGAATCATTATGAGATAATCGTGCAACATGTGTGCAATTTGCAACGCCCTTTAAAATCAAATCCATACATAAAATAAATCTAATCAGAATCCTATAATGGATTAACCCCCAATTTTAAAGAACCCTTTAGAAACAATTATGCTGGCGTTGCCAAGTTTAAGGTTAAATTTTTTCAATAAATTGTTAAAGTATTTATATAAGTGTAGGGTATCATTGGAAAGGTAATCACATGAAAATATAATATTTTATATAATAAATTATTACATTAAAATTTCTTTAATTAATTTTTGAAAAAACTAAACATTTTTATTTTTTTATTTTAATTTATAAAAAAAGAAAACTTTTTCATATTGGACCTTTAATCACAGCTAAATAATAAAGCTTTTTAATTATGAATCTGCATATAATATAAACAAAATTGTCTATAATACAAAACCATAAATATATACCGACTTTTTAACTCCGAAATACCCCAAAATACCAATACATGGAAATTCTCTTAATAAAATTTTTCATTTCTCAGAAAATCGGTTCCACTGTGGTGCTTTTTTCAAATTTTTGGAGTGTTTATCTAACACATGCAGGTATATAATTCGGGGTATATTTTTTTTTTAATTTTAGATTTTTCTCTTCAAAAAAAAAACTCAAGATTTTTTTTTATAAAATTCTGATAAGGGTAGCGCGGCAAGTATTTCTTTTAGCCCTCAGATATGCTTGCATATACTTACGTTAGAATACTTTCAGAATTATGAAGAAAAATTTTAAACCACAGAAAACCAGATTTGAAAGCGTAAACAATTTTACCACCTTTTTGGAAAAACATCACCAAAACTATTTAATTCTTAATCGGATCTACATAGATGTCTAGGACTCACATAGGACTGTGTTTGTGCAAATCAATTGAAAAACATCTTAATTATATTCATGTGCAATTTTATTAAAAAATCAAAATTAATAAAAAATATTCGTACCCAAGAGCGACCAAATTTGGAGGTCCACTAAGAACTTGAGTTTCTTTTAATAAATCGGAAAACATCTTAAAAATGTCCATGTGAAATTTCCATAACAAAATTATTCTGTAGTTCCAAAATTATAGAGCACTTTGGAGAGGTTAAAGGATCATTCGATCAGTGCTGAACTGAACGACGCGATAGCTTATCGACTATACTACAGTCCCCTCTACAAACCAGACTTTAAACTTTTCTATAGACTAAACTATAGAGTCCTATATAGACTAGACATACTAGACACCATTCACACTAGAGTCTCCTCTAAAGTTCAGTTTACAATCTCCTTTATAGAGCAGACTTAGTCTCCTGTATTGACCAGACTTTAATCTTGATTGAATTTCCTTAAAAATATTTTGTAGTTTCAAAAACTATAGAAATAATTAAAAACATAACGCATTTAGGAGCATTTTGAAGCATCTTGATCTCTATATCATATTGATCAATAGTGAACTGAATGACGCGATAGTTTATAGACTATACTAAAGTCTCCTCTTTAAATCAGACTATAGACTCCTCAATAGACTTAAACTATAGAGTTCTCCTCTATAGATCGGGAGATACTAGAGTCTCCTCTATAGACCATAAGACTTTAATATCCTCTTTAGAGCAGACTATAATTCTCCACTTTTCTTTTTAACAGCAAAAAGATGTTTTGTCGCTTAACGCTTTCATTGTGTTTAGTTAGTGTTAACAGGGTTTCCAGATGTTCTCAAAATTATAAATGACATATGACAGATTCATGGTTAATTAATTTATTTTTAAACTTTTTATACTCAATGTGATTCTTTGTAATGAAACCTAAAATAGAAGTGCGAAATTTCAACATCCTAGAAAAATCAATCATCTTAATATTCTTTAATATCTTCTTCCTCTTCTTTTATTACCATTAAATATTATAATTTTAAATCTTAAAAAGAAGAAAAACAATTTCCTATTTCCTGTCATTAAAACGATACCTTGAGTTGTGCAAACGAGATGCTACTGAAATTGCATTTAAACCAGAGTCAATTATTAGCAAGATTATAATGATGGAGGGTAATAATTTAATAAACTAGAATTTAAGTTAATTTAAGGTAAAGAGAGACATGAAAAAGTAAAAAAAGGAATAATAAAGAAAACGTGATTTGAACGAGATTTCCAGCCTAAGAAAAATTGGGAAGGTAAGCGAAGCTTAATGAGATTTTATATAAAGAATTTCAATAGATTTTTAAATCTTAATGAACACTCCCCCTCTGGATTTTTCGAACTAATATACATTGTTTTTATTATCTAATTTTCTTAGTATTTCTAAAATCACACGCACTTTTATTTTCAATTAAAATTCAAGTGTTTTAATTTAATTAAAAAATTCATAATAATTTCAAATCATTTCTCTCTCCATAAACAATTTTTTTGTTTCAAACTTGTTATTTAATCATTACAATTAATAATATTATTTGTTTTAGTTAAAACTTAAAAAATAATCAATCATTAATTCGCTCTTAAAGCAAAAACTAGTTAACAAACAATTGTTAACTAAACGCTGGAAATGAAATTATTTATTGCATTTTGAACTTTACATTTTGGATTGACAGATCTAAGAATGGGAGCGCAAAAAGGAAAAGGAATTATAAATTACCTTGAGCAGTTTTTTAATTTCAATATTTCTTACATTGAAATCCATTTAATTTAATTGTTGACAGTTAAACTGTCATGGTTATCGATGTTTTTTAGTCACTAACATGGCAACACTTTAATGACTGACATGAAGTTAATAGAGATGGAACATTTTTTAGTGGTGAGACTAAACAAAATTCTAACCCTTTATTTGTCCCTTAACCCTTTAAAAATTAACTATTCACAGTGGTTCCAAAACTGTTTTTTTTTTGCAAATAATTCTGTTACTTTTGCACTGCTGGTGATTTCTTAATCTATATAAAGAGTCCATAACGGCTGGGGCCAATTTTGATGAAATTTCACCAGAATTATCTCAATTAACCTGAAAGTAACAAAAGCTATACAAAAGTCCAAAAGGAACAGGGGGAAAAGTACCCCCAAACAAAGAAAATATTGATCATCGAGAATTTTCAAATTTGGTCCCAAAAACTTCTTCAAGGAACTATTTTACAAAACAAAATATAGGTTGGTTAGGATCAGGGGTAGAGGTAGCCTCATCGAATATATAAAAATCTATAACAGCGAAAATTTAGTCACAACCACTTTTACTAGACAAAATAAGGATGGAGAGGATCAGGGGGAGAAGTAGCCACCATGCAAAGAAATTGTTGATAATCGAATATTTAAAGAACCATTACACCGAGCATTTTCAAATTTGGTTCCAATAAATTTTTCAAGTAGTTTGTTTTACTGGACAGAATGAGGGGCGGAAAGTTGTTGACAGTTAAACTGTCATGGTTATCGATTTTTCTTAGTCACTAACATGGCAACACTTTAATGACTGACATTATGCTGAGTTTGTTACATGAAGTTAATAGAGATGGAACATTGTTAGTGGTGAGAGTAAGGGGCCCTCAATTTGTCCCTTAAACTTTTAAAATTGGTTCCAAAATGATTTTTTTTTTTTTTTTTTTGAAAATAATTCTGTTACTTTTGAACCGTAAAACGGTTGGCCAATTGATGAAATTTTTACAGAATGATTCCAATATACCAACAAATAATAAAAGCTATAGAAAATTATGAAAAGTTAACACCCTGGGGAGGGGTACCCCCTTATAAAGCAAATATTGATTATCGAATATCTTAAGAAATATAAAAGCGAGAATTTTCAAACTTGGCCCTTATCAGATTCTCTAAGCTTGGTTTTATCAGACAAAACGTAGAACGTAAGAGACCAGGGGAAGGAGATCCCTTCGGAATCCCTTTCATAAACGTTTCATTTCGCTCAAACAGGTAGTCTATCTCCGTTTAAACTTTACTAATCTTTTTACGTTCTTTTAATACTCTTTTAACAAGATCCATATCTGTATCCACTGGTCTTAACTGGGGTCATTCTGAAGGATTTGCCTTCTGGGTACAAATACTAAATAATTTTTTTGTAACACTTAAGGGCTTGTTTACCACAGAGACAGGTTGCCAAGTCAGGCTAAAAATACGTCAACACCTTATGAAGTCTTATGAATGGAAACAGATTCTATTGTAAATATTACTTAATGTAAATACCGGTATTTATAGAGCCCGTTGTAACGAATGATTGGCTTCTTTTGCTCCAACAGCATAATGCTTATCATACCAAAAACTTTGTAAGAAATTTTGACTGCTTTGGATCCTAAACTTTTCTTCAACATTCTCTCGAGCATTAGCAACGTAAATTTTGTACCAGGAATTTGCGAAAAATCTGCCGGAACATACGTTTTGTCATCATTTATGCAGCGAGAATATTTTTTTTTGGTAACTTTATTTCAATTTGTTTTTGGACTCTGAATTTTTTGCAGAGTTCTGAGCTAATCGGAGTGCTTCTACCGGTTGTGTTCGGAGCTTTTCTTTGGAAATGTCTCTCTTATTTGGCTTTAAATACGTCATATGGATGATTCTTTCTATCAACGGACAAGTTCTCCCGGTATTGTTAATAATATTGAAGACAGTTTGACAACAGACCTTTAAATGCTTTGCCAAACTATTTGTAGGACTAAGCTGGATTGTGTGGAAAATATTTAATAATTTTAGTACCCCACTTTCTTATGGTCACTCCTTTCCTTTAATTAGTGTTGCCAATTAACATCCTTTAATGATTTATTTACATTGTTAACACTTAATTATTTCATTTAATGAGAACATTTCTCTCTCTCTCTCTCTCTCTCTGTATTAAACTCTCTGTTGTTTACATTATTTTGTTGAAATTCCATCACATCTTTAGCAAATGCAGGGTTGGCAACTCGTTTTCTATTATGACAACATTAAATAATTCATCTTATTATTCAATTTTGTTTGTGATTTTAATTTACAATAAACTAAACAAAAATTCCTGTAATTATTTGTTACTAATTTTAAAATTTAATTCACATACTTAAATAATTTTTAACAACACTTTTTTTCAAACTAACGTTGCACAGTGGTTCCAAATCTTCAAAAAAAAAAATAAAAAAAAACAAAAAAATATTTGAAAATTAACAAAATTCCGTTAGGGCCAGTGGGGGTTATTGTTTCTTCTAATGTTCTCGGATTGACTTTATATGAATTTACGTTAGAATTTTTTTCAGAATTGAGAAAAGATTATATAGTCCAGAAGGAAAAAAGTTGAATTTTAAATGAAAAAATTTTGCCAACTTTTTGAAAAAACGCCATTCCTAAATTTCTATTTCAAATTAATATATTTTATATTGAGTCCACAAAGGTATATGGTTCTTGCTTAACAATCATTTAGAATTTTATATAGAATTTAGCCAGATTTTTTTTGACCCAAATAGAGCCCAACAAGTTAAAAAAACTGTTCAAAAATGGTTTAAAATTTTACTTTGGTTTAAAAACCTCCTAAACTATAAGAGCTATCCCACATATGTGGGCCTATGTTTTGTAGAGAATTATAAGGTCTTTTAGTAGGGAATTTAAAATCAAATTTTGGCGATTTAAAAAAAAAATCATCATACCCGAGGTGATCAACTTTGGAGATCTACTTTCCTAACCACAAGACCCCACTAGAAACATCTTCTTTTTCAAATCAATCAGAAAATATCTCAGGAATGTCCATGTTTTGTAGAGAATTATAAGGTCTTTTTGTAGAGAATTAAAAATCAAATTTTGGCGATTTAAAAAAATCGTTACATCCGAGGTGATCACCTTTGGAGATCCACTTTCCTAACCCCTGGACTTACTAGAAACATGTCCTTCTTCAAATCAATTGAAAAATATCTCAAGAATGTCCATATTTGTAGAGAATTATAAGGTTTTTTTGTAGAGAATTAAAATTCAAATTTTGACGACTTGAAAACAAAATCATCATTCCCGAGGTGATCAACTTTGGAGATCCACTTTCCTAACCTCAAGACCCACTAGAAACATGTACTTCTTCCAAATCAATAAAATATCTCAGGAATGTCCATATTTTGTAGAGAATTATTAGTCTTTTTGTAGAGAATTAAAAATCAAATTTGGCGATTAAAAAAATCGTAATATCCGAGGTGATCAACTTTGGAGATCCAGATCCCCAATCTTTGGACTTACTATAACATGTTCTTCTCTACATCGATTCGAAGACACCTCAAGAATGTCCATGTTTGTAGAGAATTATAAGATTTTTTGTAGAGAATTAAAAATCAAATTTTGGCAATTTAAAAAAAAAAATCATCATACTCGAGGTGATCAACTTTGGAGATCCAATTCACTAACCCCAAGACCCACTAGAAACATGTTCTTCTCTACATCGATTCGAAGACACTTGAAAAATGTCCAAGTGAAATTTCGTTAAAAAATATTCAATACAAAAAACGTTTGGAACCACTGTCCATTGTTGTCATTTAACACTTGTTAATTGTTTAAAAAAATTTTCTATAATTTCAAACAAAATGTTATTTTAATAATTTTTTGCAATCATTTTGCAATGATTCATATGTTTAATATTAAAATATAAAAAGATTTATTGTTTAAATATTTAAACGAAAAAAAATCTGGGTACGACGTTAATACCACATTATGATACCTTAACGAACAAAAACCATTTAAAGTCATATAGAATTTCAATAACGTTTTTTTCTTAATAAAAAAGTTAATAAAAAAGACTTCGTGAGAATTGTTTATTTAGAAAAAAACAACAACAACAAAAACTAAATACGTTTTTTAAACAAAATAACAATAACAATTGTGAATGCATTTGTATATAAAATAATTATTTTTTTGTTTTAACTACCTAAAACGTTCTCTCTACGGTCTAAGTGAATAATTGCTACAGTGGAATCTAAGAAAAGTGAATCAAAGAAAAATCTTTTAAAAGATAATTTATCATTTTCAAAATAATTCACAATAGAGAAGAAATAGTCTGGCATCCTTTTTTAAACTGTCATTTACAGTAATTCCAGAACGAATGTTTTGGAAATAATTCCATAACTTTAAAACCATTAGAGATATTCGAATAAAATTTTACAGGGTCAAAGTTGAAGGGTATTCGACTTAATTTGGAAAATCACAGGCCCCTACCATTTGAACGAGGCAGTGGCATCCTTTCCAAACCTTTTAATCTCATTCACAGTATTTCCAAAACAATTTTTTCCTAAATAATTCCCATAACTTTAAAACCGTTAGAGATATTCGAAAAAAAATTTTACAGGGTCAAAGTTGAAGGGTATTTGAGTAATTACAGGACCCCAATATGTGAACGAGGCAGTGGCATCCTTTCCAAAACCTTTTAATCTCATTCACAGTATTTCCAAAAAATTTTTTTTCCTAAATAATTCCATAACTTTAAAACCATTAAAAATATTCGAATAAAATTTTACAGGGTCAAAGTTGAAGTGTATTCGAGTCAATTTCGAGAATCACAGAACCCTACCATTTGAACGAGGCAGTGGCATCCTTTCCAAAACCTTTAATTTCATTCACAGTATTTCCAAAACAATTTTTTTCCTAAATAATTCCATAACTTTAAAACCGTTAGAGATATTCGAATAAATTTCACATGCTTGTAGTTGAAGGGTATTCGACTTAATTTGGAGAATTACAAGCCCCCTACCATTTGAACGAGGCAGTGCATCCTTTCCAAAACCTTTTAATCTCATTCACAGTATTTCCAAACAATTTTTTTCCTAAATAATTCCATAACTTTAAAACCGTTAGAATATTCGAATAAATTTCACATGGTCAATATGAACGAGGCATTGGCAACCTTTCCAAATCCTTCAAATATCATTCACATTATTACGAGAATACGAATAATATTAATTTGAACAGACGGGAGATT
>PYHX02000132.1:0-21581 GCA_004302925.2 Cochliomyia hominivorax | reverse complement strand
CTCCACTGCCGCAGACACGCTATGAAGAATTATGAATGAAAGCAGCACTTTTGTAAATATTCCCTGAAGTAAATTTTGGTACTTGTAGAGCCAGCTGTAACAAATGGTTGATTTCTTTTGCCACAACTGCATATTGCTTACCATATCTAGAACTTTTTTGAGAAATTTTGACTGATTTTAGTGCCAAGCTATTGTCAAAATTCCCTCGAACTTCAATAACATAAAATTTCTGATCAGGGAAGTTGCGAAAGATCTGCTAGAACATACGTTTCGTCATCCATTATATAGCGAAAATATTTATTTTGGAAAACTCGACTTCCATTTACGTGCTCTGTTTTTGGTCTCTAAATTTAACTTTTCGTACAAATATTCCGAGCACTGTGCTAACCGGGCTGCTTTCTTTCCAGGTGGATATGGAGCTCTTCTGAAAATAAAAAATATAATGTTTGGCCCTCATTATGTTTCTAAAGACAATTTAAGCTTTTCTCTAGTATCTACGTTTGATGCAAAAAAGTTTAGTTATTCTTACCTAATAACGATATATCTAATATCTCTACCGCAATTTTCCTTTCCACGCGTTAGTGAATTTTTCCTCCTTATATTCGTTTTGTTTATCCTTCCATTAAGTTCTCTAATTTCAACACAACAACTTTCACCACTCATCACCAATTTCATGAAAAATTTAGAAATTTTCATTTTTATTTTCCTGATTATTTTCTTTATTATTAAAACTTTAATAAGTAACAGGTCCTTGGTGCCTTTTTCTACAATTACTTGTGTTGTTATCTTTAATCTTTTTATAACTTAAAAATTTTTGTATGTGCGTGTATGTGTTTTTGTATTAGTGTTGATGTATTTCAGCGTTTAAACTTTATTCACACATACATCTAAATTTTTATGATTTTTCTCTTTATTTCAAAAATATGAAAACATTTCTTTTGTTGTTAAAAATTAAAAAAAAACAAATTTTATTCGGAGATGATTTTATAAATTTAAATATTCCCTTAAGGTAAAAAACATCTTTCTTGGAATATAATTACATTAATATTTGTATACAAACATACAAAATTTAGAGTAATAGAAAAAGTTATTTTCTTTATGAAATTAATTGTAATTTTGTTGTAATTATTAATTTGAAGAAATTATGCAGAAAAACAGAAAATTTGAAGAAATAAATTTAATAATAAATACATTACATACAAAAATACAAGGGATTAGTGAAAATATTTAAAAAGAATATTAATTTAGATTTTCTAAGTAAAAATAAATTTCCATTTAAAAGCTTTTTGAAGACAAATAATAAATATTTTAATAAGAACTTAAGTAACATTGAAGAAGAACTGAACTAGAATGGGACCAGAATTGAACAAGAACTGAACTAGAACTGAACTAGAACTGAACTAGAACTGAACTAGAACTGAACAAAAACTGAACTAGAACTGTATTCCAGCTGAATTAGAACTGAACTTCAACTGAACTAGAATTGAACTAGAACTGAATTAGAGCTGTACTAAAACTGAGCTAGAATTAATGAGAATTAAACTATAACTGAACTGAACTAAAGATGTACTAGAGCTGGAAATAAACAAGGACAAGTTCAAGTACTGTGAAAGTGGGGTATATTATCATGTCGCATTTTTTGTTATATTTATTCAATAATATTTTTTGAAGAACAATATTCTTGCACCAAAGGGTCTTTCCTTCTTTCGTAAATTTTCTCTAAGTGTGCAAATTTTGCACACT
This sequence comes from Cochliomyia hominivorax, assembly GCA_004302925.2. Classification (NCBI taxonomy): domain Eukaryota; kingdom Metazoa; phylum Arthropoda; class Insecta; order Diptera; family Calliphoridae; genus Cochliomyia; species Cochliomyia hominivorax. The sequence goes on along the minus strand of PYHX02000132.1, from coordinate 19,838 downwards.
TTGTCAAACTTCAAAATCTAAAAAGCTTTTTAAATTCTTTAAAGCATCGCAGAAATAAAACCGTGTACAGAAAAATTACAACTGAGGAAACGGAAGTAAATAACAAAAGGAATTAATAAGCGTTTCCATAACCAAACATTTTGCTTCAATTGTACATATAGAAGAGTAAAATGACTTCTTAATCCGAACGCTTCATTAAAAAAATTTATAGAATTTTTACGTCAAAGAAACAGGATGTAAATCTAATAGAACTACTTTACACTGGACAACGAATAATTAAACTCATGCTGTAGAGATCACAATGTAGTTGAGTGCTAAATAAGTTGATTTTTTATATCCTTGAAAACTTCAATTTCTAATGTAACTTTTAAAAGAGATCCTAAAATGCTTCCCCATCTTTTGGCTCTTAATTTATTATAACTTTCAAAGTCATCTACCAATTTAGTTTAGTGTTGACTGCAGTACAATAAATAAAGAGAAAAAACGAAATAGGATTTTATTGTTTTATGACCAAAGTGTCTCAAACTCACACTTCATTATGAATCTACATACACACAAACGTACCAATAAAAACTAAACAAGATGCAAAAGAAGCCCAGAAGAAAGTAATAAAGGAAATATTTTCCTTACAATTTTTAACAAGTGTTTGTCTGTTGTGTTGAGTTTCAAGGATGTAAGATGAAGATAATAAACAACAACTACAGAAAAGAGTGTAAACATAAATATAACAGTAGAAAAATGCAAAAAAGGAAACAATTGAATTGGCCTCTTGGTGTAAAGTTGATTTAACACCTTTTTTGCAATTGTAATACGTAAAACGAAATAAAGCTCATAAATCTCTTAGTTGGTTTGAATTAAATTTTTGTTTGAAAAATCCTTAAAGGATTTGAGATTTATTTTTATATATGAAAGGTTAATGAATAAATAATTTTATTATTGTACTAGGAATAGTGCACTTATGGGAGGGATTTTATTATATTTATAAATCACGATGAGAAAAATGTTAGTTGGGTTAAGGAAAACTAATTTTATTAATGTGGAAGAAAAATTATAAGTTAAGTGTGAAATATATGATATTCTAGAGGTTAAAGACAGAATTCGAAGTACCCAAATTTTACATGTACTCACATTTTCACGCATATAAATGTTAGTTTTATCCACGCGAACAAATTGGAAAATGCGTATTTTGAAATATTTGACGAGAATTTTGGTAGAAATATAGGAGAAATAGATACGTTGAAATGGTTATAAATCAATATCTGAGACAATAAAAATAGGCTTATGAACGCAATATAGACCTTTTTGATAGGATACGGGAGTGGAAACAATTATTTATTAACTGATAGAGGTGGCAAGTATAAAGAATAGGGCATATTGCATTTATTTTTATAATAAAATATCGAATATATTAACTAAAAAATCTCGTTAAATATTAAGTATAAGGGTCACATTTTTTGTAAGTGTAGAGAACCAGGTAATTTAAAAATTACACTTATCAAAACTCTATTATCTTTGAGATTTTTTTATTAAATAAATTAAAAAGCTGTTAATTAAAAAAAACTCCTTTTTTTGTCTTTTGACAAAAGAAAAGTCACTAATTGGGTATTTGGGAGTGATAAAACATTTTTCAAAATTAAGAGAAAACAAAAAATTATCTCACGTTTTATTATTTTTATTGTTCTAGAATTACCACCTTGAACCTCTGAAATTCCGTACATAGTTTTTCTTAGGAGACTTCCTTTCGAACACTTAGTGCTTCACTTTCCGTCTACAGCAAAACAAAAATTTATAGATCTCTCTTAAAAAATCCCACAATTTAGTATTTTTCAACAAAACTTTGCTTTAAGACGATAAACATTATTTGTTAATTTAAATACATTAGACTAATAAATACAACCTCAAAACACTCATGTTAGTTAGATATACATTAAAACTAGTATAAAATACAAAATAAAATTGATTTGATTTGAAAGTCAATTTGTTCTCTTTTAATTTAAAATGAATCTAAAACAAATAAATGACAAAATTCAATTTTGTTAATAAACACAGGATATTAAAGGATGACAAAAAAGCTTGAAAAAACTCTCACACTCACAGAGATGACTTAAAACAAATGAAAAAAAGAAAACTAAGCACTTAATAAAAATAAAATAAAAAATAAACATGATTAATGACATTTTGTATTTTTGGTCATTACTTTTATCAAACACACAAATACACACAACACAACATCACAGAGAGTTCAGCTGACCAAAAACTAACGAAAACAAATAAACTTTTGTTCTCCAAATACTTATTTTTTTTTGCTTGTTTTTTAATTTTATTTTATTCTCTTTTTGCTTTTGTTTTTACATGAATTGACAGAAAATTCCAACTCATTTGTAAATGTGTGATTGTCTGTATAAACAACATAGTTTTTACATTAATTTCCATTTTCTATCAACAACAATAATAACAACAACAAATTTCAAATACACATCAAACATATTTACATACATACATACATACATACATACTACTACATACATACATACATACATACATACATACATACATAGATACATACATACATACATACATACATACATACATACATACATCCATACATACATACATACAAACATCATTCAACTAAACTTTGTCATAACTTTTATTCAATGTTTTCCTACTCATTACACCCTACACCACCACAATAGGATGGGGTATTATGCGTTAATCGGTATTATACCCACCTTTAAGTGTACCGTTTGACCCAAAATCACGGACATAAGGACGTTTCGTCCGTCTATCTTTCCATTTGTCCGTCCGTCTATCCATCCGTCTGTCCGTCCGTCTACAAGTCACAATATTTGACATATCTTGGTGGAATTGGGCACATATAATAAGTTTGGCCTAAGAACAAATCGGTTATATTCGATGCAATATTCCAGGTATTTCTAATACAATGACCTCTCTGAATAAGGGACTAAGTTCATTAAAGTCCTAAATATAGAGTAACAAAATTTGGTATTATATGACGATATGCTGAATTATGCGTTGGTCAGTTCATTGCTTCTCATAGGTCTATACATGATCCGTTCAAATGTTAACTTTTAAGGACATAAATCCCACACAAACGTTGGTATTGTAATAACAATGGTCAAATTAAAATAATATATAAGTTTAAATCGATGAAAGTTAGTTCATGATTTCTGCTAGCTCACCTATAACGTTCCCCAGAAGAATTTATTTTAAGATGGATCATGAATTTCACATAAACATAACTGTAGCAATAAGTGCACACTTAAAAATAATTCAGAAAAACAAGTTATACGAGGGTCGTTCATAATTTTTTCGTAACTATCACTTATAACCAATATTGTGGTGTAGGATAATACAAAGTCGGCCTTGACCGACCATAACATTCTTACTTATTGTTGACATTAGGAATGACGAAAAAATGCTTATTTAACAGCTTTGAGTAACCATTTTTGTTGTAATCAAAATTGTAATGACACATTTGTTGGAATGTTTAAAGTAGCAATAGATGTTTTTGTCTCACTTTGTGTCTGCTACATTTTTTCCCGTTTTAATCATTAGCAAAAAAGTTGCCACTTTATCATTAAATAAAACAACAAAAAATAAAAAAAACACCAAAAAACGCAAAATAAAAAAAGAAACAAAAGAAGTAAATTAATGAATGTATCTCGTATCTAACAAAATTTTAACTGTTAACAAAGTTTTCTCATCAATTATTTAAAAGTCACATTTAGCATAATGCATTTTAACTATTGTGGTATCAAATACTAAGTATCTAAGTATAAGTAATTTGTGAGTTATTTTTATCTCCATCCACCTTGTGTAATGTTTTATATGGGTATAAGCAAGTAATAACAGGTACTTCTGAGGTCTTCAATAAACGTAATGAAATGGTTGTAAAATAAAATTTACATTTGTGAGAGTGTCTTACAGTGGGTGAGAAAAGATAAATGGACAATGGAAAAGTTATTTCTGATAAAATGAGGGATGTATGGAGATGTAAGTGAATCACAGTAGTGTGATAACTATTCACATTTTTTCTAATTTAGATATTATCAGATTCAAAGAAACCCAGAAAAATAGAATTGATTATTCTGAATATATAAAATAGAAATTTGCGAGCGCGTCTTTTGTTGACTAATATTTTTAGGAACTAAGAAAACGGATTTGCGTCGTTGAAAATTTCAAGTTGCGTCCGAACGATTTGCATTGTTTCGACTCCGATTTGCATCGCTTTAATTTCAATTTGGTTAGTAATTTGGATTATTTCAGCATTGCTGTTAACACTGATCATCATTTGTACGTTAAGTTTGTTATTCCCTTTTTTTGTTATATAGAACGAAGAGGTATACAGGTGGAAAAGCACTAAGGTCAGGGCAGGTGGAGAACTTTAAATGACCCTGATTACTATTTTCTAAGAGTTAAGATAAATATATCGGAAAATGAAAGCCAATTCCTAAGTCGTCACTGCAGGGCAGACGGGTAGCAATATTGGTTTATCAGAGAAACAGCAGAAAGTCAGGCATAGGAAATAGCAGCAGGGAGTGATATAAAAGATTATATGCGTAAGAAGAGCAGCAGCAGGGAGAATAACATATCAGTATATGAGCATAAAGAGTAACAACAGAGAGTGTATACCAACAGAGTAAGTATACCAGAAGAGCGATCACATTAATAAAATAAACAGGCACAAAAAAGAAAACACCAGTACAATGAACATGTAAGAATTGCTTTATCAAACAACCACTACGGTTCAAAACAACTGCAGGAAGCTGCAATAATAGTAGTTGAAATTAGTAAAATAAAAACGATAGTAAACAGGCAATGAGTCCCTTTTATCATTTCGTTTTCAATGATCTAGTGTATTCAATTTTGTTTTGGTCAGTGGTCAAAGTGGTGAGTAGCCAGCAAGGTGCAGTACTGGCTATTCTCAAATAAAAATTTCTAAGTAAATTACAATAAAAATAAAACAATAAAGAATGTTATTTGGATTAAAAATTTGAGAATGAATCTGTTGTATTTTTGTAAACTTTAAGCGAGAATCTTGGACGCGACTGAATATACCCAGCTACAAACCCGAATAATCGGGGGTTCCTTATAACATTAAGGACGTAAAAAATCTTAAAATAAAATTCAATAAAGCGTTTTAAATCGAGAGAAAATCTATGCCAAGAAATCCCTTATTGGTTAAAAAAAAATAATAAAGTAGGCCTGCCTTAATCATTTGCGGTGATGTAAAAGTTAAAAAGTACCGAATTAATGCATAAGCTTTCCTTAACTAAATTCAGCACAACTACTGAATATTTTCAATGAAATTTAATACGGTAATTTTTGAGTATTTTTTTCCAATTGATTTCTGAGAGCTTTGAATATAACAGGTTTAGGAGACGAGAAGTAAACCCGCAAAATATTATGATTTTATTTACAAAAATATAGTTAATTGAATTTTCTACTAAAAATATAAGAAAAATACATATGCGAGGTACTTCCTAAAGTTTAAAGGGACCAGAAATGTAGTCTACTTTTTATGCAAAATTCAAATGATTCTGAAATTTTTTGATTGGGTCCTTTATTACCCTCTAATTACCACAGGTGAACACAATACATGAACACTGTTTTTAATATGTTTTATCAGGGAAACATTTATTATCAAATCTATTGTAATAAACAATAAATTATTTCATATTATTTCATATTAAGTTTCTTTGTTCATGTGCGTATGAGCAATATGCGTTAATAATCAATAAGTTCTATTAAGTATACGTCCAGAGTATCAACTTGGAAAGCGAAGGATAATTTTTAAAAATTCGTTTACATAGTGCAATAAGTACATGCTTATGCTGATCATTTTTTTATTGATATTTTGTCCATTAGACATCTAAACATAAAGAAGGTATGTAAATCATTTAACTGCTAAAGAAATATGACTTTGAAATTTAAAAATTTGCACCGAAAATAGATAACTGCGACTAAGCATTAATGAAATTAATATTGAAAAAATGTTCAATATAAACATCTTCTTGGTTCTGATTTCCTTCAATATCAAATATAGACATAAACTATATTTACTGCCAAAAGGACGGATGGACATCATTGAATTGAATAAGAAAGTGATTCCGAATGCAAGGACATATTAAAATCTGTAAAATTACATAATATTCGAACCCCGTTTTTATCGTGTACGATAAAATAACTTTTGACACTTACAGGGATATTAGGTGAAAATATGCTTTAAAAAAAGTGGTGGTAAAGGTTATATAAAGTTTTTCATTCCATGCATGACACCAAGAAGAAGTCTTTTAACATGCCATAAATGATATATATTCATGCATCATATCATAGCTGTTTGTTTTCGGCTCGCTTCACATCTACAGTAATTGACAGAAGTTAATGAAATTTCATTTTCAAGTATTTATCATTGTCATAAGAAATTTTTATCAGAACCGGCAGTAAAAATTAATATAAATTTTATATACATATATCTGAGACTTCTTAAGAGACTCCTTAAACTAAAAAAAATTTTATTCACCTATAACAACAAGTAAGAGTGTAATTATCGGTTATGACGGAGTGTATGAAACTTTGATTTTAAGAATTGTGCTTGTGTAAAATAGGTACTTATTTAACATATTTTTATTATATTAATTTTTGAGAGTCTTATGACATTTAAGGTAATTCTCGGTAGGAGTATTAAGAAAACTGAACCGTAGCTGAGCAAATTTCGATAGCTTTTGAATTTGTTCAAAATTTATGGTACGAATCAAATTTCATCAAGATGTTAAGACATCTTGATGAATTTTAACTGCGACCTATAGAAAACTCGCTAGGTTTAGAGAAGAATAAAAAAGTTTACAGAAGAACTAAAACATATATGGACGGACATACTTAAAACTTCTGATAAAGTGATTTTTTGTATATTTTTTGTATAACACATAACGCATAATCTACGATAACTACCCAATATTGTTGACAAAGCCATATACAAATCAACTGTATTAAAATGATTATCATACTTGATGTTTTTAATGGATAAAATCAAATAATTTTAATATTTTTATACATTTTTTAATATTTTTATTCTACATGTTTAAAGTATTTATTACTTAAAATTATTTCTAATAATTTTAAAATTTATTCTTTGAAATCTCTTCTGAAAGAAATTAACACTTGCAAATTAATTTAAGTGATCAAAATTACGCTTATTCCAATAATCACATCTTCAAAATTCTTAAATACACTCTGTGATTTTCCCAAGAGCATTTTCTAAAATTTTAATATATACTTATACATTTTTAATATCCTTTTCCACGGTATTTAAAACACACACACATAAAAAAACTTTCAATTTAGAAAACTCTTATACTCAATCTGGTATTTTTGAATAACAATGGTGTATAACAAAATGTGTAATATAAAATATATATTATTATATACATACATAAATATATATGTATATATTTTTGTAAATTACAGTTATTTATAAACTCCAACAACAACAGACAATATAGTAAAAAAATTGCTTATAATTCAAAGTTTAAACAGGTTGTAATACGTGTCCACATTTTTAGGTTATTTATACACACCATAAAACATGTTTCTCTCCAAAAAAAAAAAAAAAAAAATGAATGGAAAAATGAATGGAAAAAACTGAAAAGTGCAAAAATATAGATATACCTCAATTTAATGTGTTTTTACTGCTTTATCACTCTGATGAGTTCAACATAAAAGTACATGAATTTAGTAGAGCAAGTTTTAAGTCACCTTCTCACCCTAAGTGACCTAATATTTACAAATACTTCTCATTATATGAAAATGTATTATATAGGAGCTATATGTATGTGTGTAAGTGTATGTGTGTGTCAGAGTGTTGTTTTGAAAAGTTTTTATATGATTTGAGTTATAATGTGTAATTTAAACTACCGCTAAACACAGATGGATCATTTGTATTTCCTGTTTTTTTTTCTTTTTCTTCTTTTTCGCAAAATGGTTGTTTTAATTTTTGTTCTGCGAAAAAAAAATTACGATAAAAATATCAATTTTTTGTTATTTTTACCACTGTGAATGCAAAGGAAATTTAATATGAGAAGTATTTTTATTTAAACCAAAGATTTGTTGAATAATTTAAAGCAAACAAGTAAGAATGCTGTATTCGTCAGTGCCGAATCTTAAGTACCCTTCACCACTAACATAATGCAATAATTAGCATGAGGTGAATTTATTGTGCCAGAAAGTTTATTTACTTGTCTGTCACCTTAAACGCCTATTGTGGAAAAAGTCCTTGAAAAAACTATTAGTGAAATATGGTTACATGTTCTTGAAATTAGCTATATAAATTGCTATCGAACCACACATATTAATAACCGATTTAATAAAAAATCTAATGTTAAAAAAAGGGATTTTTATGTTAAATGCAATAAGCATAAAAATAATTTTTCAAAATTAGTTCTGAAAATGTTCAGCTGAATGTATGAGTTTTGGTCGAATTGTCCCATATTTATGAAACCTCAAAATTTTTTCCGAAAAGCAAGATTATAAAATAATTATAATTATAATTTTAAGGAAAGTTTTAAAAAAACTTTAATTTAAACTCATTTTCTGGAAAAGAGCCTTAAATGGAAAATATGACCCAATTCATATTTTCATTCAAATTAGCAATAATTGTGCCGAATTTCAATAGAACTATTTCTACTTTCAAAGTCTTATAATTTTAAAGTTTCTTTCTGGGAACGAGACTTAAATGGAAGCCAAAGCAAAAAATGGACGATATTCGCCAAGAAAGTAATATATATTCATGACAATTAAAAAATCAATCGTGATGATTTTAAGTTTAATAGGTACATATTCATATAAAAGTTTTAGAAAAGAGGCATTATATAGGAGCTGTATTGAAACTCGTTTTCCGGGAAAGTCGTTATATGGGAGCTGAAGCAAAATATGGACCAAGTTGATCAAATAAATAATATATTTCAAAGATTTAAAATTCAAATATAATTTATTTTAGAGTTTTATAAGCTCAAAACCGTTTTCCGGGAAGGGGCGTTATATAGGATCTACGTCAAAAAATGTCTTCAGCACAATCTAGCATATTTGGACTTACTATTATGTCAATATAAATATATTTGGCTCATTTAAAATAAAAGTATTTAAAATTGTGTCCTATTGACACACAGATATTGGGGTGTATCAAAATTTTGCATATTTTAAACTATATATATATTGATTCGATGTTGATGACTTTTTGTGCAATGAGGAAGCATGTATAACTGTATGCTATGGTTAAATTCTTAGTTAATTTCAGTTACATTTTGTTAAAAAAATTAGAAAAGTTCTTTTCGTAATTTTGAGCATGTCTCAGATATCGCTTTATAACTTTTTTGGTAATGAAAATGGCAAATAGTGTGGCCAAATTTCATTGAATTTCGACAATTTTTCTAGGATTGCGAATATTTCCAACAGTCGGACAGACGGATATAGTTTAATCAACTAAGGTTTTGATATGATATATGAATTTATAAAAATACTTTATTGGATCTAAGATGATTCCTTCTTCTCGTTACATACAGAATGACAAAGTTAATATACCCTCATCACCACTTGTGGGTATAAAAATGTGATTTTAAGAATGTAAGAATCTTGTTAAATTTTTCATATGAAAAATTTTCCTCCCCCGATTTTCTTTAAGTGAAAAATATTTCTAAAAAAAGTTGAAAAACGTAACAAATTGGAGAACTTTTTATTTTTATGTTTTAACAAAATTTGGAATTTTTTTCTATTAAAACAAAAATTCGATTAGACAATAATATTTGTCTTGTTTTATAAATTTCAACTGAAGTTTTTACTTTTAAATTTGGACATTTTATTGATTAGACATTTTGAAATTTAAAACACTTATTTATGTGTGGCAGTTTGTGTGTATGTTACCATGTGTGTGACAAATAAGTGCAATTAATTGAGTTGACATTTTACGAGCAAATTTCTTTTTAAAATTTAATACCAATATTAATTGGCCAGTTGACTTCAATATTGTTGACACCTTAAAAGGTCACAATTACTTTACACAGAGGGAGTAATATTAAATTAGACAATTGTACTTGAAGCGAATTAAGGTCAGAATATCGAATTAAACAAAATAGTTATTTAACTTTGATTTGTTAGGAAAAGTGACAAAGTATAATTTACGTTGAAATGGTCATATCAAATATAATCATAGATTAAGCTTTTCTTTTCGATTGAAAGCTTGTTTAAAAACAGGAGTAATAGAGAGAATATTACGTTTCTTATTCAGTTTATAAAGTCGAGAAAAATCATTTAAGACCAATTTGTTTTAAAAAATAAGTTTTTGAAGAAATTTTTTTTATTAAATATGTAGTCTTGAGTGAAACTTAAACTTTTATTGAAAGTTTAATTTTGTAAAAAGAATTGTTTTATTTGTTTATTTATTTATTTATTTATTTATTTATTTATTTATTTATTTATTTTTTAGAATTATTATTTTTTACTAACATTTTCGTGGATTTAGATTTATTATTAAAAATTTCAGTTTTTAATAGAAACTTGAAACTTTAAGTGAAAAATAAAAACCTGAAAAATAAGGAAAAATATTAATTTTTATTGAACATTTTTAATTTTTTATTTATTTTTTGAAATTAATTTTTTTTAAAAAAGATTTATGATTTTTAATAAAATTATTGTTTCATTCGAGATTCTTCTTTTATAAAAATGATTCATTTTTATCGTAATTGTGAATTTATATAAAAAATATGTATTTAAAATTTTTTTCCTCAAAATTTTAAATTTTTATCAAAATTAGGAATTTATATTAAATTGTGAATTTCTATTAATTTTTTATTTTTATTAATTATTTTATTTTTAATTGAAATTATATTTTTAGGAAAAATGTGAACTTTTGTTAAAATTTTGAAATTTTATTAATTTATGTAATATTTAAAAATTATGTTTTTTTATTTTTAATTTTTCTAGAGTTTTTATAAAAATGATTTTTTTTACAATTTTTTTTTTTTTTTTTTTTGAAAATTATAAATTTTTATAAAAGTTATTAGAATTTATAATTAAAAAAAAATATAAATTTTATGCCCAAATTGTAAATTTGTATTAATAATACTTTTTATTGAAATCATGCATTTTCTTCAAAATTTTTATTTTTGTATCAAAATTATAATTTTTATTATCAAAATTGTGAAATTTTTATTAAAATTATGAACTTATATCAAACTTTTATTTATTTTTATTAAAACTGAGATTTTTTACCCGAATTATCATTTACATGAAAATTATGAGTTTCTGTAAAATTATTCTGTAAAATTAATGGAATTTGTAGGAAAATATGAATTTCATTACAAAATTTTAAATAAAATAATAATAATAATAATAATAATAATAATAATAATAATAATAATAATAATAATAATAATAAATTGACAAAATTTCAAGCTTCAACAAAATGTTAATTTTAAGTGTGATGAACCTAAGTGTTAATAAAATTATACAACTCTAAAATTTATTAATTTTTTAATTAAATTATCAATTTATGATAAACTATGAATTTTTGAGAAGTTACGATTTATTTACAAAATTAAAAGTTTTGAGATATTTTTAAAATTTTTTTACAAAATTATGAAATTTTTACAATATTATGAATAAAATAAATTTTATGATTTTTTTATAAATTGTAATATTTTTGTATCAAATTAGTTTCTTACAAGAGCTTTTGCTTTAAAAAATGTAGATTATTTCAAATTATATAATATATAACTACCTAATAATTTGCAATTTTATTTTATTATTATTAAATGAAGTTAATAAAATATATTCCAATTTACAATTTAATTTTTTTTACTGTAAAGCGTTATCTGTCTTAGATTACAACTAAACATAAAAGTACCATTTTGTAGCACATTTTTCAACTCTTAAATAAGTTATTTGCCTTTTAGCCTTAAACTCTAGAAAATTTATATTTTTTAAAACCAACAAAAGCTTATTTTCAGGAACATTAAATGCGTCAACAATTTGGGAATTATTTAGCATGAGATATATATTTCTCATATAATTTTAGCCCTTTAACTTCTTATATTTTTCCTACTGCAGTATCATTTTAAATTCGAGGAAGTAATTTGTTATAGACAAAATTTCAGCATAAAAGCAAAACAAAAACCCAACAAAATATATATGAAAACAAGTAAGAATGCTTTACTCGGCTGTGCAGAATCTTAAATACCCTCCACCAGTAACATTATAAAAAAATTTGCTCAACTAAACCAAAAAAAAAAAATATTCTTTCATAAGCTAAAACGCTGATATGGACCTATGGAAAATCTTTTTGCTTTAAGTTTATAAAGAAATAAATGTATGACAAATTTCCAAGAATTATCTTTAAAATTGCGACCCATACAACAAAAATTTTGTATAGTTCAGTCTACAACTATTTTCTATAGACCCGATTATATATGATTTTATACACGATGATGAAAAATATATAACTTTTGTTGACAAATTTAAAAAGTTCTTTTTAGTAATTTTCAAGTTGTCTCAGATATCGGTCCACATCTTTTTAACAATGAACGGATATAGCTGGTTTTAAACTGAATACTTCTAAGGACAGTAAGAAACAGTGTAGCAAAATTTAATTGAATTTGAATAAATATGCTAAGCGTGAGAATGTTTCCAACAGACAGACAGGCGAACAGATGGATATACCTAAATCAGCTTTATATTTCATAGGGTCTCACATGACTCCTTCTTGGCGTTACACACGGAATAACAAAGTTTATATACCTTCATCATCCACCTTGTGGTGGTGGAGAGTATAAAAATCAAAACTATACCACAATAATTATATCATGTGCATTTATCACAATTTTTTTAGGAAGCAAACAGAATAACAAAAATCTGGAAAATATTTTAAAATTTATATTTTAAACAAACTTGCTAAAATACAACAATAACAATAGTAATAAGAGAAAAGAATAAAATCAACACAAACAAAGAGCATTCCCATAATTTTTTAAATCTCCTTTTTAAGGAAAAGTAGAGGCAAAAGGCTTCCTTGAAATACAACTGTTGAAGAGTGCCGAAAGCACAATTCACTCAAGCAATTTGCTTAAGTAACAAATTTAAATATTTGCAATTTATCTTGTTTTTTTTTCTAACGAACAAAATATCCTTCCTTTATACAGACCTATATATATGTGCTTATATATATAAACCTATATATGTATATTTATATATAAACATATAAATTTAAGAAAGAATTTCCAACAACTCATGTGGTATTACCAACTAAAGTTAGTAATATATTTGTGCAGCAGTAGCACCATCATCACTAACGTCAGCCCCCAACAAACAATGGCAAACAAATTGCCAATTGAGTTAAAGGAAAAAAAAGATAAATAATGGAATAACACATACATTCACACACATTAATGTAAATTTAAATGTATGTGTTATGTACAATTATGGCTTAAAGAGTAATAAAGGCTTCTTGTCTGAAGCTTTTGGAGAACAACTAAGTTAAGGAAATGTAGTTGATGGCTTGTGGAAGTTGAAAGTGTCTGCAATATTGAAATATTAAGGATGTATTTGTTATATTTAGCATTAATATTATTTTAGTTTTGAAGATGTTAAAAGATTTGTTTACGACCACAAGTTTGGTCAAATAAGTTTAGAGAAGAATTTTCTAAGAATCTTTTTCGTAAAGTGAGTATATAAACATGAGAGAACAATGTATACAAAATTCATGGCGTTTACTCTGGTTATCAAAAAAAGAACTTAATTGTATTTGATAAAAACGTTATATGGCTTTTTATTCTAGAAATACATTTTATATATTGATACCTAAATTTATTAAAATATTCCTTCATTTTTAGTCTTTATAAACGTTACCACTAAGCACATTATCAAAGTATTTGTATTAACAATTAAATACAAGTTCACTATCTCACAGCTTACAGAAGGTCATCTAGATTTTTCCTATTTTTTTCCATTATGTCACGTTATTCAACCTCACAGTGTTTTCTATAAAGTTCTGGAACATATTCAGTCGTTACAAACCGAAGAATTTAAACTTAAACAACTTTGAAATTATGAGCTAAGGGATACCCGATTTTGAGCAGAATCTACATGTTTTTTACTCTTTAAAGGTCCAGAAAAATAATTGGTTCGTATGCGACAAATTTCGGAAAACGCTTCGAGTATCAACATTCTGTATGTTTTTGACAAGATAATGCCTTCTTAGTGTCAAACACGGAATGGAAAACTCACTATATCCACGTGATGTAGTGAGAATAATTTATTAAATTTATTCGTGGACGCGTCCAGATTAATGTTAATAAAGTCTGTAGAAAATACTAAAATATCTATATTAAAATTGCAGAAGCAGCAAAATTTTCTGATCAGGGAATGAAAAGTGTACCACCAAAATTGTTCACCTGATATATGATATTTTTAATAATTTAAATCGTTAAAGTTTTAAATTAATTGAAAACTCCATGTAGTTTTAAATTAATTGAAAACTCCATGTAGATGGTCTTTATCATTTTGTAAAAAAATATACTTAAATGAACTCGGTGGACGAAATTCGATTATGTGCAATCGAATTATTGTATAAAGAATCATATGCCGCTAAAAATTTTTAATATTCCAAAATATTCCTGAAAATTCAACAGCTCATTTTTTGGGATTTTTAAAAAGGAACAAACTTTGGGAAAATTTCAGGAAAATTTTGTTTCCCACATCAAACATTATGCTGTGCAAGTATTTTACCAAGTCGAAGACCCGAAGTCAAACTTATCAGCAAAGGGGTCAAAATGTTCAATTGTGATCGCCGTCCTCGGATACTTTTTAGCATTTAAAACTAAGAGTAACACGACGCTTCAAAAATGAACAGAGGGGAAGCAGCATAAGTGAGAGGTTATTTAAATATAAAAACTTCGGTTGACTGCTTCGTTTACTAACCTGAATATTGGAAATTAGTATTTCGAATTTTAGTCTTGAGTTATAAATTCTTCACCAGCCAGTACTGGAAAGCGATCTCTCAATTGTTCACTAACCAATATTAGAAACAGATTCCTCAACCACTTACCAATCAATTCCATTCATTAACCAACATTGGAAGCCGAAAACTGAATCAATACAACCATGTTATTCTTTATTTATTAAAACAATAAATCAAATCAATTTAAAAAACTGCATTTATCGTATTCATACGACCGCGGAAAGCTCTATGCTCGACTTAACTACCTCAAATGACAGAACCAAGTTTCAGGTAACAAAATTTTGTAAATGGCGTTACCGTTGATATATATGGAAAAGTTGCACATAAAGGGGAAATTGGAAAAAGTATACAAAAGACGCTATTGAAAAAGTTCCAATTTGCGATACAAATCGCACCAACGGTAACACTGTTGGTAAAGGATATACAAATTCTTAAGTCCCAGAGTTTAGAGGATATACTTTTAATCCAATATTTTGTGATAAATCTTTGTTGTATCCAATAAATATCAAATTCATTAAAATTTTTACATCACAAATTTCAGCATTCAAAATTATTAAAGATGTTACAGATTACAGATAAGACATTCCAAATACGAGTATTATAAAAATTTTCCATTACAAAAGTTTTTTCAGAAACAACAAAAACAAATCGTATTTGTTTAAAGGATTTGAAAACAACTGTATACTTTTATATTTAACAAATGAAATGAATTCACAAGTACAACAACTATTAAGATTATTTCCTATGACCAGATTTCTTCCTCTCTTAACCATATAAGTTGTATGTTGGTTGCCATTTTCTCTTTGTAAAGATTTTAAAGGAGATGAAAAAAATGGAAACAAGAACCAATTTGAAATGTAAGCAATCTCGTGTAAAGAAAAGAATTTTAGTTTGAACAGTGAAATAAGCTTGTCGGTTTTATATGTAACTGCATATGATAAATAAAACGGGGGTGAATTGAAAAGTTTTTTAAAATTGAAAAAAACTCCCATATACTTTTAAAACGAAGTTGGGAATTGAAGAACATTTTTGGAACGTTTTTGATTATAAAACGTATTTTGCAGTTTTCTATGCTAGCAAACCATTAAGAAACAAATTGAGGTTCATATAAACATTAGAGTTGTGTATGTGTACAGGAATATGTGCTAGATTTTTACTACCACAAATACATTTAAGAGCTTATGCATACTAATATATAACTACACATTTTACCCACACTTAGATAAATGGCTGGTTAAATTGTCGATATATACACATACAAAGACATATATGTTTTGATTTTTATATGTGTGTTTGTAAAATTTAACACAAAGAAATTCCTACATAAAGTCGGTTATACTATGAAAAGTAACAAAATAATAAGAAAAAAAATTCATACACAAATGCCTACACACATATGTAACTATACATACACACAAATTGTACTCAAGAGAATTGCATTGCACTTCTTTATTCAAACCATTCAAGTGTTTATGAGAGATTTTTTTTCATTTTTTCCATTGAAGAACAAAACGTAACTGTAAATGGGTAAAAAAAAAATCGGAAAAAACACATTGATAGTGAATGAGAAGGTTGATGGCGGCAAAGCTATTTCTTCCGAAACAAATAGAAACATTTTTCTTCATTCATTTCTTTTATTTTAGTAGAATTTTCTGTTTTTGTTTTTCTTTCACTTCCAATACATGCAAAAAAGAAGCGTTTTATGTTTCATGCATAGAATCCATTATTTGATAGACTTTGTTACTTTAGATGAGTTTTTATTACGCTTTTTTCCTGATGGAAAATTTTTTATTTAAGCGTTTATTTCTCTAGAAAAAAAAAATAAATTTAAGAAAAAATGAGAAATAGACAGTTTTATGACCCTTTTGTGCTGGTGTCAACAGTGGGGCAATAGCAATAGAGTTGAAAAATATTAAAATTACAATACAGTCTTCCAAAGAAGAACAAAAATGATCCCACTATATGTTTCTATATATTTAACCAATTTATTGGTTTTATATATGAAACTTTATATGACTGTAACAAACTACGTGATCAAATTTTAATTTATCAGCAGACCAGTTTAGATATGATCAATTAGGATGGACAAACAAATAGACATACTTGAAATGACTGAGATTTTTATTTCATTTTCAGCACCAAATCAAAATTGATTAAGCTATGTCCGTTTGTACGTCTACATTTAGATGTATCTCTAAGTCCATAAAATTAATTTTTAGCTTCTAACAATTTTTATTTAATTTAATTTCCCTGCTGCCCATTGTGCATATTTATAAGTTTTATAATTTTATTCATCATGCGATTTTATGTTCTCCTCATAAAACATATTTTTTTTTGTATTTTAAGCTTCTCTTTCAAACGTTTATTAGTCAATTCGCAACGTGATTATGTGCAACAGGAACTCTACATAAATTGTAAAAAGTGCGAAGCATACAAAAGCAGAAGTAGGAAAAATTAGAATCGTTTTAAATTAAAAATACACAAAAAAGGAAATTCAAATACACTTAATTTCTAATAGCCAGAATTTAAAATTATATTAATAAAGTTGTTAGAAAAAAGTGGATATTTTTAATTATCAGTTGAATTTTTATGCGAAAAGTTTTAGTGATATTTCTTTCAAATTGATCCAAATTTGTATTTGTCCTAAATTATTCAAATGGTCGGATCTGTTTTTCCTTTAAGGGTTAGCATAATCTTGGTTTTGAAAATAAGAACATTCAACTGCTAAGGACAAATCGAGTCTGAAAGATTTCACTTTGACATGTCCAATTGTTGAAAGAATTTACTAATATTGGCTGAAAATAGTTAAAATTTGTGCAGCTTCAAAAGTGTTCATTTATGGGTAATTCAAGTCTACTAGCAGGCCTTCCTAATATGTACTCATTCGTGATTATTGAGAGAAGCCTAGATGCATCGCTGTGACTGTTTGACCAATCGAAATAAAACTGACTCCGCGTTGGACATATATAGAAGCGGTCCCTATGCGCAGTTATCCAAATATAAATGATCGAGTTAGTCTTGCAAAATATTCTTTACATCGTTCGACCAATACATGGCCTTCAGTGACAGAAGTGTCGCTTGACCGTCAACAATTATCCCGACACTTCCAAAATAAAAATAGCAAATTTTCAGCTTGAAATATACTCCGTTTATCAAGAAATCGATATGAAGTATCTATTTTAAGATCTTTCGAAACGACACCAGCCCGTACATTGTGTAACCGTCAGTGTAAATTTTGAAAAAAATGTGGGAGTACTTACTTATATGGTGTAATATAAATCCACTGTTCCTATAAAATATATCATCGAAAATATTATAAGTGATAAATACTTATTTAATTAATTATGTACAATCGCTTCCTAATATGAGGACGTATACTTAATACACAAATATTTCTGAAGCTTCATACGTTTGGGAGGATAACACATACTCCTTTATTCTATTGACTCCGTTAATAACATTCAAACTTTATGTTCATTAACGTAGAAATTCTATAACGTGATGTGACATAACAAATGTTAAAAAACGATAAAATATTTTAACATTTTAGTGAAAACATAACATAAATGTTTATTGTACTTGATGTACATATAATAATCACGCCTTCAAAATACTCTTATTTACACAGGACCACTAATATGTCGATCTAATGTATGTTTCACTAGCATCATGTCTGTCAGTCCATATGGTTTGAACATTCTTCATTATAAAAGTATTCACATTTTATCAACTTTTCTCTGAATTCGTTATATTTTTGAAAATTTATTCAACATAATTAACAAAACTATCATTTTGATCAAATTAATATTCGCCTTTATCATTTTAAAGTTTTCTATTTATCATAAAATAATAAAAATATTGCTATTATTGAAATTCAAATGAATCACCTGCCTCAGCTTATACTTTTGTTGCATATTTAAGTGACTCAGGTGTAATTTAATACAGATTGCAAATTTTTCCATTACACCATTTTATGCTTCAATAAAAAGCACTTTATAATGAAACTACTTAAGTATTTCTAAGAAACAGATAACAACAGCATGTATAGAAATAAAATGAAGTGCAAAAAAATGTGATTTAAATCCCTTAACTTTTCAATGGAATAATTTATTTAAGTTTTTATTTTCAGAATAGTTTGGTTTTTTGGAACATAAAAGGGGTCAGTTCATTATTTTTTGCGTAGCTCCCATATAACTCTCCAGAAAAAATTAATTTAAAACTCATAAATTTGACATACATATATATTACTGTCACAATATTGTACTGCGCACTTAAGTATAAATCAAATCAAAAATTAAATATAACGAACGTAGTTCGTAAAATTTTCGCAACTGCTATTTTTAAATAATGTTGTGTGGTGTATAGGTATATACTTGATCAATCATACATGGTTACTTGTTTTAAGTATGAACGTCAGAAAAGAAGACAGACGGATGAATGGATTGACGGAGTACATTTTATATTCATTCATTCATTCATTATATGGTACAATATTTGGAGAAGTTTCGTCTTAGGGGAAAAATCTTATATCTCTAGTTATATATTTAAGCAATTTTGTAAAATGAATTCCACGAGTGTTGTGAATAACAGGAATATTTTCGTGGATGTAATGATCCTGACCTGATTTATGTTAACTCCAAATCTTTTGAGCGATGATTCCAAAATGGTGATTTCAACTATAGAGGCACGCAGAGGTCCAGTCTCCAAAAAATTTATGGCAGCAAACTTGAAAGCTTCACTTGATGAAAATTGTTGTCAGTCTAAAGACAAACTTGTATTGTCAAAACGTGCCATTAAAAGCAACTTAAGC